>OZ025300.1:83129647-83729647 GCA_964019185.1 Maratus speculifer | reverse complement strand
GAAGATTTTGTTTGTCTTACATACAAAAATGTATATGTATGGAATTTGCATAAAAATGTCTCACAGCCTGAAACCAAGGGATTTCCCTAGGGTTTGCAGAGGGGGCGCCAAATAAAGATTTTGTTTGTCTTTACATACAAAAATGTATATGTATGGAATTTGCATAAGAATATCTCACAGCCTGAAACCAAGCGGTTTCCCTAGAGTTTGCAGAGGGGGCGCCAAATGAAGATTTTGTTTGCCTTTACATACAAAAATGTATATGTATGGAATTTGCATAAAAATGCCTCACAGCCCGAAACCAAGCGATTACCCTAGGGGTTGAAGAGGGGGCGCCAAATTAAACTTTTGTTTGTCTTTACATGCAAAAATGTATATGTATGGAGTTTGCATAAAAATGTCTTACAGCCTGAAACCAAGCGATTCCCCTAGGGTTTGCAGAGGGGGCGCCAAATGAAGATTTTGTTTGTCTTTACATACAAAAATGTATATGTATGGAATTTGCATAAGAATATCTCACAGTCTGAAACCAAGCGATTTCCCTATGGTTTGCAGAGGGGGCGCCAAATGAAGATTTTGTTTGTCTTACATACAAAAATGTATATGTATGGAATTTGCATAAAAATGTCTCACAGCCTGAAACCAAGGGATTTCCCTAGGGTTTGCAGAGGGGGCGCCAAATAAAGATTTTGTTTGTCTTTACATACAAAAATGTATATGTATGGAATTTGCATAAAAATGCCTCACAGCCTGAAACCAAGCGATTACCCTAGGGGTTGAAGAGGTTGCGCCAAATTAAAATTTTGTTTGTCTTTACATACAAAAATGTATATGTATGGAGTTTGCATAAAAATGTCTCACAGCCTGAAACCAAGTGATTTCCTTAGGGGTTGCAGAGGGGGCGCCAAATGAAGATTTTTTTTTTTTGTCTTTGCATACAAAATTGTATATGTATTGAAATTGCATAAGAATGTCTCACAGCCTGAAACCCAGCGATTCCCCTAGGGTTTGCAGAGGGGGCACCAAATGAAGATTTTGTTTGTCTTCACAAACAAACATGTGTATGTATGGAATTTGCATAAGAAGTTGTCACAACCATAAAATTCGAAGAGAAAACTGTACCAAAGCATCTCTATGCCTTCTGTCATTTAAATAGGTTTAGTCTCTCTTCACATAAAATAGGTCCTATTTTATGTGAAGATGCACCTCATCGATAATTGCAAAAGCAAAGCAATTCCCTGGGGGTTGCAGAGGGGACATGTGCCACTACGCCAAAACAAAAGACAAAAGGGGCGCCAAATGAAGATTTTGTTTGTCTTTGCATGTAAAAATGTATATGTAGAATATATATTGAATTTGCATAAAAATGTCTCACAGCTTAAAAATTCAAAATAAAACTGAAGTATCTCTATGCCGTCTATCATTTAAATAGGTTAGTCTCTACTCAAAAATTCTCTTCTGTGTGAAACTGTACCTCACCGACAATTGCCAAAAACCAAGCGATTTCCCCAGGGGTTGCAGAGGGGGCGGGGGGGACTGTGTCTCGGACGCCAAAACAAAAGGCGAAGGAGGCGTCAAATTAAGATTTTTTCTTGTCTTTACATACAAAAATATATATGGAATTATAGCTCATAGCCAGAAAATTCGAAAGGAAAACTAAATCAAATGCATCCCTATGCCTCTTGTCATTTAAATAGGTTAGCTTTTGCTTAAAAATCTCTTCAGTGTGAAATTGTACCCTCAACGATAATTGCAAACGGCAACCAATTTCCCTAGGAATTGCTAAGGGGACACGTGCCTTGGACGCCAGAACGAAAGGCGAAAGAGGCGCCAATTAAAATTTTGTTTGTTTTAATATATACTATAAAAAAAGAATTTGAAACTAAATGCACGATGTCGACCTGGATCTACATAAATTTAGCTTCTGTAACTATTAACAATTACTAAATATATAAGTTAAGCTTAGAATTTTTACAGAATTTCATGCTATCAATGTAATGAAGGAGCGAATAAAATAAGTAAATTGATTTTGTATATCAATTTGATAAAATCTAAAATAATGATTAAAATCAGTGTATGTTATATATTAAGGGTGTTCTTAAATCAAAAAGGGCAACTTTGTGACACATGCGTTAATTTATTTTTGTTCGGAAATGCATGAAACTAGCAGGTGTTGTTATTCAGAAACTGTCTAATTGCACTCGGTCTTCTATTTTTTTTAAAAAACACAATAGATTTTTCATAACAAGCCTTCAAAGTGGACACTTTTGAGCATATTTCCCGGTGAAAGCAGAAAACCCGGTCTAAAAAGAGGAGACAAATGGGTGATTACGTCATCGAAATAGCTTATAACTCGATAAGTAATTTAATTATCATAAAATGGAAAAGTAAGTTCAATTCGAAATCGCTCCCATAGTCAGGCATTACATTTTTTTTATCTTTCTGTTAAAAAATGAATTTGTAAATGTGTCAAAACTTTTTTCGCTTGTTGATAGAAAGAAACTATTATAATGTCAAAGTAATCTTCCATGTTGGGGAAGTATAAAAGTGCAGCTTAAGTCTGCTTGTTTCTTAATTTTGTAAAGATGGTTTTCTTTTATTAATAACTTGTAAATAAATATGATTAATCGAGACATTATCTCAGTCTGTTTTATTTAGTGATAAGTTTATGTGTGTCATCTTTTCTAGGAATAATTTCGTTGTAGCATATTTGTAACATTTTTTTTTTTTTTTTTTTTTTTTTTTTTTTGGGAGGGGGGGGGGGGGGTTCAAAGTTATTTTAAATTGAAATTTTGCGAAAAATTTATAAGTGATAGGGCCCTTGTAAATAATCACAATGCAAACTTATGTATTTATTTTAATTAACATTAAAAAATTAACCTATTTAGAGCTACGGTTATACTTAATTATTTTTTTATCTCGCGATGTCTTATCACTAGAATTTCTTTTGATGTATGATCACAATGATTTGTCATTTTAAGTAAATTAAATTGTACCAAAGTTACTTTAGGTGCGGTTAGGAAATGTTTGGATAGAATATGTAAAATTTTAACCAGTTATAAAGAGTGCATTTATATCTATCCAGCAAACTGCAAAATTAAATGTATTTCGCTTATTTAAAAAAAAAAAAAAAAAAAAAAAAAAACTTTTGTATTGTTGTATGTTACAGTGTCAGTATTAACCATTCAAAATGCATTAGGTCAATATTTTGGGAATCTAAAGAAATTTTTTTCTATGATTTTCTTGGGGGGTGGGGGGTGTAAAATCCGAGAACACTGTTTCCCACTGGCACAAAATATCATTTTATAAATAGCGCATGAAGCAAAAATATGAAATAATATAAAATACAACTCATGATTACCTTATTATTTTGTAAGAAGCCCAAAAATATCTTTTGTTAAGTTGGTAATACTTTATTATTGATTTTATTTTAAAAAAACCTACAAACTAAAATGTTTATCATTGCTAAATATTGTAAGAAATTTTTTTTTCAATGTAATTCTCTGATCCAAACTGCATTTTTTCACACATTTTGTTTATCCTAACAGGTGCTCTTATTTTCAATTTTATAACTGAATAGTATTTTCCACTTTTCGATAAACTCAGAAATACTTTTAGAAGAGTTGTCAATTTGGCATTTCGAACTGAATTTTCGGGCGGTGATAGTGAGAGTGAGGCAAAAAAATTACCTCCTTGAGACAGTAACCTTCCTTAAGATTTAATTCGTTTATCGGAAAATAGAAATAAAAACATTTGATCATAAATCTCTTCAATAATCACGATTGCAGTTGACATGCTTTTAAGTTTAAAATTTAGTCAGAGAATATGTCAGGAAGTTTTTTGTTGTTATGCAAGGAAAAAAAAAATCTTTTCGAGAATCAGTTTAAATGTCTGTGTAATTTTTTTTTATTTTCTGCGTTTGGCAACATATATTTTCTTTATATATTTACAAATTCATTTTCATTAGTATATATAATACAATGAAGATTTGAATCTAGAAAAGTCCTGAAAATTTTCACCATGATTTTCAATAATATATTCAACTGTCTTCAGGATTTATTATTGTTATTATTCATCTTATTATTATTAGTTTTTTTTTTTTTTTTTTTTTTTTTTTTTTCATTTCCAGTCCATATTTTCAATGAATCTTGTAGCAAAGAATATGAAAAATACTATTTTTTCTTTTAAAAGATATGTTTTCAAAAATAAATATTTTTGTAAATTACAAAGATGATTTAATTTTTTTTCTGTAAAATTTAAAACTTTTTAAAAACTTTAAAAATAATTACATTTTTTAGAAAATATATCCATCTTCAAACATGATTAATATTTAAAATTTTTAAATTAAAAATTATATTTTAAAATCAAAATTGACTTTTTTGGGGGGGTATTATTTACCCATTATACGAAGCATAGGGTAAATCTTGCAATCGTTTTGAAAATCGAAAAAAAAATTTTTTGACGGATTTACACATTTTATTTACTGCAGATTCTGAAAAACAGTTTTATTTCCAGAAAAAAAAAATGCCGTCCGTCTGTGTGTTTGTAAATGCTCTATCTCCCGAACAAATTGAGATAGAGACTTGAAACTTTGTATGTTCTTAGTATGTAAGGATGGAACGAAGCCTATTTAATATCAATAACCTCGATTATTCGGAACTATTTTTTTCGGACTCTCGAAAAATTTGTTCTGATGAAAGGTATATGAAGTTTTTCGAAATTTTTTATTTTAATGAGTGGATGTAAAAAGCAATAAAATAACACAAATTTTGCATAAAGAATGAAATCGATCGGATTACTAGTTGCCGAGATATTTGTAATCTTATTTCCCACTTTCTTCGGTTTCTCATGACCCTGTATTTCAATTTCAATTCAAAGATATATTTTAATTGAAAATGAGACCCTTAATCCGACGCAGTAAACTGTTAGTTAGTATGATTATTATTTTTGGAGTTATAAGGATGTTTCGGTTACACAATTCGGTACTACTTGAGAAGCTTGTCGTTTTCTATAATTTGTCGAAATTGGTTCATCATCAATTCATTAACTCCTTCGCGACGGGAGCCTTTTACGAAATTTTTAATGTTTGTCAACAATTTTTTTAAACAGAAATTTGTGCATTATTAAATCAGGAAAATGCTCCAATTAAATAAGGTAAATTTTACAGTAAAATTTTGCTGGCAAGGATAAACAAGGATTCTTAAGTCTTTTTGCGGCACGTATACGTTTTGCATTATATTTAATAGAGCATTACTATGTATATTAAAAAAAATTTAAATATACGATTAAATTTTGTTTTGAAATTGCAATGCATTTTATAAATATTTCATACATGTTTTATTTTCATATATTATATTATGCATATCCATGATGGGTAAGTATTACGGTGGCCCCCAACGACTAGTTTTATTCATTTTATTTATTCATTCATTTCACATTTATTCATTCATTCACGGCTCTACGTAAAAATTTAAGCGAAACAGATAAAATATGGACAATTTTAATTGGTTATGAACTTTCGCGAGAATAACAATTATAAATGCATTTTACGAACCGATACTAGTTTGACAAAATCACTATAGAAATTATAATATGCCCAGATTAGAGATCATATAATTGGACAATCATATCGTATCTGAGCACAAACTCAATTTCATAAGCAGAGTCGTGCTGGACTGAGTCTTATGTATATATTATATGTTTTTTTTTTTTTGTTTTTTTTTTTTTTCAGCATAGTCGAGTCAGAGCGAAACTGGATCTAGTTGTTTACAGTGGGGCAAGTAATTATGTTTTGAAGAAAATTAATAGATTAATCGGGCCTCTAAACAAATATAAAGGACCGGGCCAGCAAAAAAATTGAACGAACCTGCCGTTCCGGATCGATAAAAAAATTAAGCAGGCCTACTGGCCCGATATAAAGATCTCTACTGGGCCGATGAATCTGACTTTCGCAAGAATATGTATAATTGTGCGTCACGAGCCGATGATAGTTTGATAATATCAATAAAGAATTGTACGAAGTGTCCAGCATATAGATCGGCATCGGACAGTTATATGGCATCTGAATCAGGGCTTAATTTTTTTCAGCAGGCTTGTACCGGGCTAAGATCAGGCTTGCATTTTTTTACACAGTCGAGACGGGACAAAACTAGGTTTAATTTTTCTCAGGATGTAAAGGGCAAGGAATATGTTCTGTAAAAATGTTATTAGCGATAATGAACGCATATTAATATAATTTTTGTAAGTACAACTTAAGGTTACTCTCAAATTCCCAGCTCAACAACGTGAAATTTGACACACTTTCTGACTCATTTTCCTTTATAAAGGCGTAAAATTAACAGGCTGATGATTGAAGTAATTTGTAATCGATTAGCATTTTCCATTTTTTAAAATAAATAAATAACTTTTTGATTTAATAACCTATTCTAATCACTTGATGACAAGTTTTTCTTCTCCCTAGTACGATTGCGTCTTGAATTTCGATTCAAAATGACAACTTTGGCAGTATTTTTTTAAAGATTTTTTGTCTTTTACGAAAAACGGAAAATTCCATGCGATTACGCAGTTTCTGAATAAGAACGTCTGCCAATTTTATGTGTTTTCGAAAAGAAATGAATTCAGAAATGTATCAGAAAGTAGATAAATTGGATCAGAATAATAATTTACTGAAAAATTCGGGGGTCATCCATAAAATAATTTTTCCGTGGCTAGAAAGAAACAAAATATAATTACCCAAAAAGAACTATTACAAAAGATACAGTTATGTTTTAACTACAAATCCACATTAGAACCAACGGAATTAAAACGCTTGTCACAACGTGGGATAAGTTTTTGAGTCCAGTGTCATACAAGTCTGCCACCTGGGAATGGAGGCAGAAACTTGTTACAGTTGTCAACTCACGTCTCATCAACCGTTAAAATCTTGTTGAGATATTCATTTCCTTCATCGTGATATCGCTACAGAAACATCAATGCTGCTTTCCCACGTTTGTTTTTGTGTTAAGGTGCAAGTTGGTTAGGCACCCACCTGGAACACAGTTTCCAGATAAACAGGTGTTTCAAGGTGGTTTCCTGCATTTGCATTGAGAATCTTTTTCGCGCTATTTAGAGCGATACCACGCTGGGGGCAACCAGTACTTCAACAGGATCCAGTCTGGGTAGTTATGTTTTGTCTCTTTTTTGATTCTGTGGAAAAATCGTTTTTCGATAACCCTCGTATTTCAAAATCTACTTTTTTTTATAGTTTCAAAGGTTAGGATTGGATTTTTTTTTTTTTTTTTTTTTTTTTTTTTAACCAACTTTTTTTAAAATTCTAACCTACATCAAGTTTTATGAATCTTTATTTGAATATTGAAAAGTCTTAAATGTCTAAGCAATTATTAATGCTGCTATTGACTATTTTCAGAGTATTTTGTGAACACACAGCAATTTAAAGTATACTGTAAAATTATCCAATTAATACTTACGTTTTTTCACTGATTTTTTGTACGAGCAGGACCTGGCCCTAAACTGTGAAAATATAAACGAGCCGGTCTCGGGTGAAACTTTTAATACCCACGCCGGGCCGTGCTGAGCCCGTGCCTGGAAATTCCTGTAAATGTAGACCTCTAGCATGTTCCACTGGAAGGACATGCTAAAGAGACGGTCATCACATGTACCTGAATTTCTTAATTAAAATTAAACCTTTTAAAGTTCCAAAATAAACGCTAAATAATTATTTACATATACATATGACGCCTACCGAAAGAAAAATATTTTTTATTACTTTTTTGGGGCTAGGGGGGGGGGCGCCAAATTGAAAATTTGCCAAGGGGCGCAGTTTTTACTTCACTGGTGCCCCCCCAAAAGTTTTGGTCACGCTACGCCTATGTCTGCACCAAATAAAAAAGCACTGTGTGCACAAAAAAAAAACTTAAAATATAAATAACTGGCATTCAAATGCACCATAAAAATCGAGCTATCTGCACTGTAGTAAAGTGGTAGTCTTTTAGAGATGAACTGGTGGCTCACGAGCCCATTCATGAATACAAACGAAGTGATAACAGCCATGATAACAAATTAAATGGATGAACTGATAGCCATCGAGCTTAATATCACAGAAATAAGCAAAAGCCAACAAAGAAAAGTGTAAGTGATACTTTATGTAGAAACAGACATCTCTAAAAATAATAGACGAACTAAAGGCCGACCAACAGGCTCCACCCTATAGCGCACCAAGAAAACGATACCTTACCAGTGAACAAATTGAAAATATCAACTAATTACAACTATTAGAGAAAATATCAACTGGTAATCCCGATTGTGACTACAACAACCAATACATGTGACATCAACTACCAAGATATGAAAAATGAATATAAGACAAATAGGAATATATGGGCAGCGGTGGCCCAGATGGCAGAGCGTCATGCTTATAGACGTAAAGATCGTGGGTTTGAGGCTCACCGCTAGCTAAAAACCCACCATGTACGCTAACGGCACCTGGTGCATGTAAAATCCGTCGTGGGTGCAAAGTCCTCCAAGTTACCTGTGAATTATACCTCTGGGGGAGCCTTGTCAGGTGAAGATCTCGTCATCCGATCAAGGCTCTAAATTACGAGATCAAACTCGAGTATCGGTTGTCGTATAGGCAGCTCGTATGAGCTCTGTGGAAGAATTAGCGTTACCCCTTTCTCTTTATTCCCTTCCAATTACAACATCGTACGGGGATGGGAATTTTCCGCTTTTTGGCGGATTTCCGCTTTTTTGTTATTTTGATAAGTTTCAAATTTTTCACCTCAAAAATTCCGCTTTTTTCCGCGGATTTCAGAAATATGTAAGAGGGATGCCGCGGAAGCGCTATAGCGCGTAAAATACACAAAAAATCAGCGACGGGGCGCTAAAAAATGGAGCTTATGCGTCCCGTGAGACGCGTAATTTTCGTCAAAGAATCGCAAAAAAGGCAAATTTATTAAAAAATCGCGAAATAACGAATAATTTCCTGCAAATTTCGTCAAAAAATTCATGAAAAAATGGCTAATTTTGTTACAAAATCTCGAAAAAAAGCCGGATTTCTCGAAAAAAATGACAAGTTTGGTCCAAAAATCGTGATAAAACGGAAAATTTTGTCGAAACATTCGCGAAAAACGGTAAATTTTATCAAAAAACGGTAATTTTCTTTAAAAGATTGCGAAAAAACAGAACATTTCGTCAAAAGATCGCGAAAAAACGGTACATTTCGTCAACGAATCGCAAAAAAGGAAATTTCACTAAAAAAAATCGTGAAATAACGAATAATTTTCCCCAAATTTCGTAAAAGATTCGCGAAAAAGTGGCTAATTTTGTTATAAAATCCCGAAAAGAAGGCAGATTTCCTCAAAAAATCGCAAAAAAAAAGACAAATCTCTTCCAAAATTTGCGATAAAACGGCAAATTTTGTCAAAAAAATTCGCGGAAAACTACAACAGAAAATTTCGCCAAATGATCGCGAAAAAACGGAAAATTTTGTCGAAAAATCACTTTAAAACGCAATTTTCGTCAAAAGGGCAAGAAAAGAAAGTTAATGCCAGGTGGATAGTTTTTTTTTGTTCCAAAAAAAAAACTTTCCTGTTTCCAAATTATTCTTTTTGCTGCTCCAAAAACAGATTTTCCTGCTTCACAATCTTTTTTTATTGTTCCAAATCTTTCTCAGTGAATGTGTATTCTGATAACACCTATTCATTAAACAAAAAGTACCCCCTTACTTGTGGTGCAATTTTTCATTCGCGCGTGTGATCAAAATGTGGTGCAATTTTTCATTCACGCGTGTGAATACAATGTGGTGCAATTTTTCATTCACACGTGTGAATACAATGTGGTGCAATTTTTCGTTCACGCGTATTTTCAGTCTTTTTGCTTTTTTGCAGTTCCCATCCCTGATCGTAAGAATGAACCCAATCAGATAATTAAAAATAACCTAGAACAGGCCAGGATAGTAACTAATATTTAATAATAGCGATACAGCTACATTCAGGTAGATCTCAGCTTGTGCAATCAAGCGGCTTCTGCCCCGCAGCCAGGTAAAAAAACTCGTTAAGCTAGGCATATTGCCCGGCAGGCAGGGGCCTGGTCTGCGGTATAATAATAATAATAATCGAATACAATTCTAATATATTGTTTTCTTTTTGCTTTCATATTGCTAAACATTACTCTAAAAGAACTCTCGGGCTGGAAGGGCGGGATTTCCCTGACCTAAAAGATAAAAAGGGATTTTTTATTCTTCATTTCGAAAATATCCAATATAAGCCTCCAGTTTTTTTAATATTTTTTATTCGTTACATTTCTGCATTATTTTTTGTTTTGTTAAGTCTAAAAATTGTCTTTCACTGGGAGTTATGAAAACTTCCCATGAAAGACAATTTTAATCGACAACACCGTGAAAGGCAACAACAAGATAAAAAAAAAATCTTTGATTAGTTCATTTCATGTTTATATTCTCCATCACAGAAAAAAAACTGACTTAGACAACAGACATCTATTTCAAATTCTTTAGATTTCGTTCTGTTAGCGCCCATACAATGGTCACTATTCAATGTGCCCTACCTTACTTATCATGATTAATATCATGATTAATGTTTTAATCACGGTATGCTTTTAAAATCAACTATAGCACGGAAAATTAAAAAAAAAAAAATCTTTTTAATCTTATAAATGCAGTTAAGGCTTCAGAGTACAGGCATCACCTATTCTAAAATCTTATCCTTTCCTTAATACCGCTTTACCGGCATCCATGGTGGTATATTCAAGTTCATGGAATAGCTGAACTCTGGCGATTTTTTCCACAGACCAAGTGTCTATCTTTTTAATGAAATATCTAGATATATTTTTAACGGCGCGACCACCCTCACGCAAAAGCCACAAAATCTTTTCTTCTCTTCCGACGCGATGGATTTTTGAAATTTAAATTACTTTTAACAATGAAATTGTTTTTGTTCCCATTTGAGGCTTTGCCATCTTTTTGGGCGCCGGCAACTAGAGGGGGAAAGTCTTAGAGGAAGGTCTTTGCTCCTGCATAGATTTTGAAATATAATTAACTACATTTCCTTCAGTGCTGTTGGTAAAAATCAGTAAAATGTATTTTTCCCAAAGTGATTTGAAATAATTCAGCAGTAATATAAAAGGAAACGAACGAATTTCCGATAGAAAGATTGGGGGGGGGGGAGAGAAGAGGCTGTCCTCTGAACAAATGCAATTCTAGCTTCATTTTCATTTTACATTCATATTGTTAAATATTACCCTAACAGGAGGGTTCGGGAAGAAAAGGTAAGACTTCCCTGACCTAAAACAAGAAAAGGGGTTTTCTTTTCTTTGTTTTAAAAATATCCAGTACAAGTTTTCTATTTTTAATATTTCTTAGTAATTTCACTTCAGTATTACTTTTTGCGTTGCTAAACTTAAATATTGTCTTTCGCAGGCAGTTCTGAATAAAAATTCTTTGTTTAGCTTATTTCATGTTTATATTCTGCATTTAAAAAAATAAAAAAATAAAAAAAGGACTTAGGTATTAGACATATGTTTAAAATTCTTATTACTCTTTAGATTTTATTCTGTTAGTGCCCTTACAATGATCACAGTTTATTGTGCTTCACCTTACTTATTATTAATATATTTCATAATTACACCATCATCTTTCTCCCGTATTGCTGCAGGGGTTCTTTCGTGGTGTAGATTTATGAAAAAGAACATGAGTGCCGGAGGAAGGAAATCCAGCGATTGGCAAGATTTTGGAAGAGGTGTGCCTGTGGTCCTCAGAAAAACCACGTTTTATAAAATGAAAACATGAACACAAAATGAGTCAAATTAAATATTTTTGTATCAAAACACACCATGCAAAACGAATTTTAAACATATAAACACAAGCCAAATATTCAATCCTGATATAAATGTATTAAAATGCAGATTTATTTTCTTTCGCTTCGTGTTCGAGACATTTTTGGAGCTGATGTGAGTCAGTTTGGTTGGAGTCGGGTCGTATCAGATTTTGGGTTGGCGATTTCCTCCACTCCCTCTAAGTTAAGATATTACGGGTTCAGAGTGAGTACATCCCCTCCTTTTCAGAACCAGAACTTTAGTGTGTGGAGGTGAGGTATCCTTTTTTATCCACGACTCTCCAATCTCCATATCGTATCAGTAGTTTATTACTCTGAAAAATGTTTAGATCCTAAATATCCAATCCATTGCCTTTCATTGAGTCCGTAAGAAAACTAATTACAGAATGATTCTTTCTTCTAGATATTTCGGTGATTGCCCTGGTACAGTGCACTTCGCCCTGTTTGCTCCCTATGTATCTGGATAAAGCGTGCGAAATGGTCCTTGAGCAAAACTATGACTCCGTCTTCTCAGTCGTGCGCCAGAAGAAGCTCCGGTGGAAAGAAGTGAAACCAGGTATACTGAATCAGCGCTCCACAATCTTCTTTACTTCACGTGTGACTTTTTTAACCATATTTTATAATATTCAACATTACCGATATTCATTCCCTTATTACCGCATGGGCAAATCTCGACTTTGCCCATGGGGCCCGAACCTTAAGGGCACCCCGAATTCATACATTAAATTATAAAATATTTGCTTTCTTTTTGCAATTCCAATTCTTCCATATGTTGATGTTATAAATTCATCTTAAAATAATATAACAAATTTCTCAAGTTATATGAAAGAGTTTTGTTCTGTTACTAAGGAAAGACAATGTACATTTATTAATTAAGGTATTTAATTTAGAATTGACAGAGCTAAGAATTTTTTTTATTTATATCCAAGATGTTAAAATATGTTTATGTATTACAGATACACATATGAATGACCATGAGTTCTATTTGAATAACATGCAATGATTCGAAAGGGGGCTCCTTAATTTATATTTGCCAAGGGCCCCAATTAGTCATAATCGGGGCCTGCCGATATTGTTTTCTCGTACCACCCAAGGCCTGATAAGCATCCCTAGGTGTTATCCCAGGTTGGGAACCGCTGTACTAAATGATAAGTATATATGTTGCAGTTAAAGACCGAAATCTGGTAAACCCTAGCATTTAGCAAAGCGAGTTGGTAAACGCCCGAAATAAGCTTTTATAAAATGTTCTACTGCGAGCTTTTACCGAAACATTTCGGCAAATGTTAAAATTTACTTACTCTTTTTGATAAAAATGCATATTAGATTCCAATGTTCTGAATCATGAGTAATTATTACATATTTTCGTTTACGGTTACATTATATTTTTGTAATTTTTTTGTAAATTTGTTTTTTACAGGGTACTATTTTCGCGTAATAATAGCATTCATTCTGTTTCAGTCAAGCGAAAAGACCTATTCGCTAATGCTAATGCTATTGGAAGAAATTTATAAAGATATCTTGTTTGCATTTTAGTATTTTTAAATGCTTTTTGCATCTGATAATTCTGAGATCAATTTATACAAAGCCTGTTTTTTGCTTTTTTGATTTAATTTGCAGATATTTTTAATAGGAATACTTTCATATTCGGAATCCAGGGTTGGCGAGTTTTTGCCGAAGGTGGAAAAAACCGCGGAAAAAACCTGGTAAAAACCGTCCCGGCAAAAATAGGTTTTTGCCAAAGAAGTGGCAAAAATAGGCTGTCCATTTAAATTTTTTCCCCAGAAAGAGAAAAATATTTCACAAAAGAAAAAATAAACTGCATACTTAATTAAAAAATCAATATTATTCTAAATTTATTTTAACTTTTAAGTTAAATAAGTATAATTATGCACTTTATGAAAGAATACTAACTTTTATAACAAGATTATAAATGAAAAAAATACCAATTTTAATATAAATAAATAGAAACTTCATTTATTCATGTTTATACAATTATTAATTCAAATAATAGAACTGTTGAGACCGAGTAAAGCATTTATATTTATAGTTTATATATGTTAGAAATTTGAAGAAACAGTTATTGTAACCTAAATTTAATTTAATATAAAATTATATTTAAAGCAGAAAACTATTAAATTTCAAATATTTCAGCAATATCTTCCGCACAACCTAAATTTTGCTGCTTTAGCATGGCATAACAGTAAACAAGTTTTGAAAGAGTATCTGTTGAAGTATTTCGAATCTCAGTTTGCACAAATGAAAAATTTGAAAAAATCTCTTAATAGCAGCACTGCTTGCTGGACATATTTAAAAATGAAAATCTTTTGATAATTAAAAAAATATGTATGTTAATGACTGATAAAACACTTTACTTACAGGGGTCTGTCTAGACTTTTCTCGTCTTTGTGAAAATTCTAGACAGTTTTGTGAATTTTAAATTATCAGGTTTTCAGGTTCTACCCTTCACATATAGAGAAGCTAAGTAATATATTTTTTGGTGAGTTCAAATGTTTATTAACAGGCCAGATTTTATTTTAAAATGATTAAATTTGTGAAAAGTTCAGTTTAAAGGTGAAATGTTGATTTGAGAGACAAATAATTTTATGAAGAATCCTGTTTGAGGTTAAAGAATTTTGTGAAGGGTCCTTTAAAGGACCTAAAATTTTCCTAAACATATCCCTGACTTAAAGTAAAAAAAATTAGATATGTAATTTTTTATTTTGTTCTTAAATTCCTAAGTAAGACTGAATCCCACCTATTTTTTAAAGATTTAAAATATTTAATATTAATTAATTAGCAAATGAAATTAAAATATTAAATGATACACTGTTAAATTTAATTGTTTATACCATTACTATCCTTATTAGCGTGCAGATTTTATTACACATTAAAGACATATAGGTTTTTTCCATTTTTGCCGGTTTTTTCCATTTTTTTCCCTGGTTTTTTCCAGTTTTTTCCACTGTCCTGGCAAAAATACCTTTTTGCCGGCAAAAATGCCAACCCTGTCGGAATCGGTTTTGAAAATAATAACATCCTCATAAAAATAATAAAGAAGCTAAGAAGGGATTTTCGAAAATTCCACCCCTAAGGGGGGGGGGGGGGGTAAAAAAAAGAACGTTTAAAAAAATCCTTAAAAATCGGTTTTTGTAGTTGTTCTTCAACTGATATCATATTTTAGTGTATTTTTTCATGCTGAATCGAATGGTACTATGCGAATTCTTTTAAAACCATGAGTTCATGAGATACTTCACATTTTCCAAATTTGGCGATGTCTTCGTCGCTAAAATCTGAAAATTTCAATCTATCTTATGTAAAAAAAAGTCTGGATTTCGTATTAATCATCGTACAAAAAAAAATCTATTGAACCTACAAATTTGTAAAAGAGATCTATAATCAGGTTAACATGATTATATACGCTATATTTAATTATCTCAATATACAGGGTGATTCCAAATTTTTTTTACAATAAAAGAGGGGTGATAGTACACATCAAGACAAACAATATTAAATAGGAGACCAAGGGTCCAAAACGTTTTCCTAAGGAGATAGCCGCCATTAAATTTTAGGGACCAAAATTTCAAATAAACATAAAAAACGGAAAAATCGGTCGATTGACTTGCGGTTTTCACTAAAATTATTCTTTATGTCGGCATTTTCTTGAAATTAAATTATAAAGATAAATTTCGAAAAATGCCGATAGAGGGCGCTTTTGACTTTGGAGTAACGGAAAACTATTTTTTGCCGGTATGTTTTGCATCTTATTAAATGTTTTCGTAAGTTTACACTCAAACTTAAATTTTGAGCTCAAAATCTGTAGTTGGGAGTGGTTAAGTAACACAAACTGAGCTGTGTTCAGAGGGTTCAAATTTCAAATGATTAAAAAAAAACGGAAAAATTGGTCGATTAATTTGCATTTTTCACTAAAACTATTCTTTATTTAGGTATTTTCGTGAAAATAAATTATAAAGATAAATTTCAAAAAATGCTGATAGAGGGCGCTTTAGACTTTGGAGTAACGAACAACTATTTTTTGCCGTTATTGTTTACATCTCTTTAAATGATTTAGGAAGGTTAGACTTAAACATAAATTTTGAGCTGAAAATCTGAATAGTAGGGAGTGGTTAAGTAGCACAAACTGAACTGTGTTCAAGGAGGAGGGGGAGGTTCAAATTTAAAGTAATTATAGAAAACGGAAAAATTGGTCGATTCGTTTGCGGTTTAAAATGAAACTAATCTTTAAGTCAGTATCTTCTTGAAAATAATGTTTAAAGATAAATCTCGAAAAATTCCGTCAGAGGGCGCCTTAAACTTCAGAGTAACCAACAATTAATTTTAACCATTATTTTTTGGTTCTAATTAAATCCAAAAGCTTATTAAGTATTTTCGGAATCTTAGATTTAAACTTAATTTTTGAGCTCAAATCCTGAATCCTTATGAGAAGTTAAGAAGCGCAAACTGAAGTGTGTTCAGGAGTTAAAATTTAACCCTCTTTCCTCTTCGAACACAATTCAATTTTTCGTAACTTAAACACTCCTAACGATTCAGAATTTCAGCCCAAAATTTAAGTCTAAGCATTTGAAAGCATTTAATGAGATTAAAAAAATAGCAGTTAAAAATAGTTTTATGCTACTCCAAAGTCTATGGCGCCCTCTATCGGCATTTTGTGAAATTTATCTTTAAAAATTATTTCCAAGAAAATACTGATTGATCAAGAAAACTGCTGATTTAAAAATTAGTTTTAGCAAAAACTGCAAACGAATCGACCAATTTTTCCGTTTTTAACAATTATTTAAAATTTGAAACCTCTGAACACAGCTAAGTTTGTCTACTTAACCACTCCCAGCTATTCAGATTTTGAGCTCAAAATTTAAGTTCAAGTCTAAGCTTACGAAAGCATTTAACAAGCTGCAAAAAATAACGCCAAAAAAGAGTGTTTCGTTACTCCAAAGTCTAAAGCGCCCTCTATCGGCATTTTTTGAAATTTATCTTTATAATTTATTTTCACGAAAATACCTGAATAAAGAATAGTTTTAGTGAAAACCGCAAATCAATCGACCAATTTTTCCGTTTTTTAAAATCATTTGAAATTTGAACCCTCTGAACACAGCTCAGTTTGTGTTACTTAACCACTCCCAACTACAGATTTTGAGCTCAAAATTAAAGTTTGAGTCTAAGCTTACGAAAACATTTAATGAGATGCAAAAAATACCGGCAAAAAATAGTTGTTCGTTACTCCAAAATCTAAAGCGCCCTCTATCGGTATTTTTTGAAATTTATCTTTATAATTTAATTTCAAGAAAATGCCGACATTAAGAATAATTTTAGTGAAATCCGCAAATCAATCGACCGATTTTTCCGTTTTTTATGTTTATTCGAAATTTTGGTCCCTAAACTTTAATGGCGGCTATTTCCTTAGGAAAACGTTTTGGACCCTTGGTCTCCTATTTAATATTGTTTGTCTTGATGTGTACTATCACCCATCTTTTATTGTAAAAAAAATTCGGAATCACCCTGTATATAAAACGCAAAGTGAAATTTCTTTCCGGCCGCCTATAACTTATGTTCTACTAGATAGATTTTAATAGAACTTACATTGTATTGTATAATTTTTCAGAAATTTTGTAATAAATAAAATATAGCATTCTACGTTGTTTAATTGACTACTTATAGAGATGTTTTAAATCAGATGAACGCAATTACAAAAGGTTGGCTTTATTTGAAAAGTTCCGCTGAATGAATTTTTATTTGATTAAAACTGTTAACATGTTGACTGCTACGTCATTCATTGGTGACTAACATTGATATTTCCGTTTAGGTGACTGACTTTTCACCGATGACAAACAGACTAAGACATGATATAAAACTAAAAATTACTATGATATAAAAAATTTTTTTGATTCAAAGTTTCTTTAAAAAAACTGACCAGCGTAGCGGGCGAAGGCTGCTAGTAATAATAATAAAAATAAATAAAAAATCTGCAATCAATTTATCATAGCTACACTATATGACCAAGGGGACCGATTATTTGCGATTTCAAATGTTTTGTTAAATATCTAAAAAAATACATGAGGAATTATCCTGGAACTCGTGTGTTAATAAAATAGTACAGCTAATATATTTCCGCGAAGATTTTTTACGAAACCCCATAGCAGCCCGTCAATAAATTGAAAAAGAACGAATATCTTTTGGATAACCCTGTGAAAAATTGATGTGGCAAAAGCATTCAAACTGCAGATTATAATTAAATGGCTTATTATGATAACTCATAGAAAAATTAAGGTTTATATAAAAAACGGTCCCAAACTTTGTCAAGATTTTTGCTTATAATTTGCAGAATTCTTAATGTAGAAAAATATTCTTTTCAGAAAATAAGACAAATAACATTGCACTCAATTCCCTGTAATCCAAATTAAAAAATAATAAAAATTGTATGAAAAATGAGCAAGTTTACTAAATAATGATTCACTGTGCATGCGTGAATGCAATCAAAATATAATGTGCATAATGTGTTAACTAAATGTATAAAGCATATTTTGTAAAACTCTCAAAAACATATCTAGCTTAAAAATTCAGAACTTTATAGTCGATAAAATAGGCTCAAAATATGTCGTTCCCAAAAGGAAGTAAAAATAAGAGGGGCTGTATCCAAACATATTGCGCGCACTATTGTATATGCTATATTGACACCAATCAATGCATATATAGAAATACCCATCTTTTTTGCTTCATTTTGGGAACAATGGATTATAAGCTTATTCTATCGACGATAATTTTCAGAATTTTCAAGCTATATTTTTCAGATTTACACAAAAGTTGTTCTATACATTTAATTAACATTTTATGCACATTATATTTTGATTGTTTCGCACTTACGGAGTGCAACATTTTTTAGTAAACCTGCTCATTTTTCATACAATTTTTAATATTTTTAATTCTGATTACAGGGTATTGTGTACATTGTTGTTTCTCATATTTTCTAAAAAGAAATTTTTCATATTAAGAATTATGCAAATTATAAGCAAAAAACTTGGCAAAATTTGGGACTTATATGAAAACCTTAAATTCTCTGCGAGTTTGCATGCTGTTCTCATAAAAATGAACACAGTTTATAACAATAAGATATTTAATCATAATCTACAGTTTGAATGCTTTTGCTACATTAGTTTATACATAATTATCCAAAAGGTATTCGCTAGCTTTCAATTTGTTGACGGTCCCTTATGCGGTTTCGGAAATTTTTTTGCGGTAATATATGGCCTGTTTTCACACCTGGAGTTTCAGGATAATTCCTTGTGTATTTTTCTAGATATTTAACAAGACGTCTAAAATCGCAAGTGACCAGTCGCCTCTGTCCATATAGTGTATCCAATGCCAAAGAACATTTAAAAATATTGTTATGCAACCGAGATATCTTTATCCATTTTTTTTAATAGGATTAGCATTAGTGAACTGGTCTTTTCGCTTGACTGAAGTGGCCTTTTATAAAATCGAACACACTTACACATACTTACATCCAACACATTTAACAATTACATAAATAGCGAATAAATACATGAAAATATAAGGAAAGATTCAGAAATTCAGGAAAAGCAAAGGTGAGTTTCAGTTTGACCAACGACCAGTGCAGAGTTCTTGAATTCCCACGCAAGTCGCTCTGCTTGCGTTTACTCCTTATCGGATTCAATGAGTCGATTTAGGAATGCATAGATGAATTATCAAAAGTGAATGTTGTTTAACCCTTTGAGGGGCAAAGCATTTCTACTCTTAAAATGCTGAAATCATTGATTGACATTAGAATTTAAAATCAAAGTTATTTCAAAATAGATAATTCCCCCCCCCCCCCACGTACTTGATGAAATTAAAATTTTCATTTCAAAATTCTGGTGTCGATGTGACGTTTCTCAATTAAAATTAGGCTGTATATATTTTATACCACCGCCCTTCATGGGTTTAACAAAGCTCCTGCAGAGGCAATGGTTGACATATCAAGCAAATATTCGGGGAAGGGGAACAGGCCAACAGGGCAATGCAATTAATAGAAATAGAAGCATAAATTTAAAAGCAAAATAATAAAACGACAATTAAATTACAATATATAATAAATAAAAAGAAGGTGAATTAGTACCGGTGCCGAATGCAAGGGCTGGATGATATCAATCAGAATAAGCAATAAATAAATAAGAAAAGTTGCCAAGGAAATTAAAAAAGAAGGCAAATTTCAATTTAGAATTCCCACAAAGATGCGCATTAAGGTGGCTCTCGGCTCCTTATTTTGGAAGGGGGTGAAAAGCCCTCATCTCGACTTAGGATGACCAGCGGTCTTTTACGACCGATAGGGCTGTTTATATTGTACAGTCTAATGGACCGCAATGCTTTGTTGGGTATTAGAACACGATCTCTGTGGAAATTTTGTGAAAGTTTTTTTGATAACTTGCGAGATAGACCGAATGTTGAGATCGAAGTGAAAGTCTGAGTCTTGTCTAAAAACCCAGGGTTTTGCCAACCCTAAATTCCAAGTAGCAGTGTTGAATTCAGGGGGTGGGCCGGGGGGACATTCCCCTCCGGAACAATGAAATGTCCCCCCCCCCGGAAAATTTAAAATTTTGTGTATTCAATGGTCAAAAAGTACAATTCCCTCCCCGGAACTCTATAATGTCCCCTCCCAGAGAAAAGTGCCTGAATTCAACACTGCCAAGTAGTATTCTGCTTTAAAATGGAACGACGCTTCTGATCGGAAAATGGAAGTGAAAAAAAAAGTTACATTACATAATCTTATCTGTTTTGTATTTGACGAAAATGATATGATTGATATACTCATCACATTTATTCAGCGGCAGATATTACCGATAATAATTGACCTTCGCATCGGATACTTTCCGATAGGATAAATCAGTTTCCGTTCGAGACTTTTAGGTATAATTTGACTCTACACCTTATTTCCGGATAAATAATATCGTAATGCGCAAAAGGATTGCTAAATGTCAAAATAAAAATTACAATCAATTAAAAAAAAAAAAAAACCTCGAGTGATTATTTCGTATCTATAATTGTGTTATTTACTTGCAGAACGATAATTTACAGAGATATAGCCAAATTTTTTTTTTTTTTTTTTTTTTTTTTTTTTTTTTTTTTTCACAATGTCCTGTTTTTGCGAAATTCTGAACAATATTGTTTTATATTAAAAAAAAAAAAAAAAAAAAAAAGAAGTTAATTTTGTGAATTTGTAATTATTGTACCATTCAAGTTCCTGTTTATCTATTTTTACAAGATTTTTTTATGCATTTATAAATTTAGGTAATAAATTGTACTGTGACTTCAACTGTTTTGTGACAGATTAGATTTGATTTTAAAAGATTAAATTAAATGAAAAGATTTATGAAAAGTACAATTTGGATGCAGAAAAGTTTTTTTCAAAAGTCTATCTTTAATACCTTCCCCTCCATGACAACAAAAAAAGCGCCGTTTTAAGCTGAAACATGCAAAATCTAGTTTTTGTTGCTGTTGTTTTTATTTATTTATTTATTTACTTTAATGAATCTAGCTGTTGCCCTTTTTAGTTTTTAACGATCGATAAATTTGTAGGTTATCGTTTATCTACTATCTACAGCATTTAAAAACTGAATAGAAACTATAACCCGTTTGGTGTAAAAATCTGCTTTAAGATGAACATTTTTGTAGTCCTGTTTTAAGATGAAAAAAAAAAAATACATATGAAGGGTTCATTAAAAAATATAATTTTTTCTTAAGTATGACATATGTATTTTTCTAAATAATTTGGCATCAAGATCCATTTCAAAAATTCCCTAAGAAAGAAGGCTTACTTTTTCTCTGCGAAAGCAAAAATTTCTCTTGACCTTGTCAGGGTCCGACTTATGGATGGGTATGCGGGTCTAGAGATCTGCACGGGCCGAGTTCGGGCCAATTTCCATTAACGCACTCGGGCCGGGCCTAGTAACTAATCTTTTCGGGCCGGGCCTTAATTTTTTTCCTGGAGTATCGGGCCGGGCCTAAGGTATTTTTTCCGTACGAAGCCGAGACTGATTTCATTCTTCTTAATCTTCACGGACCAAAATAATCAGTTCCTATTGAATCATCCCGTATGAAATTCCTTTTCTCGACGAGGCCAAGTGTGTTCATATATCAGTAAAATCTGGCTTGGTCCAAAAATTTTTGCAAAAAAGGCATATACTTTATAGTCGTCATTATTTTACAATTAAACATTAGAATTTATTCTTTTTAAAGAATCGTAGATTTCTAGGCGTTTTAAAATAGAATCAAACACATGAAAAAAAAAATGATTATAACGGAATTTTCTTTTAAACTGAAAACTGCAAATTTCATTTAAGCTGTTCATCCATGCAAAATGAATACAACAATACGCGAGAAAAAAAATATTTTAAACATTTACATCTGCTAAGAAGGGAACGTATTTTTTTTCTTTCCAATGCGATTCCGTCTTAGAAGATTTTACTTTTACCATATACCATTTTTCAGACTTTCATGTCTTCACTACATGGAATATGGATTAATAATACTAATGATTACGGAAAAAATTACATATAACAAACAAAGGTTCATTAAAAGCGTAAATATCGCAGCCTAGGACACTTCTACATAAAGATTATAAACATGAAAAAAAAAAATAAGTTCTTTTGGCCTGAACTCTACCGTAAGAGTAACGATCAATGTTCTGTAGAAATTCATTCGGGCTGGGTCGGGTTCGAGCTAAATTTTTAACTTTTTTCTGGGCCGGGCCGAAATTTTAACTTTCGGGCCGGGGCGGGCCAATGTTTTTTTCGTTCGGGCCTGGAAATTTCGGCCCGTACAGATCTCTATGCGGAGCTACTGCCTCAGCACTCTTTTTTTAGGAGCCTCTCTATGAAAGTAATCAAGATTTTCATTAAAAGATGCCATATTATTAAAATTAGTACAAAGTGACTAAAAGTCATACATTTTCAAGCATTTAGAAAAAGAGTGCGATCCACGATCCCCTATTCAAACGCCCCTAAAACAAACTATATCATTAGAAAACTAATGAGTAGAATTTTATTATAACAACTTAATATTCTATTGTTTCCAAAAGAAATTCTGTATTAGCAGTTTCCTCGTAACGTGACACGTTAAAACTATTAAATATGACCAGTTTGGGACATTGTCTTTCAAACATCTTAAAATGTAGATAATCAAAGTAAAAGTTTCCAAAGATATACTCATGTCAACCAATCTATCATTTTTTCTACCATTATTCTTACTAGTATTTTTTTCTTAAAGTTGAGACTACATTTTTTGTGATATACTGTATACAAGTGGGGGCAATACCGGATATAAAGTTTATGCATATACCCAATATATGCATGCATGCATAATATAACATGTATATAGCATGTACAGAGTGTCCAGCAAATAAGACCCCGATTTCAAAATTAAATTTCTCAAAAACAAAGATCGATAGAATTATGCGGTAAACAATTTTTTTATTTGGTAAGCTTTAAAAATCTTATATAGAAATTTCGAACGGTGAATATTTTGAAAAGATTGTATTCTGTTTTGCAAAGAGTGCTTGATTTGACATTTTTCTTGTTTTAGATTGGTTGCAGAGACCGAGTTTTTCGGCTTACGGTGCCATATTTGAATGATTTTTGGAATTAAATTTTTATAATTTCGAAATTCCAAAAGTTTAGTTCAAAAAATCGTTAAAATATGGCACTGTACGCCGAAAAATTAATTCTCTGAAAGTAATCTAAAAGAAGAAAAATATCAGATCAAGTATTCTTTGCAATCAGAACACAATCTTTTCAAAATATTCATCGATCGAAACTTCTGTATAAGTTTTTTACTGCTTACCTAATAAACAAACCGTTTACTGCATATTTCTATCAGTCTTTGTTTTTCAGAAATTTAATTTTGAAGTCAGGGTCTTATTTGCTGGACACCCTGTATGTATCATGTATACAATGTAAGCAGTATGTACTGGCCACTTCCACATTATTCACAATAAAATTCTATTGAAAGACAGAATAAGGCCATCCAGAATGATGCATGACACTGGGCTCTCCGTAGCCTAAGTCGAGCCCGGTTGTGAACAGATTAAAACCAAATGATACCAAAGAAATTTGATTCTCACATTATTTTTTTAAATTAGCCAGAATGCTCCCTAATGTGCCCCAGGCTTTGAATGTTGCAATAGGAAGGCTTTTGCAAGTATTACTTATAGTTATTAATTTCGATATTTAACCCATTAACGGCCATAAGTAAAATTACATACGTATTTCTTGTAATCCATGGGTTGTATTGTACTGTTTTCACTGAAAACAATAACAAAATACGATTTTCATAAAGAAGAATAACATGTCGTCTGATAATTTGACATAAATTCAGGATCGAATCACAGCAGCAAAAATTAATGCAACATTTGAAATCCCACAAATATTAATTAAACAGCTACCGTATATACTCGTGTATGAGTCGACCCCCTTTTCCTCCAATTCTTAACCCTTAACTGGTTTGCCCGAACGCCGCTCGGGCAAAACGAATTTACTTAATTCATTATTTAAAGCTTTTTGACACCACTATCATTTTTTAAGAAAATTTTCATACTATTGGAAGGCGGAAATGTTTAGACTAAATTTTACGAATATTTTATTTAAATAATAGTGGTGTGAGTCCGCTCAGTTAAGGGGTTAAGCAAAATTTTGGGGGAAAAATTAATTTCCGTGTATAAGTCGAACCACATTTCTGGGAGTATGTTGAAAAGATTTGTAATCGATGATAAGAAAATGAATAAACTTTCATTAAATTAGCAAACTTTTTTTTCGACGTTTCTAAACAGACTTAGAAAAAAAAAATCTACGTTTTAAAATTTTATGATTATATATAACTGAAGAAGTTTAAACTTTTGTGAAACCTATTTACATCAATTTAATGATACTTAATAAGAAAAAATTCTTTCAAAAATCCACACAAGCCTTATTTACTAGGTTAACAACGTCTTGACCTGAGTATTTCTTTGTATTGTTGGACTTTAAGAAGAGATAGCTAGAAGCATTTTTAGTTGAACTCTTTTTAAAAAGGGAGTAAAATGTTGAAAGGAATGCCCCTGTATAGAAGGGAATTCTGTCTCAAGAGAAAATGGGGGCAGAACAATTACAAGGACATTATTGTTGAGCTTTGTTTTCTCAATCACAAGGAAATGACCGTTGTCTGCTTTTACCCCTCTCTCCAACGTAGACCCATATGTGATTATTTAAAAGACTTGCTCATTTGCTAATTATGTGAAAAAAAATTTATTTATTAACTTTTGTATAAGCTGACCTCTACAGTCCCTGGCCAAATTATTAGACGCACTCATATTTTGTTGTGTCGAATCATATTACAAGTTTCATAGAGATATTACTATGCCAGTAGTTGCAATTGATTATATACATCATCTGTAGGATTATAATAAATTAAAAACATGCCAATGACTTTAAAATTATTTTTTTTTTTTTTTGTAAATTAAATTAACAATTGCTAAAATTGTAAAACTTATAACATGAAATTTAAAAAAAAAACGTCAATATTTTTTTGGCGTCTCCTTTGGCGGCAATCAGTACCTCTATTCTTCATGGCATGCTGTTAGTACAAAATTGAAATGTTTCTTGCATGTGTGAGTGATGTTTCTAGACAAGGATAAGTTTTTCTATGAGCTGTGTTTTGCTCGTTATGAACTCTTTGTCCAGTTTTTTCTTCATTAGCCTCCAAACATTTTCAATGGTATTCATGTCTGATGAATTGCCGGGAGCAGTTCAACACAGGGATATTTTTTTATTGAAAGTAGATCTTGACGGATCGTGCTATGTAACAAAAATCTTTACCTTGCAAAAATACAAATGGTTCTTCATTTCGAAACCATCATTTTAGCTTTAGAATAAAGCGATTTTGAAAACCTCTTCATATTGGTCTGGAGAATTGACTAAGAAGTCATAACAAACAAAACCCAGCTAATAGAAAATCTTATCCATATCTGGAATCGTCACCCACGCATACAAAAAACTCTTTAATTTTGTATTAACAGCATGCCGCGAAGAATAGAGGCACTGATAGCCGCCAAAAGAGGCTCCAATAATATTGAAATTTTTTAGAGCTTCAAGTTATAAATTTTGCAATTTCAGTCATTTTTAATTTAATTTGTAAAAAGAAAGAGTTTTAAAGTCTTAGGCATGTTTTTTATTTATTATAATCCTACAAATGATGTACATAATTAATTGCAGTTATTCACACAGTAATATTTCTATGAAGCTAGTAATATGATTCGACACAAGGAAAAGAGAGTGCGTCTAATAATTTGGCCAGGGACTGTATATTCAACTCCCAAATATTTTCGACTTATACGCAAGCATATACGGTAATTTATTTTAACATACAGACAAAACAAACAAACAAACAAAAAATTAGAGAGAGGGGGGTGGGGAGAGATTGGCTGACTTGTTGCCAAGAATTTATAGATTCAAAAGTTATAAGGGTGATTCTACAATAATAGGGCTTAATAATATGGAGGATAGTTAATTTTTTTCAGCAGAAAAACATAATGCATTTTTTTAAAGAAACACGTAGTTTGAAGGTGGTTTTATTATATTCGTTCACAAAATTGAAACATAAATTAAAATACATATTTAAAATAAGCTGTTAAACCTATAAAATGTCATTCCATCACATGCAACTACTATCATTTAACATCATAAGAAATATAATTTCTTACTGAAACATTTATATTTCTTTTGTCTGACTTCTGTCTTTTACTATGAAAGACGTGGAACCCGTCGAAATTCGACGAAAGAAAATCTTTCAGAAAGAACTGTTTCATTGATTTATAATTAATCTACAAAAATAGTTACATTAAAAAATGTATGTTATATTGGTCAGTCTAACTCTCAAACAAATATTATTTTAAGCTAAAATTAACAAAATGCTATAAAACTCAATTATCCAAATTATCAAATGAAATAAAACTGAAATTCACCGGATTTTATAACAAACTATATTTAAAAAAATATATATAGAACCATTAGATAATACTACTAGGACTTCCCTCTGAGGGATTAGTCTGAGCGATATTGCTGAGAACATAGATTTAACAATAATTTGTAAAAAGTAAAAGAAAAAATAATAACATGCTACCTTTAATTGACCATATACTGACACAAGTTCAAATGACGAAAATGGCCAAAGTAAAATATACAAGTTACAAAATAGTCTATATAAATTCGTATACACGGTTAAAAAATGGAAAAGCAATTTATGCAAAATACCCGTGCATGGGTATAAATTTAAAAATACGCAATGCGTTAAAAGTAATACAGATAATAAAATACTAAAATAACTTGTATAGGAATTTGAGGTGTTTGAAATTACATCAAAAACATAAACATGAGCTGTTTGGAATTACATCAAAAACATAAACAGACACTCTACATCAATTTTAGGACCTAAAAATTGCACAAATCATGAATGTTGAACAGAAAAAGAAAATGGTTTATATGGTGTATGGACACCTTAAATAATTAATACATAATAGTTAATATATATAAAAGTATAATATCTACATCTGATTTCTATTGATGCGATGGGGTTCTCGATAGGAATTTAGGGAATTCTCTCTTTAAAAAGTGATACATAAAAATTCCGAAAACGCCAACAAAGGAATGCGATGCGTCGTTTAACTGTGTGTTCTAGATATAATTAATTGGATTTACATGGATAGTGCATGCTGGCCATTACATACAGTTTTATTTTATTTTCAAACCTATTATTAAGAAGTTGAGCAATATCTTGGAATAAATAAATTGCTTTATATGCTAAAATGCAATGCTTGTAATATAAGGTACGACACGACATTTGAATATCTCATCTGCATAATCTTTGAGATGTCAAAGAATCATCACAAGTGATTTAGAAATCCGAACACATTTCTTCGGCAAAACATGCAGGCTCAAATACGCCAAAGTGAACTCGATTATGCATTTTTACCCGAATAAGTTATTATTTTAAAGACCTGTAATGACAAATGAGGAAATGTCTCTATGATAAAATCACTTGATTGGAAAAAAATACTGCCCCCCCCCCCCACATACCATTATGCTTCGGAAGTCTTTTGTGGTATCCTGTAAGTGAATAATAAGTTTTCTTTGTGCGGCATATTCTGCAAAATTTATATTCTAGAACACTTTATAAATTTTACAATAATCTCTTTATGTTTCAACGATAGTTACAATTAAAAAGTATTTGGAACTATCTCAACCCTTCGGCCGTAATGAAACGGAATATTTTAACTGACCCTATATTTGAACTATGTACCCAATTTTACTAAAATTTCTAATGACTCAACAAAATTTGCATCAAATACATATTTAAAATTTCAATCGTTTCGGTTGGGTATTTTTTGTGGAGTAAAATGTGGACAGACTGTTGGATAGTCAGACAGAGGGACGTATCATACGACGACTGTATGTGCTATGCATTTATATAATTTTGAACGTACTTAAAAAATAGTTAAATTTAAAAGCGCATGCCAAAATTTAAACAAATTTCAACAATTGTTACTAAAAGACAATATTGTAGCTGATTTTTTTAATGTGTCCCTGTAAATGGAATAAAAATGCTATGAATGTTCTGTTATAACGTAATCGTAGTGAAACTCGGTGATTTATATAAGTTTCAATCCATCTGCAATAGCGTAATGTCATTAACATACTCTGTGAACGTTTCTTACCCATATACGATAATGTAATCAAATTCTTTTGGGTGCCCCTTTAAAGGAACTTCAATCTCACATACATCATATACAATACCAAACATGCCTAGGGGACCTTAATAAGGTTTACAAATTGCATTAAAATAAGCGTATATTTACAGCTATTAGAGCGAGGCCAGGCGGATGTATGGCCACATGGACAAAGAAACCGAATGCATAAACACTTTTCAACTTTGTTGGTAAGTAGTAAAAATGCAACCCCAAGGCTCAAGATTGAAATAAGATTGGTTCATTTAATGCCAAGTAAATAAATAAATAAATACATAAATAATAAAGCTCTCCAAAAAACCAGAAAAGAACATGGAACTTATATATGGCATAATTGGCGCCAGAATAACATTATTTTGCATGACTTGGTAACCCTGCTATTGTTGTTTATTTATTAATAAATTGTTTATTTACTTAAAAAAAATATATATAGTTTTTTCAATATTATTAAATAATCGTGTTTTTATTTATTGTTATTTCCTTTTAAAATAATAGAAAATAATTGAAAAATATGTATGTAACTAATATTAAAAAAAAAGATTTCGCCAAATTTGCCCCAAATCCGATGCATATATACCTTCTCTAATGGTACTTTTCTAACATTACCTTTACCTTGGCACTCCAGTTTGGAGTCAAAAAGTGAGATTTGTTGCAAATAGATGAACAGCCGCATAAATAAACCTGATAAACGTTTATGCTTATTTTTACATATACGTACATATTCAACGGAAGTCACATACGCACCACGTGGCGCGATTTTTTCTCCCGCAAATTGGCAAAAACTTTGATTTGGTGGAAGTTTTGAATATTGCTCTAAATGTTAATATTTATGGTTTATTGTGTTATTTATGTATTTTATTCTATTTATTATTCTATTTATTATTTATAACTGTTTACTTATTGCTTCCACAGTTGTTTCTTTTTTTAAATAAATTGATGAAACAAAATAAATGGGTTACCATGTGAGACATTCAATCGCCATTTTGTTGCAATCGCGCCAACTTAGAAAACATATGACACCTGTGGCATATTTATGTTTTCATAAAATTTAACCATAAAAAAATATGTGCAATCACGCAATAATCGCAGGGGAAGACACATTGCTTAATGAGAAATAATTTTAAATAATCTAAGTAAAAAATATAACAGAATATAATCTATGATTAAAAGTAATATCTAAAGAACGCATGTTAAACACGTATTTTATTTAAAAACAAAATAATTGTTTCCAATCTGCCCGCGTGAAATATATAAAATTCTAATGGCAATTAAAAAATGCTATTATAAAGATTATCGCAAAATCTCAAATACTAAGTTACTAAGTATTATGGCTTTTTTGTTTTAAATATATAAATAAATAATAATAATAAAATAGATTTCCTTTCCAATTTTTTATTTCATTTAAATATGTTTTATTTTAAGTAAATAAAAATAGCATGCATATTTACATTGCTCCATGTACTCGAATTCTGGAATTTAACGAAAACATCCAGCGGGTGAAAAGTGACGTACATCAAATTTCTGTGACGTATGCAAATAAATTGTGCTTTTTTATCAGTTTTTTTAGTATAACTTTTAAACTATTTGGAATTAATTTTTGAAAGTAGGTGCATTCACGAGGTTACCTTCATAGGTACCATCTGGTACAAACAGAATCTAAATCCGACAAGTACTTTTTGAGATTTGCTTGACGAAAGAATTTTTTGGATTTTTAATATCGTTACGTACTCTGAGTATAAGACTTCGCTACGCTCAGACAACAAATCAACATCAATTACTGTAAAAATTTGTTAATGCCAAACCATATCACACAGAGGAGCTGTCAGAATTAGAAATAAAATTGAAAATGTGGTATTTAGCTCGTTATCAAGGGCAATACTAAATAGCCACATTAATTGCGATTAATTTCTGAATGGAAATCAGGATAGACCTAAAAATAATTTCCACATTGCCCGATTAATCGCAAATGAGAACTCATTTCAAAGAAAAATATCAAGAAAAATAAGAAGAACACAATAGAATCATCAACATAGTAATTACAATAGAAAAACCATTTCAAAGAAAAAATATTAGAAAAACAATTAAACTGTAATTAAATATTTATAAAGATAACTTACAATTATCAATCGCAACCGTAATTTCCATTGAGAACAAGAAATAGAAAATAATAATATAATTGAAGTAACATTGATTAAATTAAATAGAAAAATCATGTCAAATGGAAATAATTAGACAAATTAAATTATATAATAGGTTAGCTTACAAACATCAATTTCGACCATGTGATAGCAATACAATTTTGCATTCAGTCACATTAGACAGTTAATGTGCAAGTTAAAATAGTAAAATAGTTTTTATTAATAGTAGATATTTAAATAACTAATATCAAAAATAATTACCGTAATTTCGGGTGTATAAGCCGCGGATCAAACAATTCTTTTTGGACCCAGAAATCTTATTTAGTGATTGAAGACAAATATTTACGGCGATCTAACTAGTTATATTTGTTTCTTCAAAAATTCTGGGTCGGAAAAGAATTGTTTGAGCTGCGGCTTATACACCCGAAATTACGGTAATTACAAAATATAAGTAGACAAATAATTTTTTTAACATAATAATAATAGTTAAACTATTTAATACTAATTACATGTTTTAAATTATAATTATAGAATTAATTGAATCGGTTGATATCGATAAAATTATCCTGAGAGATAGATAAATTCAAATTGACTACTTGAGAATTAGTGTCGCCATCTATAGTTGCTAAATACAATTAAATAATGCAAAAAATTATTTAACTATAAAAACAAATAATTTTAAGAGAAAATGAAGTGTTTCTGTTGCCACAATTACAAAATTGGTGCTAAAAATTATATAAAAAATAATAATATCACAAAATTTAATTGAGGTACAGCTTTGAAAAAAATCCATTTAAAGGTACATTTTTTTTTTTCTCTATACGACGGCGTAAAAATGTAAAATGTTCGATGTTTAGAAGTGTAAAATTTGCAATAGCGAAAATACCGAAATTGCATGGAAAAGTGTCGTGCATTTTAATTTCTATTTTTTTTTTTTTCAATTTTAAGAGAAAATGGCGTGATTCTGTTGCCACTATTACGAAACTGGTACTAAAACTATAAAAAATTAATATCTCAAAAATAAATTGAAATATAGCTTTCAAACAAGTTGCATTTAAAAGTACATTTTCTTCTCTATACAAGGTGTAAAATTTTTAAATGTGCGATGTCTAGAACTGTAAAATTTTCAATATCGAAAATTGCAAAACCGAAATTACAGGGGAAAGTGTTGCCATTTGCAAAATGACGTATGCGTTACGTACAGATACGTTTGGCCTTTATAATGTAGATAGATACATAAATGCAATTTTTATTTTGCAAAAAATTTTTCAACTCATATTTCACATCATTTCCTCATTCATTAATTATTCTGGATATTTGAGATAGATGAAATACTGTTATAGACAGAAACATTGCACGTGTGCTGAGAGCATGAGCCTTAACTGTCTGGAAAGAAAAAAAAAAATCAGACATCCTGGAGAAATGCTTCAGTGTGTAAGGATTAAGGAATAATTTAACAGACAGATTGGGCAAATGTTAAGATGATCTTATCATTCCCTCATTTAAATTTATAAAAATAACTTATCTTATGAAAAATATATGAATGGGTGGTTTAGTTTTTACTTAAAGAATAGTTTAAAACATGTTTTTTTTTCTTTTTAAGCGTACAAATTTTAAAATTTAATAATGTATATTTTATCATCCTCTCACTAGTCATCCCGCATGTGAGAAAATTGTTCTATTATTTTTAAAAAGTTGTGAAAAAGGTATTTTTGTTGTAAATTTAATGCTTGTGATGAAAATAAAAGCGTGTTTTTAACCAAATCGATGCGTAAAATATTATTTATTATGTAAAAGATAAAGAAAAGCCAGGAAGATAACCAACACGAATTTCAAATATGTATAATTTGATATAAACCAGATTTTTTTTTTTTTTTTTTTTTTTTTTTAAGAGTTAAATGCATATATATCGCACAAAAATAACTCAAATAGATAAGTTAGAAAGCTTTAAATAAAAATTCCTGTGTACATTTTTTTTAAATAAAATTTTTTTCGGCGCTTCTTGTGTTAAAAATCTAATAATTATAGTATTTCTTAATATTAAGCCAAACTGCAGTTTTTTTTTTTTTTTTTTTTTTTTTTTTTTTTTGTATCTTTTTAAGTGTCTTGTTACAAAAAATTAGAAATTTCAAACACGATTTATTTTTTCTTCATCAGTATGATGAAAATGGCCTACTTGCGCAAGAATCACCCCATAAATATTTTATAATTGGGCCACGTGTTGCAAGGTACTTGAAATTTTAATTAGGACTGAAGTAGAGAAAAAAATGTCGTATTTAACGTGGAATAGAAGAATTTTCTCGGCATTAAGAAAATTATATTATAATTAAGTTGGAGAAAAGGCAAAAAACACAGTTTGGAATTAAATTAATAGAGCATGCTATCTACAGGGTGTTCCAAAAATAACGACCCATTTCCATGAAAACACTAATCTATTGATTTCTTCCTTATGTGCTTAACCCTTTAATTCCCATGATAGATCACGTTCTAGAAATTATGTAGTCCAGAAAATCTGACTTTACACCAGAAAAATTCAATAGCTAATTTCGGTTTATTCAATTACGGAATGCCTGTTATTAAGTAAAGCAAATGTTGCTGTTTTAATTTTCTGGTGGGAATTAGGATATACGAATTAGAATGTCTCAAAATATCTAAGACGGTTTGGGATCTAGAGTGTTAAAGAAATACTCTCCTTTGAAGAACGAATAACCATCGTTTTCCTGAAAGCTGGCTGATAAAACATATGAAGAGGTGCAGTTGCGCCAACTTTTGAAAAATATTGGGTGGGCTCTAAAACTTTTTAATAAAACAACACATACAGTTTTTTCTCTTGGAGACAGAGGCGGGAAAGAGCGAATGACTAAAGATAATAATGTGAAGATAAATTATATTACGTCTAAGCAAAATATAAAATTATTATAATTTAATAAATAATTTTATTAAATTATACTCTCACGCTTTTATTCTTTATATGGATACATAATAACATAAAACTTGCAAACTATTGAAAGTACAAATAGTGAATAAATAAATAAATAAATAAATAAAAGTCAAGAAAAACATAATTTTTAATCACCTAAATGCTATATGAATTCAAGACTTTAAAACCGAAGGCAAATCATTAAAAAAGCCAGTTTTAGGGCGAAATTTAACTCTACATCCACTGAAGGGCCTTTTAGTATACCTCTTTTAGTATAATTGACGTCCTTAATATTTTTCAAACAACATTATTTTGAGAACGTCAATAAAACTAATTTAATTTCAGCTATGTTATAAATAAATAAGTAACGAAATAAATCAATTAAAAATAGATGGGCAGAGAGATCAAGTTATTAGGTGGGCTCGCGCCCCATGGGCCCATATAAATTGGCGCCACTGAAGAGATGCGTCAGCTGTACCATCGAAAATACGGAAAACGGCCACTAACAATGGTCAATATCAGACTACTTGTGAATAAATTCAGACGAACTGGTATCGTCAGATGTTCATGGTCTCCAGGACGTTTTTTATCCACCAAACTACTGGTTCGTCTGAATTTGTCCGCGAGTAGCCTCATATTGGCCCTTGTTGGTGGCCGTTTTCCGTACTTTCAATGGTATAGCTGACGCATCTCTTCATATGTTTGATCATCCAGTTTCCAGGAAATGATGGCTATTCTTTCTTTTAACGCCTTCGCGATGGACGCTTTTTACGAAATTTTTAATATTTTGTCACCGGTTTTTACAAACAGAAATTCGTGCCTAATTAAAACGAGAAAATGCTCCGATTAAATAAGGCAAATTTTACTGTAAAATTTTGATGGTGGATATAAACACGGATTCTTAAACCTTTTCGCGGCATGTATACGTGTCGCTCAATGAAATCAATAAATTAGGGTTCTCATAGAAATGGATCATTATTTTTTGGAACTCTCTGTATTTTATAACACATCCTTACCCATTTTGTAACCAGGGGTGTAGTCGCAAAAATAACAGAAGATATACGCTCTAAACAGAGGGTGTCGCTAAAGGCAGAGGGTATACCATAGCTTTCTTGAGAAACAGAGGGTTTACGGTGTTCCTTTAAAAAATCCAGAAAGTATACGGCGTATACCTCCCGTATACCCTCCACTACAACCCTGTTTGTAACATAAATGTATTGATATAAATTTAAATGCATATGTATGGGTACTTTTCTTTCTAGGTCAAAGTACAGAGCCTCTGAATTTTAATCCTCGGCAGAGGCCTCGTAGTCAAGACTGGGATGGAGAACTTGTCGAAAGTGGGCATTTTTACGTCAGCAAAGCATCACTCATCAGGGAGAATTTGCTCCAAGGAAAGAGGTGGTTATTTTTTTTTCATTAATTTAATATAATTATGATATTTCATAAACTAGTAAAATGTAAACAAAGATAGAAAGACGGAAATTTTTTTGGTATTTTGCACTTACTACTATTTTATTTATAACTAGAGATCGAAATTTAAAAAAAATCATCAAAAATTATTTTAAAAAAATTCGCGATTTTATTTGTTGTTCCTATTTTCCAAAACACCAGTGAATACAAATTGATCATTGGAATTCTCAACAGGATATTGAGTTAATTTCTTATGCCAAAGTTTTGTTTATCATTTGAGAAACTTCAGGTCGACAGTGAAAATTCAACTTACAAGGAAGGTCTCCATACTAGGCATACTCAGATTTTTTCGAAAAAATACTAATTAAACTACTCGTGTATGTACTAAAGGTTCAGTGAAAATTAGCGGCGGAATTGTATTAGAAAACATGTAAAAAAATAAAATACTTTCGAATATTTGGCGTGGAAAAACGAAAGTGTCACACGATTTGGCGAGAAGCATTTTTCTCTGCCAAAAGCAAACGATTTTAATGCAACTGAAAACTTTTGGATTTTTAGAATTCTTGTAAATGAATTTAAGCATAAATGAATTTAAACATTAATGAATCTAAACATAAACAATGAGCGAGTTTAATATATTATATACATATTAAATTGCATATATATATATATATATATATATATATATATATATATATATATATATTATTTGTTGCTGTAGTAATTTCATTTAACTCTGGAAAAAATACTTTCATATATAAAATTTCTTATTCAGTAAAATTATTTTCATACATTTAAACCTATTCAAAAATAAAAGCCAGAAGGTTTCTATAGCAACAAAATCGAATTGACAATGCTCAACTGGACTTTGAACTTGAAACAATTTTAATGAATTTAAATTTGAATTTCGTTTTAAATATCAAATTTTGATGGTTAGATTTTAATATAAATACATATAAATATTAATATAACGAAATTATACTTAAAACAAACTAAAAGTGGCAAAACAAAAGATATTTAAGTTATCTAAATACGTTGAACATGAAACTTTTTTTACATAAAAAAAACCATTATTTGAATTTGTTTTTCATCGCCAACCGATGATAAATCGCCAAATAACGAAATTTTTATTATTTTTTACGGACATTGTACGGAAGTTCCGCCGAAAATTTTTTTATAAACGTATATACACTCATGAGAAGAAAATTCTGTAATTATTTCAGGTTTTTCTGAGTATGCCCGTATGGAGACCTTCCTTGTTAGTATATTTTGTCAAATTAAAAATACTGGAGAAGTCCGAAAGCAATTTTTTTAAGTAATTTTGTATACTTTAAAATTTTTTATTACGAATCGGACAATATTTATGAGAAATATATCAATTTCTATTTATTTTAGAAAAAAAAAATATCTTTTAGTCCATAATTATTTTAGTTTTACGTTAAAACTTTAAAAAAAATTTTCTTACATTCTTAAAATGATGTATTCTAACATCTGAGTCAATATGTTTTAAATCGGAGTGGTTGAACCAAGAAGAGTTAATGTTTAATATCTCTATTTAAAACTATTTGGGAAATAGTTGTTGTCCTCGGTAGAGAAATGGGAAATCTGAAACACATCTGAATCTTTTTTATTGGTTGAATTCCGCAACTTATGTTATTTTATTCGTTTTCTGATTGGTCCATGTTTAATGTCCAAAAATGGAATACTTCTGTTGCCTCGATGACAAAAAAAAGTAAAAAAAAAACTTTAAAAAATAATAATAATTTGAAAAAAAAATTGTGATAAAGATTTCAAACAAATTTCATTTAAAAGTGCCTTTTTTTCTTTCTACGCAACGGTGTAATAATTTAAAATGTGCGATGTTTGGAAGTTTAAAAATTTGAAGTTCCGAAAACTGAAATTTCATTTAAAATTGGTTCATGATGGGTCCAGGAATATTATTGTTTAATCCATATCGTAAGTAATATGAGGCGTTAAATAGTCAGTCTGATTAACTCCATCAAATAAAAAAAAAAAATCCCTGTCGGCTGGGCCTATAGGCGGAGGTAGATTTCTAAAAGTGATCATTTCAAAAAAAAAAAAAAAAAAAAAAAAAAAAATGATTAGAGATAATCTCAGCTTAATAACCTCATTTGGCCGTTTATGAAAAATTTTTAATTTAATTTTTCTGCAAAAACTGGTTTTATCAGAATCATCTTAAGAAAAATTCAGCTCAAATGCCCATTTTGACAACATATTTTGAAATAGATTCTGAATTTATTAAAAAATCGACCAAAAACAGTACATTATTCAGTTCCTAAATAACAAAAAACTGTCAGTTGAATGCATTTGAGAAAAAAATTGAATTTAAAAATGAGTCATAAAATAACCGATTTGTTGTTTGAATACATCCTTTATTCTTTAATCATGATTGCTTCGGAAAATTTTGTGCGAAATACTCACTTTGACAGCATTTTTAGAAATATATTCTATCTTTATCAAAAAACTGGCCAATGCGTCACAGTACATAGCTCCTGAATAAGAGGATCTGTAAATTGGATGCGTTTGAGAGCGAAAATGGATTTTAAAAAGAGTCATAAAAAACGCAATTTGCTATGTGAAAACTTCCTTAAATTTTCAAATCACGAAGACTTCGGGAAATTCTGTTCAAAATACCCTTTTTGGTAGCCTTTTTCAAAATATATTCTGTCTTTATCAAAAAACCGATCAATGCATCACATTATATAGTTCCTAAATAAAAGAATCTGTAAATTGGATGCATTTGAGAGCAAAAATGGATTTAAAAACGAGTCAGAAAAAAACGCAATTTCTTATTTGAACACTTCCTTAAATTTTCAGTCACGATAATTTCTGAAAATTCTGTTCAAAATACCCTTTTTGGTAGCCTTTTTTGAAATATATTCCGTCTTTATCAAAAAACTGACCAATGCATCACATTATATAGTTCCTAAATAAGAGGATCTGTAAATTGGATGCATTTGAGAGCAAAAATGGATTTAAAAACGAGTCAGAAAAAAACGCAATTTCTTATTTGAATACTTCCTTCAATTTTCAGTCCCGATCACTTTCGGAAATTCTGTTCAAAATAGCCTTTTTGGTAGCCTTTTTTGAAATTATATTCTGTCTTTATCAGAAAATTGACCAATGCGTCACTTTATACAGTTTCTAAATAAGAGGATCTACCATTTGGATGCGTTTAAAATCAAAAATGAATTTAAAAATGAGTCATAATATAAGCAGTTAGGATTTGAGGTTTTTTCTCCAATTCCTATTTTTGTTTAATTTCTTTTTGCTATACGAATTGGTCCTATGAAAAACTTGTCAATATAAAAGTTGTAGATATTTTTGAGAAGATGTAAAATAAATTTAATCAGATTTGATATCTTAAAAATTGACGGAGTTATGGATTTTTCTCTTTTTTCAGCGCCCTTTTTCTTCTCGTTTTTAATTTTTTTCATCGGTAAAAGTTGGTCCTATCAAAAACTTGTAAATACAAAAGTTTTAGATAATTTTAAGAACATTTACAAAAAGTTTAGTTGGACTTAAAAATTGACGAAGTTATGATTTTTTTTCTCTTAAAATCCCTGTTTTTTTCGCCCCTTGAGCCCACTTCTAAATTTATCAAAAATCTGTCATGCATATACTTTTTGTCCATTTTTAAAAAGTAATATAAACTTTAAACCGATTCGATATCTACTTAAATTAAGAAGTTATGGCGTTTTTTCGGTTTTCACAAAAACGCCCCCCTATTCCGATTCCCCCCTTGGTCCGATTTTGCCCATTAACGAACTTAGCCAAGATTTTATCCCCTTTGATTTTATGTACCAGTTTGGTGGAAATTGGTGAAGAATTATAGAAGTTATCGTGTCCATAAAAAAGTGAGATATATATATATATAGATATATATATATAAACTGATGCGATTGCAATAGGTAGTATTTCTTACGAAATCTACCTAATGAACATTTTAAACAGTTAAAATTGTACATCTATGAAAAACTGTTTTTTATCATTGGTCTAGGAATATTAATGTTTAATGCATGGCGTACATAATATGACTCCTTATGATCATCATAAAAATGATGTTTATTATTATTATTAATTTAAGTATAGAATTTATTTATAAGTCTTTAAAATTTTAGTCTTTGAGAATGTCATTTTCCAAATAGTCATTGTAATTTATTAAATTACAATTTTGTTATTTTATAATAAACTTAAGCGGATTTAATATCTTATAGATTAACAAATTTGTATTTTTTTTTTTTTTTTTTTTTTTTTTTTTTTTAATTGTAGGTGTGGATACGTAGAGATGCCAGAAGAACTGTGCATTGAAATTGACACGGAGACAGATTTCATCATTGCCGAGAAATTGCTCGAACTGTACGGCTACCGCAAGAACGTCAACGAGCTGAAGGAATATTACGTCTGACTCGTGAATTCGAGATATGAACAAGAGGAGGACACTCTGGATGTTTATATTATTTTCACACATTAGAGAGGAAGCTGCAATTATATCTACTGAACTATAAATTTCATCAAAATCAATAGTTATATGGAGTCACAGTAATTGAGAACTCCAGAAGCCAAGGGATATAAGTGACAAAATTGAAAAAAAAAAAAAAAATTAATTAATTGCATAGACGACCTCAAAATATGTTTTTTTCTTTTCAGATAAAAAAAAAATATATAAGTGATTTTCTAATTATGTACTGCGTTCCAGAGATAAACAACTTTTACCGAATAATAATCAATAATGATTAATTATAAATTTAAAGAAAATTGGACTCTATTTTTCTTACAGTTATTAAAATAAGAGTTAAAAGACCATTATGAAACAAGTGGCAGTTGCCCATTTCAATTCGACCAATTGTTCAAATTTAACATCAATTATCTTTAAACTCAATTTACTCCAAATCGAATTTTTGTCACTTCTACCACTTGGCTTCTGATGCTGTCAATTATAATTGTATTTATACCAAATGTAAAAAGTCAAACATTTTATTTATTTATTTTACATTTTATTTTTCCGTCATCATTTATCGCACTGTTCACGTAATAGATGAAGATCATGAGTTGTTAAATCACAATGATATTTAATTTTTAAAAGACAAAACATTTAAGGCACTATTGAGACATCTTTTTTCGCTTTTTACTTCTGACCTGTGCCTAGTATTATTGGTGTTTTATTAATTTATTTTACGTTGTCAGTTTTTTATTCTGTTAAAACACTTTTTAAACAGATTTTAGTTTTATTTTTTATAAACACTTTTAAATTTTAACTCCTTGTTTTAAAAGTAAGTTTTTCTTCGTGTTATTTCTGAAAATTTATAAATAAAATATTAACGTTTTATAAATGCTGTAGCTTCTGAAATTGAAAATTTTAAAACTTAGAATTCCTAAAGATCACAGTCGGTTTTCAAGACAAATTCATCTTTTGCAATTTTGTCCAAATCTTTATTTATTATGTAACCGCCACTCGGCATAATTATAAAGAATTTTGAGACTTGCGTATTATCCGACCAGAAAGACAGATTGGAAATAATCTCACCCTCCCCCCCAATTATTAATTAATATAATTCTTAGCAGCAACTACTTACTTTATTACTGTGTGTATTTTGAGTATTATAATATGCATTTTTAGGTGTTGTAACCTGTATTAATTGCAAGTATATTGCATAGTATGTTTTACTGTATGACAGTATGCATGTATGCTGCAGGACTTACAAGATATACTCAGCTTGTGAGTTGTATGTTGCAAAGTTTGACTGTTGAAAATTAGATGAAAGTAATGCATGCTGAATGACTTTTAAGGTATATTCAAGTTGTATGATGTATGTAAGACTGAATGAAAACTATGTATTAAACTATTAAAATGAAAATTACATTTATGTTATAATAATGTAGAAAAATGTATGAAACCATGTAGGATGGATAAATGTAAGATGTAATTTATATAAGTATGCAGTAAAAAAAGGCAGATTTTTCTTAATCTACGAAAATTTACTATAATCACAAACAAAAATACTCGATAACTGCTTCCAAGTCATCCAATATTCCGATAAGCGTTCCTTTATTTTCAGAGACCTCAGAAAATAATTTATTTTCGAAATTTAAAGAAGAGTTTATAAAAATAAATTTTTAATAGCTACCCGTAATTGTCTGAAACATTTACGAGTAGCTTTTGCAGTTCATTAATCAATTCGTTCTACCAAGAAAACCGGTTTTAATGAGGCTATCAATTTTCAACTAAACATTTTCAGTTACATAACTGAAATTGTTCATGCATTTGAAATAGAATAATGTTAATTTTAATGTTAATGTGAATGCTGATAATTCTGAATGTTTGTCAGTTAAACATGTTTGCTGATCATGAAAAATTTTACTTGAGACCTTTCAACATCAGAAAAACAAATTTTCTGAATAGACAGAACTAGAATAATGCATTGTAAAAGCAACTCGAAACTATCTCGAAAACTACGGGCAGCTAATAAAAAATTATTTATATAAATTCTTCTGTAAATTTCAAAAATAAAATATTAAGTTTCTAAAGATAAAGGAACGGTTTTCGGAATCTTGGTTGACTCGGAAGCGGTTACTGTGTATTTTTGTTCGTGGTGCACTATAAAAGCTACTCGAAAACGTTTCAGAAAATTACGAGCAACTATTAAAAATTTATTTATGTAAATTCTTCTTTAAATTTCAAAAATAAATTATTAAGTTTCTAAAGATAAAGGAACGCTTTCTGAAATCTTGGGTGACTCGAAAGAGATTACTGTATATTTTTGTTCGTGATTATAGTACATTTACGGAAATAAGAAACATCTGTCTTTTTTTTAGAGTGTATGAAGGTAATGCATAAGTTATTAGTATAAGTTATTTTCTGTATGTTAAATATTTATCATAGTTAGTGCATCTTCTTGGTGCGGATAATACACAAGTAAAACCATTTCTTTTCTGAGCAATAGTAAAGCACACTAGAAATGAAAAAATACTCAAGTTTAGAAAGAAATAAGTTTCTCACTTCAAATGGTTTTAGAATGCGTTCTATTAGTCAAAATGTGATAAAACTTGAACTATAGACAATTAAAATGATGTTCTTGACAATTATAAAATAAATTAAAAAAATATTTTGAAAATTCGCCAATAGTTGGTGTGGTGTCACAAATGGTATTTATTTGCATATATTGAAAATGTGAAACATCATTTGCATTATAGTTCATGCTTAGTAGCATTATTCTTTACATATAATGCCCATTCAGAATCAGCCATTTTATTTATCCAAAGAATATTGTTCCGTTCCAAAAAATTCAAAGTATCCGAAAAAATATTATTCATAAATTTAAGCATTTGAACATTGCCAAGAAAGTAAAAGAGAAATGCGCTGTGAACGATAACATTCAATTCAAAGAAGCAATAAGCTCTTGTCCGTCGAGCAATACAAATCATCAAGCAATATAATCTCGATACTATCTGGTGCAGCTAGAAACAAAATGGTGCTACCGTTTTGTCTCGAACAACTTTTAAATCTTCGTAAAATTAAAGTTATGTGTATAAATAACCATATGCAAATCTTCTATGTAAATTACGTTGATTGTAACATGTTATTTGTTGTTATTACCCTGTTGTTATTATATATAGATTGTTATAATACATCAGTATTGAACTACAGAAAGAAAGAAACAATTCAGATTTCTTTTTGTGTGTTTTTTCACCTTTTTTACTTTTAAGGTGACATTTTAAAACAGCGTTTTTAATATTAAGTAATGTTAAAGGCTTTAGCATATAACTTTCATCTGTATCGCATTTTGACTTACCCATAATAGTATACCATATATGAATGTTTTCTTAATGCTTTTCAAACAAAACATTTTTATAAAGTTATTGTTAAATGTTTCTAAAACAAAACATTAAGTATGATGAAGATATTAAAATACACGGAGGTTCCTAAATAGATTACTTTTCTGTGGATAAGAAAGATTCTAACATTATAGAAGCCGATCCCTCCAATTGCTTGATTTTGCCTGAGTTGTTTATGTATGCATATATATACATATACAGTAGCAGAAACCGAATAATAACTTTCAACATATATGTAGATAAGAAAATTAATTTTCTTTCTGTTGAATCCTTTCAACGCTTGTGCTGCCATACATTTACTAATGCAAATTAATAACTGCTTTCCGGATTCAAGATTTTTTTTTTTATTTTTTTTTTTTTCACTTTCTTGCACACCAGGCCCGTCCAATGCATGTACAAAGTGTACAATAATGATAGGCGCCTGGGAAATTTATATAAGTTTTTACACATATGTAGTAGAAAATATACTATTTGGACGCCAAACAAATAAATAAGTCTAATTTAAAAAAAAAAAAAACAGTATGTTCTTAAAATAAATAAATGAATGAATAAAATAAATTGTTTGTTTATTTTTTTTAAAATAACTTTGTCATTTTCTCTCCCCCCCCCCCTTCGCTATATCATATTATGAATGAGATTTTCTTTTACAGTTTTTTATAGAAATGTCAATCGTTTCTTGTTAAAGAATATAATTAAACTAATTGAAATCGATTTCGAACTAAGTCGTTTTTGTTCAAATTCAAATATTTTTTTAAATGGAATCCAGGTAGTTTGGATATGCAGTTATGCTACGCAATACTTCGTTGTGTTTTTAAAATGTATAAATGGAGCTATTAATAAAGAGAAAAAGACAGATAGCGTTAGTGTACCTACCGACTACAAGTGAAATAACTGAGGAGGTAGGCACAAAAATGGCCATTGTTGTTTGTTTAGATTCTCCGAGAAAACTGCCACCAGAAAAAAAAAAAGAATAGGATTTTTTCTTTTATTTATAAGAGAAACTCTGCACGAATAAAGTGTTTAAATAAAGCGAAAGTTTTTATTAAAATTTTTTGGTGGATGTTTGCCTTGGCGGTAATCAGATTCACTGACATTGGCAGAAGGATTTTTTGGATTGTCACAATATAGCGGAAACACGGCGCTTGACTATCGCCGGGACAAACTTTCACCAGTAAAAATGGATAGCCTTAATTATGACTGCATGATTTCGCGCCTCGGCGGTAATCACATGCTGTGGAACATATTACAACTGAAGATTCACCATTTTGAAGATTTATCTATTCTCTTTTATTCATAGTTCCATGCATTTTATCGCTTTTTGTCGACATTTCTAACATTTATATGCAACAAAAAAACTTTTGTTTTATTTTTAAAATGAATACAGTAGTAAGAGGGAGTTGAATCTGTAAAAACAAAGAAGTGTAACAGTATAATTTCCTTAAAAAATAAAAAACATGGTACAGTCTATATTTTTTTGAATTTTACTTCTTATAAGGGAAGACACGATTGAGACGCCATGCCCACTCACATTATTTTTACCTAATATTTTATACTCATTTATTATATGTAACTCAATTTTATACAAATGTTTATAGATACTTTGATTAATGTGTTTGACAAAACTGTTCAAAAACTTCACATAAATTAGAAATGTCTAAATTTTTAGCTCACCGAAAAATTGTATTTTTCAGATAAAAATCCCATTAAATCCTAAAGTACTCAAGCGATATCGATAAAAAGAAATTTGGTGATAGCATATAAATACAAGATCATATTGCTCACCCGCAAGAAAAGTGACACATCTCGACAAAAGCAAATTTTACAGGAGAAGCAAAAGAAAATTTGCATGATTTTACACTAACATGAAATTACAGAAATTAACTCTGCATACAGGAATAAAGACATGAATAAAAACTTAAAGCTCTTAATATTAAAGTTACAGAATGAGGTTTGGAGGGTTGAGTCATTTTACCTCCAGCCACTATCCTTCTGTGGTACCAGCTGGACATATAGCATAATAAAGGGATTTTCTTTATAATTGCACTTACGAAACTGTTTGTGTAGCAAAAAGAACCTAAGATAGATGCATTAGTGAAATAAAATGCAAAATGAATTTTTGTGGAATGTGTCACTTTTCTTGCGGGGTGAGCGATATGTGGTCGACATTTTTTTTTAAAAATAATCATCCTAAATTTGTTTCAAGGAAAAAAAAAAATCTGAATAATGGAAAGTTTTTGAAAAAATACCATTGCTCTAAAGTAAAAAGCTTTAGTCGGAAAAAAAAATTGTCTAGCATGAATAAGTCTTGAGTATATTCCATTGAATGTGGATTCCAAATTTCTTCAAAATCTGTCCGGTAGTTTCAGAGGAAACGGGTCTTAAATTTCGAACATTTCTCACAGGATTGAACAGGGACCGACCGACTAGCACGTTCCTTGCCCAGGACATTTTTAATTTTTCGTGCTACCTTAGATAGTTGATTGAATGATACCAGTTTATTTTTTACATATTACACGCTTATTCGAAAAATGTCAACTCAAAAAATTAAGTTTTCCGGAAAAATGCAAAATGGTTCAAGGAAAAAAAATTTAAAAAAAAAGTCTATTATTTATTGAAATGTGCTTTTAACTCTATATTGAAATATATTTTTGTCATTTCATCGTATTAATATCTTAAACGTCGCATTTTTTCACACTTGTGATTTTTTTTAATGAAAACTTAAATGAAATTCTGAAAATTTTGTATATATTTAGAAATTTTGTGCAGAGGCCCCAAGTGCCCGTACGATGATAGTCAGGGCCTGGGATTGAACAGTCTTGTCTTCCCTAAGCACCAAGTGAGTTTTCGCATGCATAAAAATTTAAAAAAAAAGCATGCGCTGAACCTTGTTTCACATGTATACTTTGAATTACAAAATAATTAATAAAAGTTGTTATCCTAAGCAGATTCTTGTAAAATTTCTTTGATACTATTATGACTTACAATTCATATATTGGTAAATAATTTTCTTTTCTACCAATCCTTACATCATTGGTTTCTAATTTTCTAAAGATTTCAAAGATGGCCACCATAGAATTATAATGACAAAACTTTTCTTTCTTTTTTTCCTTAAGAACTAGTTATCTCTTTATGACCCGACGATATTTTAAAGTACTATTAAAATAACTTGTTATAAAATTCATTTAAGGGGGTGCGGGACACATTTAAAAATAATTTTTATTTATACATTTAAAATTTTGAATTTTGAATTTTTTGTGTGGTTAACCGTATTATTTGTAAACAAAATAACATAATAAAACTCCTCATATTTCTTTTAATTTTTAAATTTAAAATTTATGAAAAAAAGTGGGGTAATTTAAAATCGTTATAACTCGAAACACTATTTGTAGAATTTCAAAGTGTTTAAATTTAAATAAACATAAATATCCAAACTTTAATTTTGATTGTCTTAACACTTCACTGCACCGTGGGTCATATATGGCACATACCTAAAAACAAAATAATTCTCATTATGTGTCATGAATTTGGCCAATATGATCATTGTAACTGATCAAGAACAATCCAAAGAATGGAATAACACTTATTTTGTCCAAGTGAGATGGCTAAATTTGTCACAAAACTAGAGTTTATCCTTCGGAAAGAAAAAAAAATCGATCATACTTTTAAGGCCAAATTTACTTTATTGTTTTTACTGAATACTTAAAAATGTTAATATAAAGCAAATTGCAGATTGTTAAGCAGATAAAATTAATTAAGTAAAGCCCATTTAATTGCAAAATAGAGCAATACAATATTTAAAAACCCTAACTATGTATATACAAGGTACACGCCATAAACTATCAAACTTTAGCTGGAAATTTGAATTTTAATTTCTTTTATCATTTTTCCCATTATTAGACCGATATATACATTTCAAACAATTTTTTTCATAACAATAAAAAAAGGACTAAGAAAGACCGAAATTCCAATTCTCATACATCAATTTGAAAATATTTGACTGTTGAAAGAACAAATAAAAACAACCAAGCCATACAAAGTCGATTCATCAGCTGAAATTCAATTGAAATTTAAATACCTATTACCATTGACTTACAAGAAGATTAGCAGAAGAAGGAAGAATATTAAGTCATCTGGCAATGCTATCATCTAGAAGTATATATACCAATCTGCAGTTTGCGGTTGTTTACAAGCAATAATATCTGTCCTCTAATAGTCAATAATATATATCAAACGGAGATAATTCGGAGTAAATATTAATTTTCAGAAATTCTATGCATATTTTTTGAAAAGTTACGGCAAATGGAGGGAGCACCCCCACCCTACTACCATCTAATTGTTTTAGTTTTGATTCAGTTTTAGGTTGAGTTCAATTTCTTGCAGAATGGCTTGAAGATTACCTAATTTTTCAAAGGTAAAAGTATTCAGTATATTGGAGGATATAAGGATATAATAAGGATATATATAAGGATTCAGTATATTGTTTCAGATTAAAAACAGTATTTATAATTTAATAATAAACATAGATGTTTGCCTATGCATGTGTGTTCTATCTTCTAAAGAGACCACAGCGCACAGAGATATAAGATTTGGCGGGAAGGAGCCTGTATGTCTCAAACAACGTAACTAAAAATCTTTTATTGTATTATTTAAAATTACAATTTCTTAATTTAATATTTTATGCGTTTCGAAGCAAATTTTCCACATTAGCAAGAGAAATCTGCAGGTTTCAATATTTTAGAACACAAATAAAATAGAATTTAAGAGGACAAAATTTAGACTATCTTAAAATTTGTCCTCTTGAATTATATTTATTCGGAATTACTACTTATATTTGTGAATTTTTTCGACTTTTTAATGAGATTTTTGTAAATTTTTCGTGTTTTACATTGATTTTTGGCATCGTAAAAGGAATTCGGTTTCAGTCTTTTAGTTCCAATATACTAAATTTTCTCCTTTACGAATTTCTAACCAATTTAAGCATTTCTCTACGTTTCACAGCGATATTTTGACATTCGTAAAAGGAGCCTAGTTTTAATCTTTTAGCTCACAGTAAATGTTTTCGATGTCACTTTTCAATGATTTTCAATTTTTAGTTTTTTTTTTTTTTTTGCATTTTAAGACGATTTTGGCAATTTTTGCTGAAACGGAAAGAAACCTGTGGTATTTTATTTTTTTAAATCTAAAAAATATTCAGGATTTTTTTTTTTTTTTTAATTGGATTAACACAAACTCACAATGATGAAAACACAACCCAAACACAGAACAATTAAAATAAACCTGACCTGCAACGAAAAAAAAAAAAAAGAAAAGAAAAAGAAAGAAAGAAAGATCAACCCGATCGACTCCATCTGACACCAATGGCTTTGCAGATTTCCAAATGGGAAAAGGGATGCATAGAAAATCATTTGAAACGTTTTATTGATACCAAACTAGTACTGAAAATTTTTTATCACAATGGAGCAAAAAAATTTGGAAATTTCGTAACCTATTGATGATATTTGTGTATTGATTACATCGTGAACGTGATCGACTGAACGCGCGATTTTTTTCTGTACCAGTTTCAGGAAATTTACATTTTATTTCCACGATTGTTTCGCGAAATTCACGATTTTTTTCTATGATCGTTTAGCGAAATTCACGATTTTTTCCCACGAGCATACACTGTTAAAAAAATTCTGAAATTCACGAATATTTTTTTCCTGAATTTCACAGAAAAAGTCCCTTTTCACAACAAAAGGGCATTGTCCGTTACAAATCAGCAAATCCCACCATATTTCCTGAAAATAACGATATGGGTGGAAATAAAAACAAAAAACGGAGACACTCCGTTGGGTAAGGGGCTCCGTGGCCGAGTGGTCAAGGCACCATACCGCTAATTGCCTGCGAGCGCAGATTGTAGGTTCGTATCCCCCTGGCGGCAAGAAATAATGAAAACATTAAAAGTCCCTTTTAATATACATTTTTTTGTTTATTTTTCTCTTATTTCTTATTAAAAAATCTTTTAATTAATTAGCCAATAAATAAATAAATAGTGTACGACAATTTCAAAAAATTGTCTATAACATTATTTTTCTTAAAAAAAAGTTGTTAATATAAGTTTTTTTCATTCATTCATTCATTCAAAAAAAAAAAAAAAAAAAAAAAAAAAAATAGTGGTTTTAAACAGTGATTTTTTTTATTTAAACTATTTAAAAAATAAAAATTGATTTTAAAAAATAATAAGCATTATGCATCAATCTAAAATAAAATAAAATAAACTGTTTACAAATATTATAAAGAATGTATTTGAAAGGAAATCTTTAAAAAGCACAACAGATTTTCCCACTAACTCATAAAAGACATATTCTGTACAACCCGCTATCAGCAGCTTTGGCTCGATTAGTAAGGATTTATTCCGCTGTCGAAAGGTTCCAAGTTCGATCCTGAGGACGGCGTGAACTAAATTGTGCAATAATAAAAACACGTAAAATAACATAGCAGTTTAAAATCACTCGGTAATTCCGAATTCTTTGACGATTAATCGATTTATTAATTTTAAAAATTATATTAAATTATTATCATTAAAAATCAGACTTTGTAACAGAAAGTTACCGCTTCTTCAAACGGAATTTTCCTTTCTTGTATGTCCCACAACGGAAAATCTACTTACGGAACGGTAACAGTTCGGCTACATTGCTGCCGGTAGTTTCACCTGGAATTCACAGATTTATTTTTAACAGTGTATCGGGAAACACACGATTATTTACCTGGATCGTTTCTTGAAATTCGCGTGTTTTTTACAAAATTCACGTTATTCCCCGTGCCCCTTTGACGAAATTAGTGCTTTTCTGTAATCGATTGACGATTTGTTTTTTTCGACCGATGAATAAATTTCGCGATACATTTACACGACAGATTGACAAAGTTGGCAATATTTTGTAAAATTAGCTATATTTGTTTATGTGATCTGTTTGACGAAATTTGCGATATTTTTCATCGATCATTTATCGAATTTCGCAATTTTTTGCGCAATCTTTTGGCAAAATTTGAGTTTTTCTTTCTGTGACCAATGGGCGAATATGATTTTCTTCAGTGATTGGTTGAAGAAAATCACTATTTGTTTCTGAGATCTTTAAATCAAATTCGCAATATTTTTTCACAATCGTATGATAAAATTTGCGATTTTTTCCACGATTGATTCACGAATTAATTTTACGATAATCTCCAAAAGCAAAAAAATTGCAAACTTCCACAAACATTTAAAAATATCCGTATAAGAATCGCATGTATGTGAAAGAAATTAACGGATGTAAAATACCGCATAGAGTATTTTATTATGCTGAATTTTCCTATTTTGTGTATAAGTTACGAAAATCCACATTGAATTTTAAATCTTGCTCCTCAAGGAAAACTTTGCTTCACTCCAGAGACTCTCGAAATCGCATCCCAGCTTATGAGAAAGGGCGAACCCAGGATTAACCCTTTGAGGGGCGGTGGTATATATTTTATACCACCTAATTCAATCGAGATTCTCACCAGAAACTTTTAACGAAATTTTATATTTTTATCGTTGGCGGCAAAATTATGGAAAATTGCCTTTTCCTATTTTAAAGTAAAAATTTTCGATTTTTCCGGTGAGAATTCAGTATTACAGAGGCATTATTGCTTGCCCCTCAAGGGGTTAAACTTTGGAGGGGGCTAGCATATTTTAGAGTTCTATGTTTTCGAGATCTTTCCCGGAATATCGGATAAGTTCAGTCCGATTTTTTTTTTTTTTTTTTTTTTTTTTTTTTTTTTTTTTTTTTTTTTTGCATTTTATTCAAAATGGACATGATGTGTCGACCCGAGATACAATTTTTTTGTTGACTTGATCCAGAGCAAAGACTAAGGTTGGGGCAGACAGTGAAACCTGGAGGTGGGGTTTTGAAAATTTTTGATGGAATTGATTCTGAATACTTAATCTCTTTGATAAATAAAAAGAAAATATTGTTTTAAAAGGTGAACATTAAAATTGTTAATATTTCAAATTTCATAAGAAAATTTATAAACAAGAAAAATATTGTGAAAAGATTAGTATTTTCCAAAATTTCTATATTGAAAAATAATATTAAAAATAAATTTTCATAATTTTAGAAAACTTTAATTAGTCTAGTCTCGCAATCTGGGAGGGGCTTGATCCCCCTTAGCTCCCCCGGTGGGAGCGCAAATGAAGGGGATCCGTGTTGTAAATAGTCCAGAAACTCGTCTCAGTCTTGGTTAATATCTTTTTAAAAAGTTTTATATTTTCCATCCCAGATTTATTTTTATTGGGGTTTTTTAATTGTAATGTCCATATTTTCGGACTAATGACAAATTTTTAAAAAAATTCAGAAGTGAACACTTCAAATTTTTGGAAATTTCGGAACAGAATCACCTTTTATATATCAAATGTATAATAATGAACAGTATTTAGATAGCATAATTTTAGTTGTTTTTTATGTAAATAAAATAATAGCATTTATATTAAAATAGCAATAATAGCAATCCATTATTGTTGTTTTTATTTTTCTTCTCTTTGCTATGTCACAAATCAATATATTTTGTAATTTACGACTGAAAAAGTATAGGTTTTTGGAGCACTTACATTTTCTACGTGACTGTAGACGCAAAAAAGTCTTTCCCAGGTTCATTTCAATACGGTGTAATTTATTTAATTCAAGTAGGATAGATAAGGTTTTATTTCGCTCTAAATTAGCTCTTTTAAAAGCTTTGATTCAAGAGACTCGTCAGAAAATTGCTCATATAGAGCATGAGTTATATTACTTACATATCTCTCTTGCTGATTTGTCACATGATTTTGATTCTATAGACAGAATTTCACGGAATAGAGTCCTCAAAGCTTCTTCGATTCATTGCTCAGTTCTAAAAAAGAAATTTAGTACACTTTGTAACAATTCTTTCGTTAACAATTCCAACAATTTACCTACCTACCAACAATTTACCTACCTTTAATCAAAATGCTGTCGTCAATCTTTCTAGTGTCGATTTAAATAATAATCAGCTTAATGCTCTCAAATTAAACAACAATTTCTCTGTATCTGCCACTCCTTCGTTACCCCGTTTGATTGCTCCTATTGAACGTGCCTTTAAGCATAGCGCTATTTCTCCTTCTCAAAAAGAGTCTATTAGGCAGAGTTCTCGCTGTCGCTCGCCATCGTGCCAAAATGCGACTAAATTCTTCATTTGGCGAGTAAACAAGCAATTAGATTCGCCAAATTCCTAGTGCTCTATTTTTGATTTTTTTTTCTTTTCTTTTTCGTTTTTTATACATATGCATGCATACATATTTTTAATATATACATATTTTTAATTTATTTGTAGCGGATAGTTGAATTTAAATTAATAACAATCGCTGCATCGCAGTTATAAAAACTTAGGTTATTTTAGAACATATTGAAAAAAAGGGGGGGGGGTACTGTTCCGTACCTAATAAGAAGCGCTGTATTAGAGCGCCATCTGTGAAAAAGAAGAACCGTGTGGGTTCGAGATTATAGAACAAAGTTGTGTTTTGGTTTGGTAAAAAGTGGCGATATGATTTCGCATTTATAAGTTTTGAGTTATGTCGTGAAATAAATAATATTTTGTGTGTGACAGTCCACTAAATGAGTGAGTGTTGTGATTTCTTCAAGCTATCGTCGACATGTGGTCCGTCGAGCCGGAGTATTTTCGCAATTTCGAAACCAATTGCCGTGGATGAAAATGCGTTTTCGTTTTTTCTTACCTGGAATAAACTACAGATCGTTTGAATGGAACACCTGCAACATTGAAAGAAATTAAGTAAGAGCTTGAGTTTTATTGGTTCATTTACCCCATAATATAGTAGCTTTTTTTGGGTTTTATAAAATTGTTCTTAAAATGTTTAAAGACGCGCGTAAATCAGATTTGCTGATTGCTGCCGCGGAATTAGGAGAAAAAGTAAGCGATAAAGCTACGAAAGCAGAGTTAATTAATATTATAAAAAATACGGAGAAATTTAAAAGTGACTCTGAATTCGTAAGTAATTTAATAGACGGTATAATTGAGGAACGTAAAGAAGAATTTGAGCGGCTCGAGAAAAGTAAACAATTAGAATTGCAATTAGAGCAAATTAAATTGGAAAGAGCTAAAGCCGAATTAGAATTATCTCGTATGCAAACAAATTCTAAAACTAATGACAGCGATTCAGAAAGTAAAATTGATTCTCTGGACTCTTTAATAAAAAGTATAAAAACTCTAACAATTAGAATTCCGAGTCGCCCAGAAGGTTGGGGTCTTTTTTTTGCTTCTTTGGAAAGATCATTTATAACAAAAAATGTACCCGATAAATTTAAAGCTGAGATTCTTTTGAATTTATTAGGGGAGAAAGCTTCAAATGTAATTTCTTACATAAGCGATAATGAGTTGGGTGATTATGATAAAGTAAAGAGAATTGTTCTTAGAGAATTTGAACCAACACCCCAATGTTGTCTTGAGCAATTCAGAAAAACTGTTAGGCAGTCGAATGAAACACATATGCAATTTGCATCACGTTTAATAACTAGCTTTGATTATTATTTAAAATTGAGAGAAGTGTCCGATTTTGAGAAACTGAAACAATTAATTGTATCAGACAAATTATTTCAATGTTTAGATAAAGATACAGCAGCTCATATTAGTGTTAAACAATCGGATTCATGGTTCGATCCCGTGACGTTAGCGAAGGAAGCAGATTTGTTTTTTGTGTCACGCGGTAAATCATTAACTGAGAATTATAATCAAAAATCTATGAGAAATGTGTCTAAAGTATTTTTATCTGATTGTAAGAGTATAAAATGTATGCTTTGTTTTGAAAGCCACCCGATACATAAATGTAGGCGATATATGGCATTATCTGTTTTTGAAAGGATAGAGGTAATTAAGAAAAACAATTGTTGCTTTAATTGCTTAGGCAAACATTTAGTTAATAATTGTAAATCAAAATTTTCGTGCTCATTATGTAAGCGAGAAGGTAAAACCAAGAGACATCATTTTTCATTGCATTTTCCGAGAAATGAGATATTGCGCAATGCAAATGTGAATGGTGAAAATGGGGGGGAAGTGCCTTTCCCCACCGTAAGAGTAAGTGAATCAAATCTCTCGGCAGATTCGCCAATATTTGAACCTAATCAAAACAATAGAAATAATAATTCCGTACTTTCTACGCGAGTAATAAATCAAACAAAAACTGTTTTGTTAAGTACAGTAAATTGTTTATTGAAAGATGAGGCGGGAAATTACTATAGAGTACGTGCGGTTTTGGATCAAGGGGCAATGAATAATTTTATGACGGTAAATTGTGCAAATAGCCTCAAATTAAAAAAGGAGAGAACTAATTTGGCAGTTTGTGGTATCGGTGATACATTCACAAAAATTAAATCTGTTGTTACCGCGACAATTTCAAATTTAGAAAGAAATTTTGAAAGAGAGTTGGATTTTTTGATTGTATCTAAAATTACGGATTTCATGCCATCAAAAATGTTTAATATTAATGTGCCAGAGTTAAAATATGTAAAACTAGCGGATGAAGACTTTAACAAACCAGGTCGCATAGATTTACTTTTAAGTGCTGAGATATTTTATGAGCTGTTACGGCCAGGTCAAATTTGTCCGGCTAATAGTAATTTGATTTTTCAAAATACAGTTTTTGGTTATGTAGCAAGTGGAAGTGTTCCCATTCCAAGTCAGGGGAGGGTACATTGTGGTTTCATTCAGGACAATACTCTTTTAAACGAAACCATAGAGAAATTTTGGAAAATAGAAGATGTTGAGATTGAGGTACCCAAAAATAAAGAAGCAATAATTTGCGAAGGACACTTTGAGAAAAACGTTAAAAGAGATAGTACAGGGAGATGTATTGTTAAAATGCCGTTAAAAGAGGATCCGCTTTGCTTAGGAAAATCCAGAGATATTGCCCTTAAAAAGTTAAATTCGCTGTGGAATCGATTCTTAAAAGAACCTGACTATTTAACATTGTATAGAGAATTTTTACGCGAATATGAAAGGTTGGGTCACATGACAGAGATTTCGGAAAGGGGGGAAGAAGTAGGAACGTATTATATACCGCATTTAGGAGTCTGCCGCCCTGATAAGAGTACAACGAAACTTCGTGTAGTTTTTAACGCGTCTTCGAAAACAACCTTAGGAAACTCTCTTAATTCCTTACAGTATAACGGTGGGGTTATTCAGGAAGACCTTTTTAAAATAATGACAAGATTTCGTAAACATATTTATGCATTCGTAGCGGACATTAAACAAATGTATAGAATGATTTTAATTGATCCGAATCAAACTAAACTTCAGAGAATTCTTTGGAAGGAGGGGGTGAATGAACCAGTTAAGACTTATGAGCTGAAAACTCTTACATATGGAACAGTGAGCGCCCCATATTTAGCTACTAGAGTTTTGCTTCAACTATCGATAGACGAGCAAAACAACTTTCCCTTAGCATCCCCAGTTTTAGAAAGAGATTTTTACATGGATGATGTGTTGAGCGGCGCAGCCACTTTAACCGAAGCTAAAGAGCTGCAGTCAGAGTTAGTAGAGGCTCTCAAGAGTGCAGGAATGCATTTGCACAAGTGGCATAGTAATAATTTAGAGTTAAAAACAGAACCTGACAGTGATTATAATTTTAGAGAAGAGACAAAAACGCTTGGTGCGATGTGGAATCCTAGTAGTGACAGCTTTACCTTTCAAATACAAGTAGAAAGTGTAGTTTCGCCAACTAAAAGAAACGTGCTATCAACAATCGCAAGAATTTTCGATCCACTTGGCCTCTTAGGGCCTGTTGTTACCAAAGCTAAAATTCTCATGCAAAACCTGTGGTGTTTGAATCTAAATTGGAGTGATCCGCTTCCTGAAAGAGAAGCACAAGAATGGCAAAGCTTTATCGAGTCCCTGCCAGTGGTGAACAATGTGAGTGTTAAGAGGTGCATTCTAATTGAGAAACCTGTTAAGATCGAGCTTCATGGTTTTTCTGATGCATCCGAATCTGCTTATGGATGTGTTATTTATTGCAAATCAACGTCAAGTGATGGAGCCTTTAAAGTGAACTTGGTTTGCAGCAAATCCCGAGTAGCACCCCTTAAGCGTCTTACTATTCCAAGATTGGAGCTTTCTGCAGCCGTTCTCTTAGCAAAACTGATATCCAAAGTGAAAAGTGCCTTACAACTAGAGACTGCTGACATTTATTTATGGAGCGATTCGATGATCGTACTTTCCTGGTTACGAAAAGAACCATATCTTATGAAAACTTTCGTTGCCAACCGTGTAGCGGCAATACAGGACTTGACAAAAGTTCAACAGTGGCGTCATGTGTCTTCTGAGAACAATCCAGCAGATCTCATTTCAAGAGGAATGGATCCTGAGAAACTGGTTAAAAATGAACTGTGGTTCAAAGGTCCGATGTTTCTGACTCAACGAGACTATCCTAATCGTAAAATTCCTACGTCCATCATTAGAGACGAATTTTCACAAGAACTAAAAAATTTAGATCAAGACTTATCTGTTTTTTGTGTAGCTTCCAATCCTTTTATTGAAGTGTTATTTAATATTATTAATTGTTATACTAAACTATTACATGTTCTAAGTTATCTTTTCAGGTTTATTCACAATTTGAAGAATCCAACAGAAAAGAGGTTGGGTCCTTTGACAACTCTAGAAATATTAAAAAGTGAGATATTTATTATTAAAGAGGTCCAAAACAACGAGTTTTCTGAAGAAATTAAGTGCTTAATGCACCAAAAGAATGTTCCAGACAAAAGTAAGATAAAATGTTTAAATCCTTTTTTAGATAGGGATGGAATAATAAGGGTAAATGGTAGAATAAAAAATTCTGATTTAAGTTTCAACAGTAAGTTTCCAATTATTCTACCTAAGAGTCATAAATTAACTAAGTTAATTTTAGAGGCATATCACAAGAGATATTTTCATTTAGGCCCTACTGCCCTATTACATTACGCAAGACAAAAGTTTTGGCCCGTTCAGGGTAAAGCAGCATGTAGAAAAGTCGTGCATGATTGCATTAAATGTTTTAGGTGTAAACCTGTAGGTGTTGAACAGTTAATGGGTGATTTACCAAAAGAGAGGGTAACTCCTGATTTTCCATTTAATTGTTCAGGGGTGGATTTTTGTGGGCCATTCCTTATTAAGTATAGAAATCAAAGAAAAGGAATTTTCCACAAAATATATGTGTGCATATTTGTATGCTTAGTCACAAAAGCCATTCATCTTGAAATTGTAACTGATTTAACATCAGAGGCCTTTGTGGCATGTTTAAAGAGATTTGTGGCTCGCAGAGGTTTGTGTTCGAAATTATATTCGGACAATGCGACAAATTTTATAGGAGCTAATAAAGAGCTTTCTAAATTACATAACTTAGTTTTAAATCCAGATGAGAGACTTTCAAATTATTTGTCAACTGAGGGAATTGACTGGAATTTCCTTCCTCCAAGAGCACCTAATTTTGGTGGCCTCTGGGAAAGTGGTGTAAAGTCATTTAAATATCATTTTAAAAGAGTTTTAGGTAATTCTAGGTTGACATATGAAGAATTCTTGACGGTTATTACTCAAATAAAAGGAATTTTAAATTCCAGACCACTTGTACCTCTGTCATCAGATACTGATGTGTATGATTTGTTAACCCCTGCCCATTTCCTAATTGGCAGACCCTTAAATGCCATTGTTGAGCCAAATTTAACAGAGATTAAAGACAATCGGTTGTCTAACTGGAAAAAACTAACAAAAATAATTCAAATTTTTTGGAAGAAATGGCATATTCAGTATCTTAACAATTTGCAACAGAGGTCCAAGTGGATGATAGAAAAAGATAATGTAAAAGTTAATGAGTTAGTGCTTCTTAAAGATGAAAATCTACCCCCTCAAAAATGGGCATTGGGTAGAATAATAGATGTTTATTTTGGTGAAGATAAACGGGTCAGAGTTGTTAAAATAAAAACTCAATCTGGAGTTTATAAAAGACCAATATCAAAAATTTGTATTTTGCCTCTTAATCTGTAATCTTGTATAGATTTTCTGTGTGTTTTTCTTGTAATTATATATTTTCTGTGTTTTAATATTATCAATATATTGTTACTATTTTATATTTGCATTTGTAAAGACTGTATAATTTAATGGTTGAATGTAACCATTGCAACGTGGGGCGGAATGTTCCGTACCTAATAAGAAGCGCTGTATTAGAGCGCCATCTGTGAAAAAGAAGAACCGTGTGGGTTCGAGATTATAGAACAAAGTTGTGTTTTGGTTTGGTAAAAAGTGGCGATATGATTTCGCATTTATAAGTTTTGAGTTATGTCGTGAAATAAATAATATTTTGTGTGTGACAGTCCACTAAATGAGTGAGTGTTGTGATTTCTTCAAGCTATCGTCGACAGGTACATTAAAGGATTAAATATAATTTTTTTTTCTTTTGTACACGGCGAATTTATTTTGCTAATACTTTTTTCATTTGGCGAATGTTTTTTATTTTTAATTAGCCAAATTACCAACGTTGGTCAAAAGTCAGCGAGAACACTGCTATTAGGCACCTCATTGCCAATACTGTCGATTTTAATTCTAATGTTTATAAGCCAAATCTTATAGTTCAGTTAAACATTGTCTTAAAAGTTTATGTTCTGATCCGAATTTGATCATAACTAAGGCCGACAAAGGTGGTCAGATTGTTGTTCTTGACAAGTCTACATATTTGGAGAAATCCCAGAAATTAATTAATGATGGTCCCTATGTGGATATCCACAAAGACCCTTCCTCTAGTGAAATTGATACTATCAAATCTGCCATTAAGTCTTCGCACATTATTCCTGCTAAATTAAAGAGGTCTCTTATTGCTTCAGTTGCTCATTGTACCAGGTTTTACGCTTTACCTAAGGTTCATAAACCTGACATTCCTTTTAGACCCATTGTCTACAATATCGGTACGGCTTCTTATAAACTTGCAAAATATCTTGTTTCCATATTTTCTCCTCTTTCAAGCGGTAATTCTTTCACTGTTAAAAATTCTTTTGAATTGGTTAAGAAACTTCACAGTTTTAAGCCACAAGGCCACATGATGGTTTCTTTTGATGTTTCATCATTATTTACTAATGTTCCTGTCGAAGGGGCTTTAGATTGCCTGAAGAAAAGGCTCTGCGAATTTCATTTTTCTTTTTTCGAAATCAAGGAGCTCATTCATCTCACTCGTATTTGCTTGTATCAAAACACTTTTGTATTTAACGGGAATTTTTTTCGTATGACTGACGGTTTGGCTATGGGTAACCCTCTTAGTCCGATTTTATGCGATTTTTACATGCACTATTTTGAAATAAAATTGTTTGAAGTCTTAAAATTTCAGTTTTATGTTCGTTACGTAGATGATATTTTTGCTTTAATTGATGTGAATTCAGATATTAATCATATTCTCTCTGTTATGAATTCTATTGATTCTTACATTCAATTTACTTTTGAAGTTGAATCGAACAATTAATTGCCTTTCTTTTCTGGATGTCTTTGTTATTCGCGATGATGATAATTTTCAGACTACTGTCTTTCGTAAACCTTTTGCGGTCAGTCTTCCACCTCATAGATATTCTTCTCATCCTCCTAACCAGAAAGTTGCAGCTTTTAAAACTTTTGTTTTCCGGGCTTCCAATATTTGTTCAACTCCTCAGTTACTCAGTGATGAACTTAATTATCTTAAAGCTATTGCTGTTGATCGTGGTTATTCCCCTAATATTACAGATTCAATTCATAGAAAATTGACAAAATCCACCGAATCTGAAAGAAAAAACTTTAATTCGAATTCCAATACTTTGGTTGTTTTGCCTTTTTTCCCCAAAATCAGTCAGCAAGTTGCTAAAATTTTAAAAAGGTTCGATTTCAATGTTATTTTTCTCCTGTTAATAAAATTCCCTTTTCATATCTTAAACATCCCATTGATCGCTTAGATAACTGGGGTATTTACCAAATTTCTTGCCAATGTGGCCTTTCTTATATTGGTCAGACTAAACGTGCTCTCAGATTTCGTTTAATGGAACATAAAAGGTGTGTAAAAATCAAGAGCTTAAATGCTCTTCCATTGCTCAACATTGTTGGTCTTTACAACATAAGTTTAACTTTTCTTCAGCTACCATCATTCAAAAGTGTCCTTCCATTCTTGATCTTAATTTTTGAGATTAATTTTCGGAAGCTTACAACATCATTAAAAATTCTCACTCCTTAGTCAATGACTTATCAAGTACGCCTTATTTTCCTAGCATTTGGAAATCTTTAATTTAATTTAAAACTTTTTTTCCCCTCGCTTTTTAGCTCACAGGCTATCATAGCCTGAGAGCTTATGTGCCCGTCCGTTCTGTATGTATGTTCGTTCGTGCGTAACGCGATAACTCATGATAAAAATATCGGATCCACTTGAAATTTTGTTTATAGGTATATCCTGATAAGGCACTTCCCTGATTAGTTTTCGGAGTTCATTCGATATGTATAAGAGGGGGAACGGGGGGCTCATGCCCCTCCCCTTAATTGATATAAACGGGATTTTCATGCAGAATTAACAGTTTTCGTTCAAAATTTAGATATAGGATCATTCTGATGAGGCGATTCCGTGACTGTTATTAGGTGTTCATTGAATAAGTATAAACGGGGGGAACGGGGGGCTTATGCCCCTCCCCTTAATTGATATAAACGGGATTTTCATGCAGAATTAACAGTTTTCGTTCAAAATTTACATATAGGATCATTCTGATAAGGCGATACCGTGGCTGTTATTAGGTGTTCATTGAATAAGTATAAACGGGGGGAACGGGGGGGCTCATGCCCCTCCCCTTAATTGATATAAACGGGATTTTCATGCAGAATTAACAGTTTTCGTTCAAAATTTAGATATAGGATCATTCTGATGAGGCGAGTCCGTGGCTGTTATTAGGCGCTCATTGAATAAGTATAAACTGGGGGAACGGGGGTTCTAATGCCCCTCCCCTTAACTTGTATAAATGGATTTTTCAAGCAGAATTGTCAGATTTCGTGCAAATCTCTGAATTGTTTTGGAAGTTTAATGGTTAAGTATAAAAGAGGGGAATAACTCCTCTTAAATTATATAAATGCTAAATGGGTTTTTATTAAGAATTATCCGATTTGCTCTGAATTTAGGATATAGATTTTTTATATGATAAAGCATGTCCTTGATAGTTTCGGAGGTTCAATGATTAAGTATAAAAAAGGAGAAAGGAGAGAGTTGTTTCCCCTTCTTAATTTTTTTTTCGAACGGAATTAACGAAAATACAAGGCTGTAATGTACAATTAGTATGCGTAGCCTGTGAGCTCAGTGCCACAGTTTAACTGGACAATAATCTTTTTATTAGTTTTTAGCTCACAGGCTATCATAGCCGGAGAGCTTATGTGCCCATCCGTTCTGTATGTACGTTCGTACGTGCGTAACGCGATAACTCATGATAAAAATATCGGATCCACTTGAAATTTTGTATATAGGTATATCCTGATAAGGCGCTTCCCTGATTAGTTTTTGGAGTTCATTCGATATGTATAAGAGGGGGAACAGGAGGCTCACCCCCCCCCCTTAATTGATATAAACGGGATTTTCATGCAGAATTAACAGTTTTCGTTCAAAATTTAGATATAGGATCATTCTGATGAGGCGTTATCGTGGCTGTTATTAGGTGTTCATTGAATAAGTATAAACAGGGCGAACGGGGGCTCATGCCCCTCCCCTTAATTGATATAAACGGGAATTTCATGCAGAATTAACAGTTTTCGTTCAAAATTTCGATATAGGATCATTCTGATGAGGCGAGTCCGTGGCTATTATTAGGTGTTCATAGAATAAGTATAAACAGGGGGAACGGGGTTCTAATGCCCCTCCCCTTAACTTGTATAAATAAATTTTTCAATCAGAATTGTCAGATTTCGTTCAAATCTCTGAATAGTTTTGGAAGTTTAATGGTTAAGTATAAAAGAGGGGAATAAATCCTCTTAAATTATATAAATGCTAAATGGGTTTTTATTAAGAATTATCCGATTTGCTCTGAATTTTGGATATAGATTTTTTAATATGATAAAGCATGTACTTGATAGTTTAGGAGGTTCAATGATTAAGTATAAAAAAGGAGAAAGGGGAGAGCTGTTCCCCCTTCTTAATTTTTTTTTCGAACGGAATTAACGAAAATACAAGGCTGTAATGTACAATTAGTATGCGTAGCCTGTGAGCGCAATGCCATCAGTTTAACTGGGCAATATTCTTTTCATTTTATTTCATTAAGACCCTGGACCCGGTACAAGGCTCTTGAAGTTTTTGCTCTAAATTGTTTTAATCCGATTTCCCCCCCTTTAATTTGATCTTCCTTTTTGGAGCCTGTTTTCCATTTAGTTACTTTTCCGTTTCTACATTTCAATTAAGGCTCTATGGTCCCCTTAGGGCTCTTGAATATTTTGTGCGCCATGCGAATTTCATCCGCTAATTTTATAACTCTCTGAATAACATAACTTCAAAAGTTGAGTTTTGGACCCCTCTTCCCGGACCAAAACCCTCATATTCTAATGGGGGTCCTACGGCCTTTTTTAAGCATTTTTTTTTCCTTTTTGGCACGTTTTTCTAAAACTTTATTCCAATTATTAATTCATACCTGGTGCTTAAATTTGACTAATTGAATATCTAAAGTCTAAGACCTTTTAATAAGTTCTCATGTTAGGGCCTGCTCTCAATTTTAAATTGGTCGCTTTTGAGTCCCCTATTTTAAATCCCTTTAAAATGGTCCGATTCACGAGTATTTTGTTTCTAACTTTTTAGGTCCTAAAGCTACTACATGAACGACAAAAAAAATTGATACTTCAGCTACCACCAATTTTGAACATTAATCGCATTCTTGCATTATTTACTTCCTAATTGTGTCATCCTCTCAAGGCGAAACATTAAAGTTGAGTCTTGGACTAATATACAGGCTAACATCGTCATAATTTTATTAGGACCCTAGGATTTTTTAAAAGATTTCCTACGTTTTTTATACATTTTTTTAAAATTATATTCGAATGACTAATTCATAGCTTATGCTTAACTTGGACTAATTGAAGATCTAAAACGCTAAATACTAGTACCTTTTAACATTTTCATCTTAGGGTCCTACTCTCCAGTGGCGTCAACTTATATGGGCCCATGGTTGTTAAATTATTGGGTAGAGCCCACCCAATAATTTGATGTATCCACCACCCATTATTAATTGAGTCCACCGAATATTTTTGTATTTTTTCAAATATTTTTGAGCCCACCCAATATTTTTTAAAAGTTGGCGCCACTGCTGCTCTCAGCTATAACTTGTCCCCTTTTTGGGCCTCCTATATCTTCCCTACAGCAACATATTACACCATCCTTAAAAATGGTCCGATTCCCTAGGCTTTTTTTTTTCTCTCAAATGTCTCGGGTTCTGCAGCTACTAAATGCACGACGAAAATCTTAGACTGTAATTGTCATTAATATTTAATATTAATCGCCAATAATATTTAATATTAATTATCATTAATATTAATTGCCTTCTTGGAGCATTTTCTTTAAAATAGTTTAGGTTTCCTACGGCTACCTCATGCTCAACTGAAACAATTTTTATATCACAATTACCATTATTTTCGAATATTAATCTTTTTTTTTTATTTTTTTTCGGTATCAACTAACGTTTACTGAATACAGTCGTAAATTAAAAAATGCGTTGCTTCTAAAACGTAAATAGCTAACTTTAGAGGAGAGGAGATTTCATCCGCAAGTTAAATATCTTGTTAAAATTAACGGTAATGTGTTAAATTAACAAGTAGAACCTTTCGCCGCTTATAAGTAAAGTCTCCATACGGGCATACTACGAAAAATCAGAAAAAAAAAATTACAGAATCTTTTTCTCATGAGAATATATACGTTTATTTAAAAGAAAAAAAAATTGGTGGAACCTCTATACAGCGTTCATAAAAAAATAATGAAAATTTTGTTATTTGGTGATTTTTCATCGGTTGTCGATGGAATACAATTTCAAAAAATACTTTTTTATGGGAAATATACTTTAAGGAAAAAAAAAGTTTAATGTTGAGCTTGATTTAGATAAATTTAATCTAAATAACTTTAGTTTCTTTTAAGTATAATTTTTGTTATACCGATATTTATATGTAATTCTATTCAAATTTAACCATCCAAATTTGTGATTTAGAATGAAATTCGTAATTTAAATTAATTAAAATTGTTTCAAGCTCAAAGTCCAATTGAACATTATCGATTCGATTTTGTTGCTATGGAAACATCTAGTTTTTATTTTTGAATACGCTTAAATGTGTGAAAATAATTTTTCTCAAAATAATCTTTTTATGTATGAAATTTTTTTCTAATGATAAATAACTGCTGAGACAAGCAATATACATATATACGCAATAACATACATATATATATACTGAATTTTTGTTTTAGTAATATCTGAGTTATTTTGGATTTATTTATAAAAGTATTTACATATATACAGTGGCGGTCAAAATTTTCCGGCCAGTTAGTTTCTTCGATTTATTTATTAAAAGGTTTAAGCAAATAAGAAGCACAATTGCTTCAAAAGTTAGGAATATGTGAATGACTTCTGACCATGTGATCATTTTGATTGGATACTGTAAGTGCTTCATGCAAAGAGGTAGAATTCAAAGTTCGCTTGTGCAAAAGTTTGCGGCCACTTATCGTTCTTTAGTTATTTTCTATCGGTAAAGTGTTTTTTGTTTGTGTTTATGAATGAATCAACGTGTATAGCATAGTTTAAATTCAAAATTGAAAAGATTAACAATTATTGTTCGTAAATGTAGTAATTAGTTTGTCGCTAAAAGGCCAATCTTCTCGAGATATTGCGGCAAAGTTATCGATCGGTAAAATCGACTGTAAACGATATTTAAAAATTATATAAAGATGCCCATAGCCTTCTGGACATTCAGAGGTCCGGATGATTCCGGAAAATTACTATTGCTGTCGACAGAATTATCAGGAGAAAAACAATTGAAAACCCGCATGAAAATTCCGTTGCAATATATTGCGATTTATGTAATGAAATTTTTTCTGAAATAAATTGGTTTACCGTGTCAAGATGCTGACGTGATACAAAATGTTTTGGAAGAGTCGGTGTTCAAAATTTTTTCATAGGGGCTGTGCATATATAACGTTATCAACTTTTTGGTAATTATGGACCCCCTCCCCCCCATCCAATATCAAACATTATCATTCCTCGAACCCCCCCCCCCCCCCCCCCGGTAATGATATCGTTATCAATGTCTAAAAAAATTATCGTTAGAATTTATTTATTCTGGAGTGATATACAAAACTGGTTACATACTTTTTAATTTATAAAATGAGAAGTCAATAAAATATAATATTAAATTATATAACACTTAAAGAAATTGTTATTATTTAAAAGTATTTTATAATAGTTTTTTGTTAGCTAATGCATTCAACAGTAATAATGTCTTTTTTCATTTGCCCGGCACGAATGAGGGGCGGAGGCTAGTAATATAAATTTTCAAAAGCAAAACATGTGGGTAACATTTTTTTTCTTCCTCTTTATTTATTAGTAAACAGAATCTTCATTTCAAATATACTTCACATAGGGTTTCTCGAACAGTGATTGTATATGCATACAAATATGAAGAAAAAGAATGTCAAATATTGGGCTATTCCAATATTTTAGAATTAAATATTTTTATAATAATTCAGTGATGTTAATAAATTTTCATGAAATAGATAACAGGTTAAAAAAATAACATTGTTTTGAACAAAAAAAGCATGTTACAAATAAAAAAAGATGGTTAGATCAAAAATGATATCGATATCAAAAGATAAACTCCCCCTCCCCCTAGCGAAATCTTATGATATCATTTGCCAGACCCCCCTCCGCCCTAAAATGATAACATTATATTTGCACAGCCCCATAGGTAAAAAAATATTAATGTACCCGACTGGTGTTTTCCAAAAAACACAAAGTTTGGTCAAGTGAAAACTGGACAAAAGTACTAATTTTTCATCAATCAAATTCGAAACGGTTTTGGAAGTGATTGCAGAAACAACGTCCGATGACCTAACAAAATATATGATTCGACCTATGTTATTTGTACAATGCAGCATGGCGGAGGACACGTTATGCTGTGGGGAGTATTTTCTTCAAAAAGTGTCGGTCCGTTATTTGAAATCCACAACCAGATGAATGATGCAATGTATAAGTATATATTGCAAGATCATTTTCTGTCTTATTAGAGAAAGAAATTTGGTCGCAACTATTTTTCTTAACATGATAACTAGAACAACGACATAAATAATGAATGCAAGCATCGACAAACAATGGTTTTCGCACAAAAAATTTCGTTTTTGAAATGCCCAGCCCAAACGCCCAACATGAATCCAATAGAAAATCTATGGAAAGAAGGTGGCAAAAGTCTGCAGAACTAAAACTATTCCAACACAGCCGAAATTTCCCCACAATTGCAAGAAATGTGGAATAAACGTACCATAGACGATCTTTGACCGTTGATTGTATGAATGTCACGTTGCTGCGCCGCAATACTTATTACTAAAGGTAATAAAATAGCAATACGATAAAATAGTAATTGTAAATGTTGTTGATCACTGTAATTTTCTATTACAATACCACTTTTTTACAAACTTGCGAAGGTGGCCGGAAACTTTTGAAAACATGCGTTTTTCTTTATACTTAATTTTGTCAATTAAATTTATTGATATTTACATGTTCTTCCATAAGTAAGTTCCTAACTATTATGTCAATAAAAGATATAAGTATCATTTTGAGTTTCCTCTTCATACGGGTATACTTACATATTAACTACAAAAATTTTCCTGGCCGGAAACTTTTGACCGCCACTATAAAATGTTAAACTCTCGCATTGTTTAAGTTTAAATTCATTAAATACCATTTACACGCATTCTAAAAATCCAACTAACATTAAAATCGTTTGCTTTTGGCGAGGAAAAGTGCTGCTCGTCAAATTACCTGACGCTTTCGTCTTTTCACGCCAAATATTCGAAGGTATTTTATTTTTTTACAAATTTTCAACTGTAATTCCGCCGCTAATTTTGATTGATCCTTTATTATATATATAAGTAATTTAATTAGTATTTTTTTTTTCAAAAAATTCTGAGTATGCCCAGTATAAAGACATTCCTGGGCGCATTCTTTCCTCGAGTTCTGTAGGCGAATTTCAACGGGAATTATTAATCTCAAATAGATGGGCCTATAGATCTAGTGGGCCTAGGTTTTAATTATTCATTTTTTTGGATGAAGCTGAATTGGAAGGGAAATGTTAATGTGTTTTAATATTTTCACGAACCAAACATCTTTCCGGTACATTATGAGTACATCACGTTGCACTTTGTGTTCAATAGGGCCACACACACACAGTTACTGAAAATTGTGTTGATATCGCTGTTGACTTCTCAGGGTGCAATGTTTCTTGGAATTTGAGTGTTTTTGAGCGCAGAAGAGCATGTAGCACAGGCAGTGAACTAAAAATTGTAGTCTTTTCCAAGGCTAATTCAAATAAATAAAAAAATAATAAAAAAAGAGAGACTTTATCGGCTCGGTTAAGAAAAATCTAGATTAATAGAGGTTGTAATGTACTTTCCAGTGTAACTTTTTCTACTAAAGTGTATATTTCCATACACATATTATTGGAAGGGGTGGGGAATAAGTATACTTAACCCATTTTAGGCCAAGCACAGAAATTTTATAAAATGTAGCATTATTTTTATTGAAATATGCTTAAATTACATACATTAAGACACAAAAAAAGATTCGTGCATGAAAAATAATATTTTATATAAGAAATAATATTTTATATAATAATATAAAATATTATTTCTTATAATGAATAATATGAATATGAATAATATTTTTATGACTTTTGTTTTATTCTTATTTCATATACAGAATTTGCAACTTTAATCTATTTTAAAAACATATAATTCATTTCAATTGGAATAATAATATATTTTTAAAAAGTCGAATTTGTCAAAGGCGTTTCAAATTAAAACTCTAGCGTATTTTGAAAATTTTTTAAGAGAAAGTGTTTACTCCAATTGAATTACTAATATTTTATGGATGTCTTCAAAAGCCTTAAAAATTAGAAGAAAAATAAAATTCTTGAAAAAAATGTGTCAGAGTGTTAAAAAAAAATATTTATCGAAATGTTTCGTATACGAACCTTTGGCCGAAAATGGGTTAAGTTTATTATTCTCTGCAGAAATCTAACATTTGGTCATCATAAGGGAACGATCATTGCAGATGAAATATTTAATCGTATAAGGAAAAGAAGCTAAATATCGAAATGTTGAATAATTTTTAAGTAATTTGCCGAAGCATCACAGATGTGCTTAATTACACCATTCAATTCCTAATGTTGTTTTCGAATTTTTAATTTTGAAATATTTTTCGAATCTCAATTACATTGTTATGTTAAAAAGTAATTACAACTGTGCTATTCTTGTTGTTATCATTTAGCAATTTTAGCTGGACTACTCATTTAAAAGACGTCAAATATACTACCTAGTGTACAGCTCAAATATAGATTTAAATAGTTTTTAATTGAAAATCCGAATAGATTTTTTAGAATTATATTTCCTTAAATTGTTCACTAACTACACCAAAAAGAATTTTTGGTACATGTGTATTAGCCACATGTAAGTGGATAATCGTAAAACATTTCATTATTTACAGAAATTATTTTTTATTATTGTTATTTCAATGTTTAACTGCATAATTAGATTACATATCTGTGGATTTCTACGAATTTCTTTATTTGTGGTGCTTACATTTCGTTTGAAAACTTAGTTATAGAATATAACAAAGCAGTCAAATGTTGAATAAATTACATAATTTTTAAAGAAAATGAGTTGGTCTTCTGCATTTGAGTCACACTGCATGCATATCGAAAAATTAATAGTTGAAAAATAGTTTTAAAACCACAAGTCATTTTTTTCTTAATTCAACTGTGAAGAAATTTAAATTTGGAAATTTTCTAAACAAATCTTCAAAAAGTAATCTTCAATTTTTTTGAAAAATTATCTAATATTCAATACTTGTCCATACTAGAAAAGGAACAAAACACATTTTTAGTTAATATTTTATAATTTATTCAAAGTCCTAGTATACTTACATAACTTACATCACATCACTTAAAAAATAAAAGTAAAAATTTGTTAATAAAAGTAAAAATTTTTTTTCTTCATATTTTTACTTTTGTCAGTTATACGATACAAATCTTCAAGTGAGGCAGCAATAATATACAGCAATTGTTCATTTTTTATATATATATATATATAATTAAATGTTCGCAAACCATTCTATAAAATAACAACAACAACACATTTTGAAATGCACACTATATATATTGTCCCCTGCAGAAAAAATGTACAAGCAGTCTCGTCATAGTTATGCACACACACAGCACATATGAGAGAGCATCGCAAAATGTGAAAAATAGTTATACAGTAAAATCTTGCATATTGTGTGCACATATAAATCAAGGAAACAAAAATTTCAATTCTTTATCAAAACTAGGCACATTATATGTTATAGTTAGTCACTAATTCTTTAGTATAAAATTCTGTACAGACTGCCCGCAGATTTAAGAAACACAAGCTCTATGCACATGCTGGGAAGAAGTTTCTTCAAATGTCAAAAAGAAAAATGCACCTGTGTTGCTATATAGACACAAAGTATTTAAGGAAAATATTTCTGGTTATTAAAATAAAACTTGGTACATCTTTGTACATGCAAAAAAATGATTGCTATGTATGATTACCAGCCAACAGTGTTCATAAATATTTGATCTTTTGATACATATCAGATACTTTCAAAATAACCAACTGATGATGAAACAATCAACAGTTACTAATGATCATAACCAATTTTCAGACAATTTTCAGACATTTTAAATTGGGAGCTAAAACATATTGCACTTAGCACAGAGATTTAATAAAACAGTATTCTAAATGACATAATCATTTTCTTTTTTTTCACTTGCACAACATGATTAAGGATATATTAATTGAAAACAGACACAATTAGCATTTAAGACTCAAAAAGAAAAAAAAATTAGGATTTCGTAGCTAGTTTCAGGAAAATTTTAAGTACAAAATAATTTTTTATTGAAAAATTTGAACATAAATGTAAGCTTGTCTGCTCTTTTAATCCCTAACCTGCTGTGTAGTTTAAACTGAACAAAACCACAAAAGCTTTTTTCTAATGAATTGTAAATTGATTATTTAAATTAGACAGTTCCTATTGATCTATATTTAACATAATAATTTGAAATATATGAAAGTATCAGTGAATTTCAGATATATAAAACAAAAAAACCCTGCCAATCGAAGATTGCAATTGCTAATACTTTATTTGTAAAGTGACACAAAAACAAATGAAGTTTTTCAAAACATGTTTAAACATAAGGAAAAAAAAAAAAAAAAAGGTTTAAATAGTTGAACATTGACTTTCTAATATACGTATCTTAGATCATTGGAGTTGAAGAATAGGAATTTCTTTTGAGTAGATTATTTACTTTACAGCTGATTTTCTAAAGATAATATTTGTAATGCCATAAAAAAAATGCCCATAATTGATAATTTAAAATGTATTTAAATATGCTTTTAATAACAGAGGAGGAATAGCATCTACAAAGTCAAACATCACATATGTATGTATTTATTTATGTCTGATACTATTTAAATAAATGCGATATGATTATTTGGATTAAATATAATTGGAAAATAAATTTGTTCACAAACAACAAAAGTAGAATTTGTTATTAGAAAATATGGAAACATTTGTTATATTGTCAAAATGATTTTCTTTATATTTTTTCAGAAGTAAATTCTCTAGAAATGCATGAAATGTTAAAGATTGAAAAAAGATGTATGGTTATAACACTTCAAGATAACCAATTTAAATTTTAACTACATTTCATGAATTTGTATAACATATATACATTAAACAAATTTGGATATTAAGAGGACATATTTCATAATGCAAACCAACAATTAGTTTTACACCTTTTGTCTGCAACGGAACTAATTAAAATAATAATCTAGGTATGTCCTTTTTTTTCATGATGTAAATTTATGGCAAGGAAGTACCAAGAGATTTTTCCTGTTATTATATTAAGCCTAAATGTATACAAATATGAATATCTATTTCTCCATTAGAAAATCATAATTCATTATTAACCTTTTCCCATAGTCTCTTTTGAATGAAGTGCCACATTTTGGCATTCTGCATGCAGGCTCCTCAAATCTAAGGGCAGACTGTATTCACTTAGCTCTTGCTGATTACAGTGCATGTTAAAACAGTTCTATTCTTCCCCTCATGTTTAGCGATATGTTAAAAACAGTCGAGGTGAAACTGTAGGATTCAGACTATTTGAAGTCCACTTCTATATCTTGGAAACATTTAAAACTACAAGCAAAAAATCCTAGAAGAAAAACATTTATGTTTTGCTCTTGTATTATTCCAAATTGAACAAGTAGTTGAGACTGAGGGGAAAATAAATTATCAAACTAATTATCAACAGACCACTGTACAAATTGAAAACTGTTATTTTGTTACTTAATATATTTTATAAGTCAAAGATGCATTACTAACTGATTTTTAATAGCAATAATAATAACTAATCAGAAAAATGCTCTTAAAATAGATGAAAAAATGTGGAATATATTGAATGGATGTCTTAGGCAACTTTTTAGTCTATTTTCACCACACCGCTGTTTAAAAAAAAAAAAAAAAAAAAATTAGTTTATTTCTTTAGCACATATTCTCAAAACTTATGTAAAAGATTTTTGGTTTTAAAAACGGTGTGAGATAGAATTCACCAGCAGCAGCTTTGATATATAGTTATAAATATGACACATATTTAATCATTCGAATTACACTAATCTGAAAAAATTAAAATAAATAACACATACTAAATTAGTATTTCAATCCAGAAAAGAGCAATCAACCATCAATCAACCAGCTATCATACATCCATCTAAATTAAAATTCTCATAGCATATCTCTATTAATAAAAAAATTCACTTTTTATTAAAATTTAGAAAGGAATAACCAAAACAAGTAATAACAATAAATCATATTCTCAGATATAAATAATTTTGCAAAAGACATTATAAGTTATCATTTTTAACATCCAAACAATCATCTTCTGAGTTAATCTTAATCAAGTTTATTTTCATAAAAATTAAAGCAATTTCTGATTTGCTGAAATTTGATTTGATTAAAGCGATTTCTGACTAGTTGACAAATCAACTGCAGCAACTGATATCAGACACTGTCAAATCCTATTGCATGGCAGTTTAAATATTTTATTTTTATTTATTAATTTCTTTTACAAAAAAAGAAGTCAAACTTTTACTGACAACTATATACATTTCATTCTACTTTCAAGTTTTTAACATAAAAAACATTTCAAAATAATCAAAAAAAATTACTTTTTAAATAATGCTCATGCTATGATTTTCGATTGAAGAGAAGAGCATTAAACTAAAAATTAATAACAAGATGAACAATTTGGGAAAATGAAAGGAATTTTTAATTTGCAAAACCGTAAATAATGTCCCCCCCCCCCCCATTTAACACTATGTTAAATAATAAGCTGAAATACAGAAACTTTGCCTAAGACAGGATTTAAATATTCTCATGAAAAATAAAATAACTAAATTTCACATTTTAAATAAATATAGAATTTTATGCCTTACTTTGTATCTCATTTCTTATCTTTTGTAAATATTTTAGAGAAAACCACATTTTTGGATAACTTTTACAGATTTGCTCAATAAATGTTTTTGATACATTATTTACATGTAAATTGCATCCATGAAAAACAACATGGTTATATTACAGATGAATTAAACATCCAGGTGCAGTCAGATTTTGGATGCATCCAGGATTCTTGCTGACTTTTAGCCAAGTTAGCAATTTAGTCAAGACTAACCAAAAAAGAAAAACAGTAGCCATATGGAAAATGTTAGCAAAACAGATTTGTTGTGAAACTCTGAAAAAAAATCAATCTTTAGCCTCTTAATGTTATTATTTTCCCCCTATTCCAACATGTTCTAAAATAATTTAATATTTTATAACTGCTTATAGATCAGTTATTCATTTAAGAAAACTATTAAAAATAAATACAATCTTAATATCTTGCACAATTAGAAAAAAAAAATATATACAAAGCTCAATTTAACCGATTAAAATATTATGAAATAAAATTTTCCAACTAAAGGTAACTCAAATTATGATATTACATTTAACCAATTCTGAAAACTTCAAAACATAAATAACAAAATGTATATCACGTTTAATTTTTTCGCTCTAGAATTCTTGTCTGTAGTGTTCCCACACTAAAAAATTGTACTCTAACTTATTAGGTCCAAAAACACATACTGAAAGGCAATCTTATATACATTAATTTTCACTGTGTTCATTATGCTAAATGGTCTTGCACAGGCCACTGAGTGTTGTGACAAGATTGCAGCAAAGAGTAGCATGTTGCACAAATCTGCTGCAGGTGATTTCTTCCATTGAAATCTATGGTACCATCCAAATTCTTGGTTCTGTAAGGAAAACCAAATAATGTGAATAAGAGTTGGTTTGTACTGACACATGCAAGAAAAAAAGGGAGCAAAAATTGAGTACTGCAATTTGGCAAAATTATTCTTCCATTTACGTGCCAATGAAACATTTTGTCTCAATTTGACACAATGGCCAAGGGCAGCGAGAACCCTGGTTACACCTGATGGAAATCTAAGATCTTGAATTCATATATATATACAATTGTTCTTCTCAGTTAGACTTTTAGGATAAAAGGAAAGAGAAATACAGAAAATATAAAGGCTTTGATTAAATGTAGCATTGATTATTAATTGAAAGGTGATAATACTTTTTAAAAATATAACTTAATATCTGAAGTCGGGAATAGTCAATGTTTTATAATCAAAGAGACGAAACCTATTCAATACAGAATACAATTAGCTGATGCAAAGGGAGGAGGGGGGGACAAAGAGAAATACATAAAAATTATAAATTGCCATAATGGTATGGTTATTAGCTTTTTTTTAAAATGGTAACCGCCAAGAAAGAAAAAAAAAACAAGTGTGGAAATAATGCAATGACCACCATGAAAATAAAACTACATAAGTGAATGAAATTCAATTATTAACAGCATTCAACAATTGGTTAAAATTCAACAACAAATTTAAACTTCAAAAAAAAAAAAAAAAAAAAAAAAATAGCATTTATGAATTGTTAGTGTAATTTTTTTTAATGATACTTTGCCAATGCCAGTCTTGTGACTAATTTAAATGTTAAATAATTATATAGTAAAAAATATTTTTCTTGCCCTCCCAAGCAGTTCTTGTTCCCACCATTTACAAATGATGATATAAAGACACCTGCTAGGGAGAAGGAGGAAGGGAGAGAGAAAATTTTTTAAACTCTGAAATAATGAATAACTTATAATCCAGTTAATAAAAATATATCAGAAGTTTTTTTGAAGGGAAGCGGGCAGATGGTACACATTTTTTAACCGGGGGATATCAGGAGTCACACTCACTTGAAAAGATTTATAGCAGTTTTTGGAACAGAAAAAAAAAAAAAAAATTGTAATAAAAATTATTTTTGAAGTGAAAGACCCACTTTTGTTGCAAATGAACATTAACTTAATAGTATATGAAATTACACAATATTCATTTTGTAATAAATTGAGTGTGATAAATCATGTTTTGGAGAATAATAATCCAATTCAATCAGAAAGTATCTTTGGAGCAAGTATCTATGAAATTTAAAATCTTTTGTAATAATATTATTTCAAAACAGTGAAACTGCACAGAAATGAGGGACTTTTTGTTTCCTTTCATGCACACTGTACATAAATATCTACCTTTACTTTCATCTATTTATTTGAAATCCGTTTTTGAAACTCTAAAAGCATTTTTTAAGGAAATATATATATATGTGAAAACTTCTGGAATATTAGATCAATCTATTGTTATAAGATAAGTGATAAATTGTGTCAGAAACTTGACATATACAAGATATATGGGGTGTCTGACTCAGCCTGAGCCAGACAAGATCTCAATTATAATATGCCATTGAGCTAGGGATTTCTTTCTAAAATTGAAAACAATATTCACAAATAGAGAAAAATAAAAAATTTCTTTTCTTAAAAACTTTTGATACAATTTCAATTATTTTTCACAGAGACAACAATGATCTGTTGATATGAAGGCAATCTGAAGAAGCACAAACAATTGCTTTTTGTTTGTGACCAGTAGGATATATTTTAATTAAGTTATATATTTTTATTTGGAATTCTAGCGCAAAAAGTAATGTTGCTTCTGCTTTTTAGTCAAGCAAAATTAGCAAGATGTTTGTGAATTATACTCTTCTATTATGTAAGAATGATAATTGCTTGTATGAAAGTAATGTTAGTGATTCTTATATCTATTTTTCATCATGAAATCTGCTCAGGCCAAGACTCTGCAGATTCATAAAGCCACTTACTAGTAAGTGAAAAGAACTGTCATGTACTGCCATTCTGATATCGAGCAATGTTTCCTTTCTTTATAAAAAACAGATCTTTTGGATAACAATATCAAATTTTTAATTTAAGGTGATTTTCAGGGACACAACAATCATAAAAGATGTGATAGTTGCAAGGAAGGAATTGATTACAGTTTAAAATTGTAGTTTAACACTGGCTGATCTGCCCAGCGTTGTCCACGCCCGTGATATTGTTCAGTTTTAAAATATGTTACCAGATTTCCAAATGAACCTTAAGTGAAACTCAAATTTGTATGATTTTTTTTTTTTTTTTTTTTTTTATTTAAGCCCAATTTGTCAGATTTTATATTTGTAAGTGGAAAAATCTTGATAAAATATTGAATTGAAAGCATATGCTGTTTGGCATTTTATTTTCTGCGTAATTTGATTTTTGAAATCTATGCACACCGAAAATGAACGACACCGAGATGGAACATTCAGGTTTTCACTGATTTCCTAGAAATTTTCACACATTTTACTTTGTAAAAAAAAATTATATATATATATATATATCTGAACATTTTAAAATTTTTGTAAATGATGTAGTTACTTTTAGCATAGAAAATATATAGTCTCCATGAGCCACAATAATTTGTGTTTGCCGGTGTATTTGAAAGGGTTAAATCTCATATTTTCTAAGACTGATTGCACCATAGATTATAAGAATGTTTTAGCTTTAAGAACATATTTTTGGTTTGTCGTTAGCTATAGAATTGTGCCCTGCAGAGGCAAAACTGCAATGAAACGATCTGGTTTTTATTGATTTCTTCAACTTTTTTGCTTTTTTTATTTTGTAAAAAGTATTTCTACCCATCCAAATCTTTTGAAATTTTTGTAGGTGGTGTAAATCTGGCCTACTGATATGCCTCTAAAAGATTGTGCTGAAATATTTATGTTTCGACACTTTTAGCATAGAAAAAATATTCTATTCATGAGTCACAAAAAGGCTTACTTTTTTCAATATATTTGAAAGGGTTAAAATCCATATTTTTAAAAACCAATTACATCATCAATTAAAATAACTTTATGAGCCTATTTTTGGTTTGTTTATACCTCTAAACTTGTGTCCTAGAGGCAAGTTGACATAAGGGAGAAAAATATTTTTCAGAAAACAGACCCTTTTTGAAATTTTTTTCCAAGGATTCTAAGGATTAGATAAACAGACCCTTTTTGAAATTTTTTTTCTAAGGATTCTAAGGATTTTCTAAGGAAGCAACATTTTTTCAAATTGGTTGCAGCATTTGAGACTTAAAAGTACGATCTTTCAAAATAAGTCTTTCTAGTTTTACTGTGATGAGCTGTTTGGTTGATTTGAATTTAAACAAAATGATCCAGAAATACACAAAATCAGAAAGATGTTTTTTCATTGTTTCGGTGCGTAAATGTGTTTGTGCGCATGTGTTTTTGTTCCCCAAGCATCAAAGAATTGATTTTTTGTTGAGAGGGTGTTCCACTTTGTAATTAATATTTTGGAAACTAATAATAATAATAATAAAAAAAAATCTGGGCTTCAGGTACACCAGGAAAAAAACAGACACAGTGATTTGTTATTTTATTAGTATAGATTTTCTTCTATGGAGAAAAACTGCTCAATTTTTTGACAGATAATTTCTAAAAAAATTCTTGCAATTATTCATAAAGCACATTTTATTAATGTGTTCAAGAGATTTGCTTGTTGAAAAAGAAAATAAGAACCTTTTTAAATATTTATACTTCTATTTAATACCAAACTTCTCTTTTGATAAGATTGAAGGTAAATTTTTATAAAATTGTGTGCTATAGATTAGCAGTATTTTTTTTATTTAAAAAGTTGTTCAAAAATGAGGTACTACTTCAGGCAGAACTGCTCCCCCCCCCTCCCCCACCTAAAAAAACCAACATCTGTTTCATTTCACACTTCTTCCCACTGCGCCAAAAAGATAGAAATTGATATTAATAATCGAGAAAATTCCTTACATTTCAAATATAAATACTGATTTTTATCATATAAGTGCAAGAAAATATCTTATTTGCTTTGCACTTTCCTCCTATAAAGGAATTCCCTCTGTTGGGGAAAAGTAGAGCAGAAAGTTCAAGGAGTTAATTTAGATTGATTATTTATTTTAGTGTAATAACTATGAAGAAAAAATTATGGCAGATTTTTAACTTTCTGTGCTAAATGTGAGAATGAAAGAGAATTTTGGTGGGAGCGATTAATTTAGATTCATCAAAGTATCAAATAGGGCAGAAAACTATAAATATTCGTAAAAAATTGAAAAAGAAAGAAAATATGGAGGTAGAATTTACATAACATTTCTAAAAAAAGAGGAAATCTACCAAAATATGCATGATTCTTACTTTTGTGATATTTGAAATTTATTATTGTCAGTATTGTTTCACCAGGGAAATAAAATAGAGATTTGGCACAAAATCAGTAGAAATGGCTGTTTTGGCACAGAGTGCCACAAAAATTCTATTGTGGTATAGGAGAGTGACCCCTGAAATATGTTTAATTCCTTTTTTTTTTTTTTTTTTTTTTTTTACTTTCAAAAGGTTTATGAAATATAACAGTAACAAAAAAATGGACATTATTCAAATTAGACAGCAGACATAACATACACTTATTTAATGCAAGAAAATTATAGTCTGCTTTGCATAAAAAAAGAAATGCATTGAATTGAGGACACTTGCAACATTCTGGATGCATTCACAGTTTTTTCCCAACTTCATGAATACTTGATGTCATCACTGAACTACTCAAGATACAGAAACTTCGGACATTATTTCATGTAGCAATGTGACTAAAGTGAAATGACAATTGAGTCACATGATTCAATTCAATCCAATATTCTCTAAAAAAAGATTTCCAAGAGATTGAATAACAGAATAGTCACTGAAGACATACTTATGAACAATTTGTTTGTCTTTTTGAGTAACTTCGGTGATGTCATAAATAATTTAATAAGTTAGTAACTCACGCTCTTGCAGGAGAAATTCTGAACATAACTTCAAAAATCATAATATTAAACGACTGTTAAAGACAGATTTTAAAATAGATAACATAACATACTTTAAGACACACAGTTGTCAGAAACAGATTTTTTGTTTGTGTTATTTGTTATTTTATATCATTTGTAATCTAGAAGAATTATATCTTAGAATTCAATATTGCCTCCCTTAATTAAACGAGACAATTATTTCCAAGATTTAAAACACACTTCAGATTTTAATCGATCAATACATCAGTAACAAAATTATCTAAAATAGCAATTTCATTGTCATCAATCACTAGATGTCCAACATCTCTTAACAATATTCAAGAATCATTTCTTTCATAAATAAAATCTTATATTTCTTCCTCAATCACGATAGTCTTTACATATATTTAGTGCCACACTTATAACAAGAATATAAATTACTATTTCAACATGGTTTTTCTCTTTTTTTAAATGGTTTTCAAACTTTTTCTTATTTGCATAAGCACAACACTTCCAAAAATTTCCTTTAAGGCAAACAACCATGCCTAAATCTATCACTTTTAAAAATGATATGACAGTAAATAATGAGTCAAGACAATTCTTTGGGATATTAAAAAAATTATTATAATTGATGTTGCATAGTACACAAATAGGCATTTTATGCATAGTTATAAGTCAAAACTTTCCATTAAAATCACATACAAAAAAAATTAAAAAAACACTTGCACAATTCAATGCAAAAGGATTTTCAAATCAAAACATGGATATGAAAATTTTATGAAATACTGAGCATACTAATTGTGACTACATTTAAAATTTCATTCGAATTCACAAATTACACAAATGAAGATGGTAAAAATCTTACAATATGAAAAGATAACAAAAGAGTAAACATACCACATATTTTTAACAATAGATTCATTTAAAATCTTTCAAAACAAGTCAAGAACAATGATTTCATTTATATACATAAGCATTTTTATGTAAAAATTCATATGAAAGTACCATCAAATAATAACTAGTATATTAAATATGGCAGCATTTTAAAAATTCGCGTAAGGTCATAAATTGCATAAATGAAGAAATAGGCAAAAGTCACATCATATCATGAGAGTAAGTGGATAGGGGGATTTCAGTAAATAAAATAAAGTTTACAAAGAAATGATGTATTTAAAGGAGAAGGGAATGTTGGTTTAAAATTCACAAAATTTAGGTTAATTAAATTTAAACACTGTTTTAATCCATTCTCTATTTAAAAATAAACAAATGCTTTTCTACAGGTTTTTAGTTGTGCCTCCTACCAAAATCACTTCAAAAACATTTAAATATGTAAAATAAGACATCTTTACCTACATAAAAACAGAAAAATGGTCTTAATCTATGATATTAAACTGGCCTTATCCATTAAACAGCTATCAAAACCAATAAAATATTTCATTAATATACATAATTGAACTTCAATTTAACAGACATTCATTGTTCCTTAAAAAAAATTCATAATATAAAATTTTGTTAAATGAAAAGTCAATTGGATATCCTTTTAACAATAGAATATGTAAATGTCGTTCTTAAATCTACATTAACTTCTACACTTTAAAGTTGTAACTTTTTCTAGTTTCCACATTATTTGTACATATTTAATTTTTTTTTTCTTCAAATAAGTAAAAAAGGTTTATTCAGCATTAATATAAAGTTTATACAAGCTAAAATAAAATAAAACAAATCACATCTTTAAATTACTTGGAACACATTTTCAGGAAAATTTTCTGTAAGAGTTGAAACCAGTAATGTGTTTTAAAATAACAAAATGCTTGAATGCCCAATATGAGACATTTCTTTGAATGCAATTAAAAGCACAATAGATCCACAAAAACAAGTAAGAAGAGAATGCTATTAGATTATTATTAAAAGAAAACAAAGATTTTCCACATTATAATGGCTTACTCGACAAAAAACTTTAAAAATTAGTCTGAAAATTTTTTTTAAAAACAGATATTTACATTTATTACTTCGAAATGTTTTTTCGTGTTATTTTTGCTCAAGACCTAGGTTCCAGCAAAAAAAAAATCATTAAATAAAGAATTTTGTAAAGTAGAAGTTCAACTGTAAACATACCAGTTAATGTATTCTTTTATATTCTGCTAATAAAATGAAAGATTTCAAAGTTATGATTTAAATTGAAAAATATTAAAAGATCTGCTTGAAATAAATATTTAAAAATACTGAAAGCAATTTATTGAAAAGGAGGCAGAACTGAGCAACGCTGGGTTAAGGGGACAGTTTACCTCAAAATTGGTCAAAAAATTTATTTTCTTAAAAAGAAAAAAAAGAAGGTTTAATTGTGAATATTTTGCTATCTCATTTTTATCCATACAGCAATTATATTCCTAGATACTCAAAATTTTATTAATACACTCAGCACAATACAAATTAACACTTTAAATGGCTTTTTCTCCATGTTCATATTTTCTTCACTTTCCCTTTTTTTAAATGCTAAGTATGATAATGTATTTGAAATAGATTTAAATTTTATTGTGTTTGTTCCTTATTATATTGTGTTGACTAGGTCATTTTAGCAGGGCGCAGTGCTCGGTGCCTCTTTTTATTCTTTTTATGTACCTGGCGGCACTTTTTAACACTCCTCTTGCAGCCCTATGGCCATTCAATTGATCCCAGGAAAATATCCCAAATTCTAGGGGACTCAAAAAAAAAAAAAAAAAAAAAAAAAAAAAAAAAAAAAAAAAGTTTAAAATACTTTTGGTGATCAGGGTTATAAATGTGCCCTTAAAAAAGGGATGTCTTTTTATTTAGAATAGTGTTATTTTTTTGAAAAAAAAGTATGCTTTTTAAAAAATAGTCCCTTTTTGAAAAATTCCCGCTCAGCAGCCTTTTTTCAGCCTAGAGTCAACGTTATAATAAATGTGATAAATCTCAAAAAATTAGCCTTCAGTTTTTTTTTTTTTTAAATAAAAATTTTAATAATAAATAAAAATAATAATTTTATTTTAAAATAAGTATTTTAAATAAAGTACATGAAGATGTGTTAGATTTTATTTTATACTATACATATCGGTAAAAAAAAATATACAGCTAAAAATTCATGTGCAGTCAGTCTTCAGTAAGACACATTTGAAAACTTTTCTTAGAAATAGAACAAAAATATCACTACTTAAAACTGTCTTAAGAATTTGTAAAAATTAAAAAATTTTAAAACTTTATTAAAAGTGTATTTAAAGGTACAGTTACAATTTTTTTCTCTCCAAAATGTATGTATAGAAAAACATTGAAATGCAACAAGTTTCTTATTTGAATTATATTTTTACTTAAAATTAAATAAATAAAATTCTAGTAATAAAATTGTTGATAAGGTAAGCTGTCCCCTTAATGAAATATTCATGCTGTTAATGTTTCTTCTGTAACTTATCAATAATTTATCAGATTGAATGTAGACATATCGCAATCTCTTAATTAAAGGAATTGCTGACATGAGATTTTACATACAAGGAGTGTGGATTAACATTCATCATTAATGAAATTGAAATATGTTAGGATGTCACAATAGTCCAATTTCAATTTTATTGTTTATCACCAATAAGGAACATATCACAATGTTACTAGATTGAATGTATACATCGCAGGTCAGAAGGCAATGAGCTAGTTTTGGATTTGCTTATCCTTCTTGGCAAAAGAATTTAGCAAAACAATAGCAGGCTTCAACCTTCTGATAAAGGGCAAACACACAGCACATTTTGCTTTATTGCAAATAGTAAGGACATGTCTTTTACTGATTTCGAAATCTGCTACTTTTTAATGATAAAACTTCGAAGTTTTGTACTTTCAAACAAAAGAGAAAAATAATTAAAATGTTGAGAAATAAATGCCTTAAAGTTTTTTTTTTAGTTTCTATTTCATTTGAGATGAATAGAATGCACTTTCAAAATTTTGATGTATGATGTCAAACTTATAGTATTTCACAGATCTAATTAGAATAATTAAATCATAAAAACACAATTATATCACACAAAATGCAATTTTATTCTAAATTTTATGAACTACCATCGTTCTCAAAAACAGACAACATAATCAAGTCAGTATGTTTTCTGTGCAATGAGTTAAGCAGATGTCCTTTATACAATTTCATTATAACATATCATGAAAAAACAAACATTAAAACAAAATTTGTTGTTAATAAATTAAACCACACATTCCATAAATCATATGTGCACAATCAAAAATTCTAGAAATTAAAATTATCTTATGAATTCTTGGTAAGACTTTCCTTGATATAGACCAAAAGTATTATATATAAAGTCAAGTGAGTTATTTGTTATCTGTAACTGAGGCACAGAAATCAAATTATAATTAATGAAATGAGGTGAATAATATGCTTTTTTTTTTTTTTTTTTTTTTTTTTGCTGTATATAAGATTTGAAACTAAATATTGATCACAGTAATCAAAATAAAGGATTAAGTTAAATTATATTTCTATTAATGTACTTTTAATACAAAATATATATTAAAGGGCTAGAATCTGTTTTTTAGTACTGATTTGCACAAAAGAAAAAAAAAAGTTTCTGAATGAAAACAGGTTTTTAAAGGTTATAAATGATACTCAGGTAATAAGAAAAATCAAATAAACATATAAAAATTAAAGTATATTATGTGCACATTTAATAGCATATTTCACAAAAAATAATTACATTGTTCAACCATAGCACAGAAATAAAAATAGATTTTTTTAATATGAAAAAAAAAAAAAAAAAAAAAAAAAAAGTTGAAATTTTTAAAAAAATTTATACATTTTTTAAATTTTTAATATACATTTTAAATGAGTAATAAATAAATAAATCAAATAGTTCTAGTCTATATATTACAAACACAACCAAAAAATATACACAAAATTAAAATAATCTAGTAGCACATGTTCAGAAACCTATGTTAGAACCAAATGCAAAATGTTAATGTCATTAAGATGGGTGAGCAATTTCCACGCTTTTGGTGGTTCACTTTTTCCATCGAGTCCTTATACAGAGGAAGGAGCATTCTTTTTAGTAAATTCTTTAAAAATGTTCAACAATACACAAAAATGATTTGGGAAGAGAAGACACGCATGATCTATACAACAGATGGGAGCCTCAAATGCATCCTAATTGAAAAAAAGGAAGTTTGTTATCTGGAACATGGCAACTTAAGCAGAAGCATGCCTTTTAACCAGGCTCAAACTCATTTCCAAGCCTTCTCATGAATCTGACAAACATAAATCACAAGTCAGCTCTGACATATCTGGCCCCCATTTAGCAATTTGAAAATTGCTTTAAAACTTTTTTCCTTTACTCAACAGTACCGGAGAGACACGGTCATCTCTGTGCAGAAGGCTCATGTCCAGCTATACCAGCCCGGGGCGTTGACCGTGTTCGCGAGCGCATACAAGGTCCAGTTGGCAAATGAGGAGGTGCGGGCAGAAGGGAAGATGCCAAGGGGATGGCCACAGAAGCAACTGGGCCAGCTGAATCAGCTGCAATATTGGCAGAGGCAGCAAGGTGGTGTGGCAGAGAACGGCCAGTGGCAGGGCTTGCAGAATCGGGAGCTCCTCTTAGCCGGCTGCTACTGGCTGTAGTTGGAGCAGGCAGCGCCCCTCGAGAGGTAGTGCTGGTATGTTGATGATGGCGATCTCTACGGTCCCTATCGTCATGCATTTCCTGCTGATTGCGATTGCTGCCCTGAAAATGACACAAACAGAATCAGTATTTTCAATATCACTCTTCATTTGCTCCTTTAAAATGTCCCATAAATCCCTTTAATTGATTTTTTGAATCTGTATAAATAATGTAAATTCTAACAAGAATAACAAAATTTGGACCCAATTCAGATGAGCTATCTTAAATGTAATGTAAATCAAACACATGTTTTAATGACTTTAAATTTGTAAATATATTTACTTTACATTATTTTGCTTTTATTTCAGTTTGTATTATTATATTAAAGTTTTTAAGAATTTTATTACTCTGTTAATTGTACTGTATTTAACAATTGTGCCAATTTATTACACATTAATTATTACATTTTTATGTTTCCCCGCTTAATCAAATATTTGCAACCATCAATATTTGTTCAAGCAGAAATGTCTGTAATTGGAAAAAAAAAAAAAAAAAAAAAAAAAAAAAAAAAAATTATAATTTGAGAGAATTATAAAACGGCTTTTGTACAACTATGAATATAAGCTATAATTTTTTTTTTTTTTGTTGTTGTTTTAAAACACTTCAATAACTTTTTAGTTATAACAATTATTACGTCAATATGTTTCTGATAGTAAATTTTCCAGTTTACACTAACACAATTTTAGAATTTTTATTTTTCTAAGAATGCACAAAGAATGTTTACATATCACTCAAGTATGCAAAATTGTTAGTAAAAATTTTTTTGAAAGTACAGAGCCTATTTTATTCTTTTATCTTAAGGAGATCCTTTCTACTAAGCTTGTAACTGATAGCAAATACAAACTACTTGGGAAAGAAAAATATTTTTAATATTTTGTTTATGCAATTGTTCTATTAAAATTGACTATAAATATTGGCATACGACAAAATATCAATGAAGGAATATAAGTCAACAGAGTCAAACCTCCTTAACATGAATTACTTTTAAAATGAATTGCTTTCCCAATCCCCTATAAAAACAATTTGATACTGCTAACATGAACAAAATTTTGATTTCCCTTGAGATTCATGTTAACAAGATTTGACTGTTATTCAGAGTAACATTGTTAGATGTTTATTTCAATTTATTGGTGAGGGGAAGAAAACAGTTTACAATATGTCTATTTGTAAATTTTAATCACACATTACATTCTCTTAACAAATAGTTTTCATATATATATATTTGCCACTCTACTTTCAGTCAATTTATTTATATGGATCTTCATTTTATTCCAGAAAAAGAATAAAACAGTATCAATGCTGTTTCATTCTACAGTCATACAGTTTAACAGTTAACACAGATGCTTTACATAAAAATGAAATTTCTTAGGCAGGATTTCAAAACTTTTGTATGAATCCTACCATACACTCCTAAAACATTCATATAACTTCTACAATCACTTTCTCATTTTCTAATGAAAACGCCAGGGTTTTTCTAAGTTGTTAATTTCCTACAAATTCTCTAACTGCAAATGATGAATTTTTAATTACAATATTTCATTATTTTGTTAAAATAAATTAAGTCAGAAATTATTTTCATCAGAAAATGATACATTTCATAAAGAACTGACTTTTGGAGCTTTTATATGAAAATCACTTCAGGTCATTAGTCATAAAGTTATGCAAAATGACATAACAAATTTAGAATATATATATATATATATATATTGAAACAAATTGATCTAGGTGTCTTTTGATAAAAATAGCAGTCACAAGCTTACAGGTAGGAGATCATAGTACCAAACTTTAACTGATTTTACAGAAGTGGTTCCCAACATTTTTAGACAATGCTCCCATCTGAGCATATATAAAACCTTAACCCCCTCCCCCCTCCCCCTGCACACACTTTCTCGTAACATATAATTTTTAGGGATGAGAACTGCAAAAAAGCAAAAAGACTGAAAACATATGTGAACGAAAAATTGCATCACATTTTGATCACATGTGCAAATGAAAAATTGCACCATATTTTGTTTGTGAAAGATAATTCAAGTAACAAAAGCAGGTCTTGATTTCCAAGCAAATGAAGACAAGCACACCAGCCTGTATATTACATTACAGGAGTGGCAATATCTAAATTACAAATTCTCATTTCCTCCCCCCCCCCCCCCTATCACAAAAATTTTATATCTATTCCCAATACCATAAATGCTGCCCTTTCCAACTCTCTTTTTAGATGCAAAAATTGAAATTGTTCATTTGCAAAAGAAAAATTAAATGCAATAATTATTGTTTTAATAATAATGTATAAAAAATTAAAGCCAATATTAATTTTTTTTTAAACTACCAAGAAAAATGTTCTTTACTTTTTTTAAAAATAAATGTGCAAGATTAAAATTAAATTATAAAATAACACTTATTGAGTGTAGAAGATAACAAGTATCACTTTTGTTCATATTTCTTTTAAAAAGGGGCAAAACTGATTTCTTGAAAAAGACATTTTTCCTGAAAAAAGAATGCTTTTGTTGAGTAAAGGGGTACTTTTTGTTTAATGAATGGGTGTTTTCAGAAGTTACATTTACTCAGAAAGATTTGGAACAATCAAAAACAGATTGTGAAGCAGGGAAAATTTGTTTTTGGAGCAGCAAAAAAAAAAAAAATAATATCCTGGCATTAACTTTTTTCGTGCCCCTTTGATGAATATTGAGTTTTAAAGAGATTTTTTGACAAAATTTGCCGTTTTTTCGCGATCTTGACTAAATGTGCCAGTTTTTCACAATCTTTGGTGAAATGTGACGGTTTTATCACGATTTTTGGATGAAATTTGTTGTTTTTTTGCACTTTTTTTGAGGAAATTGCCCCTCCCCCTTCTTTTTTTTTTAAAAAAATTTGTAACAAAATTAGCTGTTTTTTGTGAATCTTTTGACAAAATTTACCGGAAATTATTCATTATTTTGTGATCTTTTAACGAAATTTGCCTTTTTTGTGATTTTTTGACGAAATGTGCTGAATTTTCATGATCTTTTGATGAAATTTATAGTTTTATCACAATTTTTTGAGGAAATTTGCCATTTTTCACCAAATTTTTTGTCAAAATTTGCCATTTTATCACAATTTTTGACAAAATTTGTCTTTATTTATTTATTTATTTATTTTTTTATAATTTTTTGAGGAAATTTGCTTTTTTTTTTCGGGATTTTGTAACAAAATTAGCCTTTTTTTGCAAATTTTTTGACGGAAATTATTTGTTATTTCGTGATTTTTTAAAAAGAAATTTGCCTTTCTGTGAATTTTTTGAAGAAAATTGTGCATCCCGCGGGACATGTAATCTCCATTTTTTTTTCCATCCGTTGCCAATTTTTTGCGTATTTTACATGCTATAGCACGTCCGCGGCATCCCTGTAAACACAAAAGCGGAAAATTCACATCCCTGAATTTTTAATTATTTAAAAAATGAGATCTCATTTTTTCAGCGGATAGTTTAAAGGACTTTAACCTTTTACAGGCCTAATTCAGATCCAGGTAATGTTTAAATTATCTTTTTGGCACATTATGCCTTCTAATGCTTTAGTTAAGGGTCATTTATGTGATGGAATTTTTTTATATGTATAATTTTCAAAATGTCCCCATTTGGGAACATTGGTTACTTCCGGCAGTCATTTTCCAGTGGTCATTGGTCATTTTTATGATTTTCTGCACATTTCTCCATAAATGATAGGAATGTAATTTCTACTTCAAAAAATCATTTTAATGACTGATCATTTTCCAGTGCATCACAGACCATTTTTATAATCTTCTGTACATTTGGAACATATACATTCTGTACATAGGAATGTAACTTCTATTTAAAAAAATCAAGTCATCTTTTTACTATTTGTGCTATTTTTTTTCAAGTCAATTTTGTTTAAATTTAATTTTTAATAAACTTTTAAATTTTTTTTTTTAAATTTTTAATGTTTCCAATTCAGAATATTGGCCTAAGCTGAAGTTTGAATTTAATTAAAATTAAGGGGGATAGTTTGAATAAGACCTTACTAAATAGAAAAATGAATGAAAAAACATCTCAGGATTCTCATTGTTTCAAAATTTTAAGTTACTTTTCTTGCTTATTGTATTGTAATACTATCCTGCTAAGGTAGTCTAAAATATAAATTCTGATTTTAAATTTAAAAAATATATATGCCATGTATGCACCAGAAAATTATTATTAGCATGGTGACTTAACCTCTGTAGGAAACAAGATGAATACTACATACAATTTACTAAACATGCAAACATTATTTTGGTTAACATATCCATTTCCTCCTGTGATCCCCATTTGAAGATTTACTGTTTTTTCTAAACTTGGTAGTATACTATTCAGATATTTTACTTAAATTAAATGTGTTAAGATAATCAGTTTTACATACACTCTTACCTAGTTTGCAGATAAAATTTTTTCATATGAGGTATACAAGACTTATTTTTTTTTAAAAATGGCTAAAAAGTATGTACAAAAATCTAAAATAAAAACTCACACACACACACAAAAAATAAATAAATAACAATAATAATAATAACATAAAAAAGGACTAAAATTTTCTCCAAAAAATGTTATACAATTCTTTCAGTAATTGTACACTTGTTACTAATTTTTTTTAAATTAAACTTTAAAAAAAAAGCTTATCTTTAAAATTTGCATACATTACCTTTATTTTTAGATTACAATATTAGTTTTTTTAGCACAAAACATATGAATTATTTCAATTCTAGAATGACCCACTGAAAAATAAAATTGCACCCGCTGTAAGGAATATGCCTCTTGTGGGGAATCAATGTCAACATATTGACTAAATAAAGCTCTTTAAGTGACTATGAAAGAAAAAAAAAATGTATCAGATTAAAAAAAAGAATAGTCCTGGAGTTTTAAACACTTAATGATGTTATTAGATTGAAAACTGACGCTATAGAACAATTTTCCTTCAATGTAAATTAAATTTAGTAATAATAATAATAATAATAAATTAATATTTTATTTCACATTTGAAAGAAAATTGTAAAAACTAAATTTTATATTTTATTTGTGAAGATACAAAACTAAGGCATTTTTTAGAAAAATCTTGTCAAAATTTATTCGTTTTTAGACATTTTTGTGAATTAATATGATCACAAAAATACACTCATCAGTAAACAAGCTATAATCCAATGTTTTAACATTGATATGAAAATTAAAAACATTACTCTAATGATTCACACTTGAAATAACAAAATCTGAAATTTTATGTAGGGGGAAAAATTAATGAATTTATCAATTTGTCAGGAAAACTAACATAACAAATCAGAGGGGGAAAAAAAGGACAATATCCTAAAGATGACAAATGACACTTCTGTAAATGAAATTTTTTTGAAAACAGTCAATTACTGAAAGACTTTTTCATACAAAATACTTTGAGGGAGAAGAAAGGAAGGCAGGTATTTTAAATTAAGAATTTCTTATAATTAAAAAAAAAAAAAATCCAATAACTTACAAATTTCAGCATGTTCCAGTCAAAAACATAATCGTGTGTAAATCCCTGACGATGAAATAAGTTTCTAAAGAGAAGTCGTAAATGAGAATAATCAGGTTTTTCTTCAAATCTCAAAGATCTACAATAATTTAGGTAACTAGCAAACTCCGCTGAAATAGACAAAAAAAATTTGAATATTATTTAAAAACAATTAATTTACACATACAGTTCAATTTTCAAATACAGGTTATAAAATGAATTTCAACTACAGGAAAGTAAATAATTTTTATGATTAGAAAATTGGTACAATTATCAAACAGCATGTCTTTATATATATGCAAATATATATATATATATAAATTAATTTTAGCGATAATCTTCTAAATTTTTTATGGGCAACTTCATTTGCTTAATTACATACATTAAAAAATACTTATACTCAATGTAAAAATTTGAAATCTTTTCTTTAACAAATTAAAAAAAATAAAAAGTAAAAATTTATATTACAAATAAAACATTAATACAAATCATTACTGTACAAACACGAGTAAAAAGAATTCGTCAAAAGCAAAATCTTTCTTTGATATATTGATAAAATTAAGCTAGTGGCTGCTAAAAGCGACTAAAAAATGCACTTAAGTTGGCATACAAATACCTTAATTCAGATCAACATATGTTTTATTGTTCAGACAGTGACATTTTCAAGATCTTTGTTGATGCAAATATTTTTGCAAAAAATTAAAAAAACATCAAACTTGTAAATAATCATCAGATCATACGTATAATGGAAAACAAGTGCGAAAATAAAATCAAAATTGATATTTGTGAGCATGAATTAATTTCTATGTTTATTTCTTATTCTGAAGATCATCTCTTTCCACATTTTACGTACCTCAATGAAAGCTGAATCATTACAAATATTCCCACTGTGTAAAAAGCAGGGGTGATTCTGAATGAAATTTTTTTTTTCGGAAATTCGCATCGCATTTTCAGAAATCGGCGGGGGGGTGGGGGTGAGTCCCTTCCCCCTTTAGCGATCTTCGGACAAAATTGGCGTTTTCCCGCTATCTTCAGACGAAATCAGCAATATTTTAGCGAAATCGGCGATGTATTGCGATCTTTTGCCAAAATCGGCGGTTTTTCCGCGATCTTTTGATGAAATCGGCATTTTTACATGTTTTTTTAAATGAAATCTGCGTTTTTTTTTACGATATTTAGGCAAAATTTGCTTTTTAACGCGATTTTTTCTTGAAGGCGTTTTATTCCCGCGATCTTTTGACGATATCGGCGTTTTTTCCGTGATCTTTTGATGAAATGGGCGTATTTTTTCAAATATTCTTTTGACAAAATATTTTTAAGCGATCTTTTATCAAAAACGACATTTTTCCCGCGATCTTTTAACGAAATCGGCGTTATATCCGCAACCTTTAGACGAAATCTGCGTTTTCCCGCCGTCTTCAGAAGAAATCAGCGTTTTGTCTGCGATATTTGGTGAAATTGCCGTTTTTTTCGCGATCCGCACGGGAAATTCGCGTTTTTCATTGATCTTTTGACAAAGTTCGTTCAAAAAACGTTGACGAAATCGTCGTTTTTTCATGAAATATTGACGAAATGTATGCTATTTCGGCGATCCTATCACAAAATTTGCATTTCTACGCAATTGTTTTTTCCGCGCGCAAAACCGTACAAGTTGGCAACTATGCGGAACTGATAACCCAATTTCAAATTTTCGGAAGAGAATGTCTTAAATTTTCGGAAATTTCGGAATTTTCGGACGAGAATCACCCCTGGTAAAAAGGTTTCTACTGATATAAAAAAAATGGATTGGATAAATGAAATCTAACTTAATAAATTCAATCTTTATTTGCAAAACTTTCCATAAAATAAAAAAATATATCAAGAACTGTAGATAACTACAATCATAATTATAATGCCTAGATTCACAATTTTCTTTTATTTAAATATCAATTTTAGGCATTAGTTTTAGTTCTTTAAAACACAAAAAGACAATTTTATTTATCACAAAATACATTGTCATTATCATAACAAAAGATGCAATAATAAAAAAGTCTATACATTATAAATAACATTAAAAAATTAAAACTAATCACAAATAAACTAATAAAAAATTAAAATAAAACTTTTCTCAAATGGCAAAGTTATTAGTTTCAGGGATGAGAGTGAGAAAAAAACAAAAAAGAGGAAATTACGCGTGAGGTAAAAATTGAGCAAAAACGTTGAAAAAATGCGTGAGGTAAAAATTGAGAAAAAAAGTTGATATAACGTGCAAAGTAAAAATAGAACAAAATAATTTAAACCGATGCGTGTTAAAAAAGTTAAACAAAGTGAAAATGGTACATTAAATATAGATTGTCATTATTTGAATTGAAGCACCCACACACATATAATACAAAAATACATTAAAATAAAATAAGAACACAAATATAAGAATGGGTAATGAAATTTTATTCAATAATTTTGATATATAAAATATATCAATATGAAAAATTTTCAAAAATGCACAATTATTCTTTAAAACTTTTATAAGCAAATTCATTTAAAAATCTACCTTCAAAATAACTTATGGCACAGTCATAAAACTCCAAATTTGGCTTAAATCTGTTTATATCCAGTAGGAAAAATAATTAATAAGTGTATAATTAGAATTTAAGCAAAGCAGAAGTGCATATTTCCCTGAAAAAAGCTGTATTTCATTTGGCGATTGGTAACAGAATTTATAATCCCCACTAAGCGAATGGCGATCGATCGCGTTTTTTTAATCGCCATGTGGCGATTTTCACCTATATTTGATCATGGGTGCAAGTTTGAAATTTTGCCAAGACTGAAAATATTTTGAATCCCCCCCCCCCCCCTCACGAGTGAACAATAAGCACATGCATGATTCACGTTTTTTCCACGACCGTTTGACGAAATTCGCTTTTTTCCAAGATTTTTTGACAGGAATCATGTCTCTATCGCGATCCTTAGACAAAAATCGCGTTTTTTGTGATCATTTGACAAAAATTTGCGCCTTTTTCGCGATCCTTTGAAAAAAATTCACGACTTTTTCGCGATCCCTGAACAAAATTTCGCGAATTCTTCGCGATCAACTAACAAAAATTCGCAACCCTTTGACAAGATTGCGTCTTTTCCACGATCTTTTGACAAAAGTCGCATCTTTTCCTCGCTCCTTTGACAAAAAGCCGCATTTTCTCGGCATTTCTGACAAAAAATTGCGTTTTTTCCGCTATCACTTAATGAAAATCGCATCTTTTTTGGGATTCTTTGTAAGAGACCGTTATTTTTGCGATCTTTCGACAGGAATCGCGTTTATTTTGCTATTTTTTTAAACAAAAAACGCGTCTCTTTTTGCGATCTTTTGTCAGAAATAGTGCTTTTTTAAGCCATCTTTTGACAAAAATCACGTATTATCAGCAATCTTTTGAAAAAAAATCGTGTCTTTTTTCACGATCTTTTGACAAAAATCGCATTTTCTCTGCAATTCTGACAAAAATAATTAATAAAATATTTTCACGATCATTTGAGGAAAATCGCGTTTTTTTCCGCGATTCCTTGACAGAGGCTGCGTCATTTTTGCGATTCTTCGACGGAAATGACGTTTTTCTTGAGGTCCGTCGACAGGAATCAATTTTTTCCGTAATTTTTTGACGAAAAACGTGTCTTTTTACGATGTTTTGAATGAAATAACGCTTTTTCCTGTGATCTTTTGGCAGAAATAATGCCTTTTTTCGCAATCATTTGACACAAATCACGTTTTATTCATATTCTTTTGACGAAAATTCGTGTCTTTTTTCAGGATCTTTTGGCAAAAAACGTGTCATTTTCGCGATCATTTTTCGCCGTCGGAGATTTTTCTGCCATTTTTGACAAATTTCGTCGGTAAAAAATGGCGGCGCGGCCGAAAAAATAAGAAAAATTGTGGAAATTCGCGGGTTTTGAAAATAAGCAAAACGCGGAAATCCGCGTTTCCGCGGAAAATTGTCATGCCTATAGTTTTAATTTTTTAATGTCATTTATAATGTACAGACTTTTTTATTACTCTATCTTTTATTATGATAATGACGATATATTGTGTGATAAATAAAATTATCTTTTTGATTTTTAAAGATCAAACTAATGCCTAAAATTGTTAATTTAAAAAAAGAAAATTTAAAAATATAGTTTGTAAGTCTAACAGAAATAAATCAATTATGAAAAGTATAGGGTATATCTTTCACCAAAGATGTTCCACCAAAATGGAACAATATAATTTTATACAGATATGATAAACAGAAAACTAGAATCAAAGAACAAATAGCAGGCATCAAATGCATTGGTTTAATAACTCTGCCATTTAAAATGGGAAAATGGCTGCTCAGGCTTTTACAGAGGGTGCAGAGTGAGGAATGCATGCAATATCTTGAGATTCCACCACATGCATATGTGATAGTGTAAGAGAAATTAAAAGGCATTGTTCACATCATGGATGTCTCCAAACAGTGCAGTTGTGCAATTTTTAACAGCGGAAAAATAAGAGTAGTAGTGAAATTTATTGTCAAATACAAAATGTTTGTGGCACGGAATGTATGCCATGCAGATCGATATTCTGACAATGTGGAAGTTTTCAGAGTGGAAGAAGACCATATGTGCTTGACCAAATCATAACCAGTGTTGGGTATGAATGCGCTCACTGAACGAAAACTCACGAGTTTCGCTCACTATTTGTGAACTTTGAACTGAACTTCGCTCACTATTTTATAAACGAGTTTGAACTGACCGGAAACTCAAAAAACAGACGAGTTTGAACGAAATTTACGTTCAAATTTACGTTCAATTTTTTTCATAATTTATTTAAAATTTTTCCAGACCTTAGTACACTTTTTCCCACTTTCAAATGCCATTTAGAGGCCTACACGAGCCTCAGGACAGGTTAAGTCTGGATATCACTTCTCTGGGTAGTATCCTAGTCTTACTTCTTCTGCAGACTCGGGTCGCGCCAAACCGGACCTGGGCTGTACACAATTTCGCCGAAAATAGATATATAAAGTAAACTCTCTGTATAAGGTGGACTGTGTAAGGCGGAAATATGTCTAAATCGGAAAGATTTTCAAGTTCCTGCGAATCTGCAGACACCAGACAGAGTAAATTTGTCTAAGATGAAATATTGTCTTCTATGGAAAATTTTCAAGATACCAATTGATTCCGCTATAGCCATTGTTTATTCTAATTTTAAATTACCATGATTCAACAATTAAACTTTTCTTTAAAGAATAGTTCATATACAATGCTAGGGGATGGGGGAAACAGTATTATAAAAGGTGCTACAAAAATCTGTATATGACGAAATCCTGTCTTAAATGAAACAATTTCTAGATCGGTGCAAAATGGATAGAATAATCCGCGTAAAAAAAATCATAACACATTTGTAAAAGACGGAGGATTTCTTAATAAAGAATCTGTCTACAATGAATTTTTCCTAAGTGTTTTTTCTTTTTTTTAAGATTCACCAGTATAGATTTGGAATAAATGTGCCTATCTACGCAGCCCATGACACCCTTTTTTAATTGAAAAACATAAGCATGAAAAAGAAACTGTAATAAGTACTTTTTAGAGTTCTGTATTTAAAAAATTAAACGGAACCATTGTATCTGTTTGTACAATAATACGGACCTCTTGTGTCTGTTTTTTGTCTATCGCAATTGCTATAAGGTAAGTTAGCCCCCCCTCTTCTGTAAAATTAATACAGTAGAACCCCGATAATCCGGACCGGGTTTTTCGCTTTTTTTTCAAGTTTGAGAAGCGATTGGCTAATTTCTTTAGCATTAACTTGTTGCATCGTCGTATTCTGAATAATAAAACAAAAATTTTTTCGCAAATCACTTCTTAAAGTTGAAAAAAAAAATGAAAAAACCGATCCAGATTATCGGGGTTCTACTGTACCAAGTTCCAAACTAGGAAAAGGGAGCAATAACTAAAGCACAATACTCAGACCAGCATTCTCTCGAAGGGTATGTACACAGACATCTAGAGAGTGTAACTGTGTGTTTGTGCCATTTTCAATATTGTACCGACCAAAAGTATATGAAGTTATGCATCGAATTAAACCAAATTTTTTGTGTAAGTGTATGACTATGGCTAATTTTAATTTTATTGCCTATTTTAATTCTTCCTAATCTTCACGGACCAAAATAAGAAGTTCCGGTTGAATTATCCCATACGAAAATCCTTTTCTCGACGGGGCTAAGTCTGTTCAAAAATCAGTAAAATTTGGCTTGATTTTGCGAAAAAGCAAATACTTTTAAGTCACCATTATTATACAATTAAAATTGGAATTTTATTCTTTTTTAAGAATCGTAGATTCCAGGCTTATTTAAATAGAGTTAAACATATGGAATAAACTGCCTATGACGGAATTTTCCTTTAAACTGAAAATTTCTTTTAAAGTTGTTTTAAACTATTCATCCATGGAAAATGAATACAATAATGCAGTAGAAAAAATATATTAAACATTTACATCTGCTAAAGAGGAAACTTTTTTTTTTCTTTCCAATGCAGTTTCATCTTAGAAGATTTTATTTTTACCATATATCATTTTTTAGATTTTTATGTCTCCATAACATAGAAGATGGATTAATAATACTAATGATAGCTTAAACATTTACATACAACTAACAAAGGTTCATTAAAAGCATAAACATCGCAGCCTATGGCACTTCTGCATAAATGGAGATTATAAACAGACTAAGGTAAGTTTTTTTGGCCAGAACTCTTCCGTAAGGGTAAATATCAATGTCCTGTAGAAATGTACTAGGGGTAGGGCCGGGTTCAGTGCGAAATTTCAACTTTTTTTTCCGGGCCGGGCCAAGCTCGGTCCTTGTTTTTAGCTATTATATCGGGCAGGGTCAAGCCTTGATTTTAGCTATTATACCGGGCAGGTCAGGCCGCTAAATTTTCTCTACGAGCCGGGTTAGGCTCGGGCCGAAACTTTTATTTTAATATCGGGCAGGACATTTTTTTTCTATGGATCGGGCCTAGAAATTTCCGTCCGTGCATACCTCTATCTTACATATCGAATAATCAAATGATTAGTTCACAAAATTTTGTAAATTTGGACAATAATATCCAAACATTAAAAAAGTGAACTTTTTAGTGAACTTCATTCACTTTTACAAATGAGTTTGATGTGAATGAGTTCGTTTGAAAATTTTTGAGTTTGAACGTGAACTTAAATCACTTTTCAGAAATTGTACGTGAGTTTGAGTTAGTTCGTTTATTTTGTGAACGTGCCCCACACTGGTCATAACCAGGGGTGATTCTGAACGAAATTTTTTTTTCGGAAATTCGCATCGCATTTTCGGAATCGGGGGGGGGGGGGGGGGGGGGGGAGCCGTTCCCCCCTTTTAGCGATCTTCGGACAAAATCGGCGTTTTCCCGCTATCTTCAGACGAAATCAGCAATATTTTAGCGAAATCGGCGACGTATTGCGATCTTTTGCCAAAATCGGCGGTTTTTCCGCGATCTTTTGACGAAATCGGCGTTTTCCCATGTTTTTTTAAAACGAAATCTGCGTTTTTTTTGACGATCTTTAGGCAAAGTTTGCTTTATAACGCGATTTTTTCTCGAAAACGGCGTTTTATTCCCGCGATCTTTTGACGATATCGGCGTTTTTTCCGTGATCTTTTGATGAAATGGACGTATTTTTTCAAATATTCTTTTAACAAAATATTTTTAAGCGATCTTTTATCGAAAACGGCGTTTTTTCCCGTGATCTTTTAACGAAATCGACGTTATATCCGCAACCTTCAGACGAAATCTGCGTTTTCCCGCCGTCTTCAGAAGAAATCAGCGTTTTGTCTGCGATATTTGGTGAAATTGCCGTTTTTTTCGCGATCCGCACGGGAAATTCGCGTTTTTCATCGATCTTTTGACAAAGTTCGTTCAAAAAACGTTGACGAAATCGTCGTTTTTTCACGAAATATTGACGAAATGTATGCTATTTCGGCGATCCTATCACGAAATTTGCATTTCTACGCAATTGTTTTTTCCACGCGCAAAACTGTACAAGTTGGCAACTATGCGGAACTGATAACCCAATTTCAAATTTTCGGAAGAGGATGTCTTAAATTTTCGGAAATTTCGGACGAGAATCACCCCTGGTCATAACCTACTGTTAATACTGCTTCTTCCACTATGAAACTCCATACACCATCAAAATACTGATCTGTGTAACATAAACATTTTGCATTAGACAATAGATTTCACTAGTACTCACATTTTCCACTGTTAAAAATTGTACAATTGGACATTGACACCATTTAAAGACATCCATGATGTGAAGAATAACTTTTAATGTGATCTCAAGCTACCACACATTCATCTGGCAGGATCAAACAATATTGCATGCATTGCCAACACTCTGCATCCTCTATTGGAGCACACACAGTCATCTTTTTCCTCAAATGGCAAAGTTATGACAGCAATGCTACTTTCATATGGGCAACTCACATACAACAATCTAAGAAAACTACAGTTGTGGCGAGATTAGAAAAGAACTTTTACAGATTGATTTTAATAACAAAAGAACAATTTACCATTCAACATTTAATTTGCCATCTATTACCGGGGAATCAATAAAGATCTTTTTACATAGTGAGAATATTTACAATGATTCAGCCTGTATTGAGTTAGCTAAAATTTGAAAACAGATGTTTTACAGAATAAGAAACAACAGTAAAAATTAATTCACATCTAGGAATAATCCATTTTAATTTTATTTTATGTTTGCATTTGTTTTGCATTATACAAGTGCTCCCATGATTTTATCTACTAATTTCTTTTTTCAAAAACTTGTATGAGAATACTTGTATCAACAAAGATGTAATGCCCCCACAAGTGATAAAACATATATCAATCAGAATAAAGGTATTTAAATACCAATTTAAGTGTATTTTTTATTACTTTTACCAATTATTAGCTTAGTTTGGATGATTTTAAGTGATTTTAAACATAATTTCATTGTGATAAATGTTGAGAAGTAACATATTAAACTCATTTGATACAAACATTGCTAAAACAAGAAAGCTGCAATTAGTTTGAGGGGGGGGGAGGGGGGGGAGCCGTTCCCCCCTTTTAGCGATCTTCGGACAAAATCGGCGTTTTCCCGCTATCTTCAGACGAAATCAGCAATATTTTAGCGAAATCGGCGACGTATTGCGATCTTTTGCCAAAATCGGCGGTTTTTCCGCGATCTTTTGACGAAATCGGCGTTTTCCCATGTTTTTTTAAAACGAAATCTGCGTTTTTTTTGACGATCTTTAGGCAAAGTTTGCTTTATAACGCTATTTTTTCTCGAAAACGGCGTTTTATTCCCGCGATCTTTTGACGATATCGGCGTTTTTTCCGTGATCTTTTGATGAAATGGACGTATTTTTTCAAATATTCTTTTAACAAAATATTTTTAAGCGATCTTTTATCGAAAACGGCGTTTTTTCCCGTGATCTTTTAACGAAATCGACGTTATATCCGCAACCTTCAGACGAAATCTGCGTTTTCCCGCCGTCTTCAGAAGAAATCAGCGTTTTGTCTGCGATATTTGGTGAAATTGCCGTTTTTTTCGCGATCCGCACGGGAAATTCGCGTTTTTCATCGATCTTTTGACAAAGTTCGTTCAAAAAACGTTGACGAAATCGTCGTTTTTTCACGAAATATTGACGAAATGTATGCTATTTCGGCGATCCTATCACAAAATTTGCATTTCTACGCAATTGTTTTTTCCACGCGCAAAACTGTACAAGTTGGCAACTATGCGGAACTGATAACCCAATTTCAAATTTTCGGAAGAGGATGTCTTAAATTTTCGGAAATTTCGGACGAGAATCACCCCTGGTCATAACCTACTGTTAATACTGCTTCTTCCACTATGAAACTCCATACACCATCAAAATACTGATCTGTGTAACATAAACATTTTGCATTAGACAATAGATTTCACTAGTACTCACATTTTCCACTGTTAAAAATTGTACAATTGGACATTGACACCATTTAAAGACATCCATGATGTGAAGAATAACTTTTAATGTGATCTCAAGCTACCACACATTCATCTGGCAGGATCAAACAATATTGCATGCATTGCCAACACTCTGCATCCTCTATTGGAGCACACACAGTCATCTTTTTCCTCAAATGGCAAAGTTATGACAGCAATGCTACTTTCATATGGGCAACTCACATACAACAATCTAAGAAAACTACAGTTGTGGCCAGATTAGAAAAGAACTTTTACAGATTGATTTTAATAACAAAAGAACAATTTACCATTCAACATTTAATTTGCCATCTATTACCGGGGAATCAATAAAGATCTTTTTACATAGTGAGAATATTTACAATGATTCAGCCTGTATTGAGTTAGCTAAAATTTGAAAACAGATGTTTTACAGAATAAGAAACAACAGTAAAAATTAATTCACATCTAGGAATAATCCATTTTAATTTTATTTTATGTTTGCATTTGTTTTGCATTATACAAGTGCTCCCATGATTTTATCTACTAATTTCTTTTTTCAAAAACTTGTATGAGAATACTTGTATCAACAAAGATGTAATGCCCCCACAAGTGATAAAACATATATCAATCAGAATAAAGGTATTTAAATACCAATTTAAGTGTATTTTTTATTACTTTTACCAATTATTAGCTTAGTTTGGATGATTTTAAGTGATTTTAAACATAATTTCATTGTGATAAATGTTGAGAAGTAACATATTAAACTCATTTGATACAAACATTGCTAAAACAAGAAAGCTGCAATTAGTTTGAGGGGGGGGAGGGGGGGGGAGCCGTTCCCCCCTTTTAGCGATCTTCGGACAAAATCGGCGTTTTCCCGCTATCTTCAGACGAAATCAGCAATATTTTAGCGAAATCGGCGACGTATTGCGATCTTTTGCCAAAATCGGCGGTTTTTCCGCGATCTTTTGACGAAATCGGCATTTTCCCATGTTTTTTTAAAACGAAATCTGCGTTTTTTTTGACGATCTTTAGGCAAAGTTTGCTTTATAACGCGATTTTTTCTCGAAAACGGCGTTTTATTCCCGCGATCTTTTGACGATATCGGCGTTTTTTCCGTGATCTTTTGATGAAATGGACGTATTTTTTCAAATATTCTTTTAACAAAATATTTTTAAGCGATCTTTTATCGAAAACGGCGTTTTTTCCCGTGATCTTTTAACGAAATCGACGTTATATCCGCAACCTTCAGACGAAATCTGCGTTTTCCCGCCGTCTTCAGAAGAAATCAGCGTTTTGTCTGCGATATTTGGTGAAATTGCCGTTTTTTTCGCGATCCGCACGGGAAATTCGCGTTTTTCATCGATCTTTTGACAAAGTTCGTTCAAAAAACGTTGACGAAATCGTCGTTTTTTCACGAAATATTGACGAAATGTATGCTATTTCGGCGATCCTATCACGAAATTTGCATTTCTACGCAATTGTTTTTTCCACGCGCAAAACTGTACAAGTTGGCAACTATGCGGAACTGATAACCCAATTTCAAATTTTCGGAAGAGGATGTCTTAAATTTTCGGAAATTTCGGACGAGAATCACCCCTGGTCATAACCTACTGTTAATACTGCTTCTTCCACTATGAAACTCCATACACCATCAAAATACTGATCTGTGTAACATAAACATTTTGCATTAGACAATAGATTTCACTAGTACTCACATTTTCCACTGTTAAAAATTGTACAATTGGACATTGACACCATTTAAAGACATCCATGATGTGAAGAATAACTTTTAATGTGATCTCAAGCTACCACACATTCATCTGGCAGGATCAAACAATATTGCATGCATTGCCAACACTCTGCATCCTCTATTGGAGCACACACAGTCATCTTTTTCCTCAAATGGCAAAGTTATGACAGCAATGCTACTTTCATATGGGCAACTCACATACAACAATCTAAGAAAACTACAGTTGTGGCCAGATTAGAAAAGAACTTTTACAGATTGATTTTAATAACAAAAGAACAATTTACCATTCAACATTTAATTTGCCATCTATTACCGGGGAATCAATAAAGATCTTTTTACATAGTGAGAATATTTACAATGATTCAGCCTGTATTGAGTTAGCTAAAATTTGAAAACAGATGTTTTACAGAATAAGAAACAACAGTAAAAATTAATTCACATCTAGGAATAATCCATTTTAATTTTATTTTATGTTTGCATTTGTTTTGCATTATACAAGTGCTCCCATGATTTTATCTACTAATTTCTTTTTTCAAAAACTTGTATGAGAATACTTGTATCAACAAAGATGTAATGCCCCCACAAGTGATAAAACATATATCAATCAGAATAAAGGTATTTAAATACCAATTTAAGTGTATTTTTTATTACTTTTACCAATTATTAGCTTAGTTTGGATGATTTTAAGTGATTTTAAACATAATTTCATTGTGATAAATGTTGAGAAGTAACATATTAAACTCATTTGATACAAACATTGCTAAAACAAGAAAGCTGCAATTAGTTTATCATTTAAATCATATATTAAGATTTTCACATACTTTGTACAAATTATTTCTCCTCCCACACTCAAAAACAAACACAGGAAGCATTTAGATATATTAATCATTGAAAAAAAAAAAAAAAAAAAAAAAAAAAAAAATTAAGACATTGAAAACTATTACAAGACAAATGAAATACAAAATATACTTACATGGAAAAGACCTACATAATTCTTCAATAGGAGTTGACATCTTTTTTTCGCTGATTCTTTCATACTTTTGTCTTTTTGTAGCTGCTCTTAGGCCTTGCCAAGGTAAACTGCCTCTATTGAAGTACATTAAAACATAACCTAAAGACTCCAGATCATCCCTCCGACTTTGTTCTATGAACAAAAAAGAAAAATAATGTGGCAATTCCTTCTTTTCACAAAAAATGTAAATAAAATTTATAAATAAAATTACCAACAACTCATAAGGGGGAAAATAAATGATCACTTATGAGAAGATTTTCTAAAATCCATTTTTAACAAAATATCTATTAAAATCTTTTGAATTGACAAACATGATAATCATATTCATACATTAGAAATTAAGAATAAAGTTTATTTGAGCCCTTGGAATGGGGCTCATACTAAACAGAGCAGAATTGGAATATAATTACCAACTCTATTAATTAAATATGGTACTTCTAAGTTATCCCGTCGACCAAAAAATTATCGCCAAGCTATAAGATTAAATGCCAATAATAGATGATCGTGAATGTCACATTCAATGACACTGAATAAGATTCACGTGTTTAAAATGTCATTAAGTGATTTTAATTTCGTTTTTTTATTTGATTTTTTATTAATATTCCACTAATTATTTGTTTTTTTTGTTATTTAAAATAAAAATTATGTCAATATGCATAATTTGGCTATTAGTTTTGGCGATTTCTATAATTTAGCAAAATTGGTTGACGGGATAATAGAGAAGTACCTTAAATATTTGTTATGAAAATATGAGGTCAATGATAATTGGTTACAAATTTACAGACCTTACCAAATCTTCCTGTTTAATGGATTAAACAACTTTAGACTACCAATCAAAGCACTACAGTGATTTTGCTAGATCAATAAACTGCCATAAAACCGTCGAATACCTAGATGAAATACACTGGAAATTGGCATTGATTAGCCAAATCATATTATGATCATCAAAATGATATTTTTACAGCATTTATACTTGGACTGTCAATAATAGCTGAGCATTTACAAATGCAAAGAACTTTGTTTATGAATTCAACAGAAATGGTTGCACGATCCTATACAAAATGGATGCAAAAATTTTACTTTTAGCTGAGAAATAAAAATAGTTACTCCAAAACTACTTAAAAGACACAAAAACCAGATAACAGTGGGAAACTAAAATTATAAAATAGATAACCATGATTTAAAAGAATTATAATTTAGTCTATATGCCTGTTCTGGATAGTAATCATAGTTTTCCATTAAAATTTTAAATAATTAAAAAAACATATATTCATATATTATTCTATAATCAAATTATTTTGTTTTGAAAAATCATAAAGACAGTAAATGTAAATACAGTTTTCAAACACATATTTGAAAGTACATCCTCCCTATTCCAGAAGTAAAATTTACAATTATGCTATGTTAAAAAATAATTAAATTTACAAAAAAAAAAAAAAAAAAAAAAAAAGAAAAGAAAAAAAAGAAAGGAAAAGAAAGAAAGGAAAAGAAAAGGATTAATGATGCATCAAATAATTTTTTCCAAAATAAAACATACAAACCTGAAACAAATACATTAACATTCAGAAAAAAAAAAACATTTTTATGTTAGCTTGATGATGTGATAAATAGCCAGATGTTTTTCTCATTGATCATTCATATTGCATGTATTTCACTTAAAATATAAACCTTTAACCCTTTCCATTTAAAAAGCATAACTTTTATTTAAAATATAAACATTCAAAATAAATATATTGCATACAATTAAAATACACGTCTTTTACCCCTTTTTTAAAAAAATAAATACCAATAACAATATTGGCGAGATTTCCCCCTGGATAACAAAGTAAAGTCATGAGTTTTATGCTTTATTGTTTGTGGGTTCTAGAAAAGCATTGAGTTAAGTGGGATGTTCGAACTAATTTATTTAGTGAGTCATTTTGAGTCACTGTGGATCATTTTCAAACTAGTTGTATTTTAAAACACAGCTCAAATAATTTTGACAAAATTCTGTATTTTACCATTTTAAAGCACAAAGAGATAGGCTATATCACATGTCGAGAAGTTGTGATTAGTGAATCATTTTTGTATCACTATGGGGGTCAACCTAATTTTATCTAGAAAACAACTCTAACAATTCTGATTAAATTTTGTATTCTATTGTTTTGGGCACAAGAACATTGAGTTAAGTGGGATATTTAAAAAAAATTGATTAGTGGATCATTTTGGATCACTATGGGTCAGAGTCAAACTAATCGTATTATATCCAAAACACAGCTCAAATGATTTAAACAAAATTCTGTATTATCATTGAGAAATTCTGTATTATCATATGTTTGAGAAATTTTTATTAGTGAATAATTTTTGATCCATACAGGTCAGGTTTAAACTAATTCAGTTTAAAAAATGGCTCATACTATTTTGACAATTTTGCATTGTATGATTTTGGAAACTGATGATACAGTGAAAATAATATATTGGGATGAATTTTAACTGAACATAACTCAGTCATCCCCACTGGTACATAAAAGACAGCTCAATTGAATTTGACTAATTTTTGTAAACAATCCTTTTCAAACATAAGTTAATTGGGCTAAATCACATGTTAGACAAATTTTGAATAAAGGGTCATTTTGGGGTGAAGCAAATTTTATCTTAAAAAAAAAAAAAAAAAAAAAGGAAAAAGAAGGGGGGGGGGGGATTCTAACAATTTTTGCTAAATTTTGTTTATCATTTTGTATTATGTACAGACCATTGGGCTAGGTCACATGATCAAGAAAATTTGATTAGTGGGCATTTTATTTTATTGTTATGGGTCAGGATCAAGCTAATTATGTATGAAAAAAATGACTCAATTCAGACTAAATTTTGCATATATACATGCTTTCAGGAACAAGGACTATATGAATCGCTCACAAGTTTAAAAACTTTGATTAGTAAGGTTTTTTTTTTTTTTTTTTTTTTTTTTGAGAAACTATGGGTTAAGCTAATTTTATCTAAAAAGCTGATCTAATAATTGACTAAATTTTTGATTTTATCATTTTGAATTACAAGACCATTAGACTAATGAGAATTATGAGAAAATTTCATTAGTGGGTCATTTTGGGGTCACTGCTTGTTAGATTAATTTTCATTAAAGCTTGTGTTCAACTGTTTCTGGACATGAGAAGATCATTGAGCTAGGTTACATGTTATAGAAACTAGTTGGATGTGCCAATCCCAAAACTTTCTTCTATCTCATACGTACATTTTAATATAAAAAAAATAGTTACTCATTTTAATGCTTTAATAATTTTAATTCAATACCGTCTCTACACGAGCCGATGGACTATAGAATGATAGACAGATTTTTTTTCAAATTCAGGGAGGATCTACTTGCCTTACCAAAAAATAATCATATACAAAAAAATTAGTTCAGTTCTATAACTAACTACATACACTTTTATGCGGTGCAATATTGAATATGACATAAAATTCGCTATTGCAGCGCCCCCTTCCGGCGGATTTTTTTCAGATTCATGGCGATCCAACTAGCCATAGCCATACACTTACACAGAAAATTTTGTTCAATTCGTTGCATAACTTCATGTTCTTTTGATCGGTAAAATATTGAAAATGGCACAAACATCGCGATTGCAGTGCCCCCTTCCGATGGATTATTTTCAAATTCAGGGAGGACCAACAGGCCATAGTCATACACATGCACAAAAAATTTGGTTCCATTCGATGCATAACTTCATGTACTTTTGGTCGGTACAATATTGAAAATGGCACAAAAATCGCGATTGCAGCGCCCCCTTCCGACAAATTTTTTTCAAATTCAGAGAGGACCAACTAGCCATAGTCATACACATACACAAAAAATTTGGTTCAATTCGATGCATAACTTCATACACTTTTGACCGGTACAATATTGAAAATGGCACAAAAATCGCGATTACAGCGCCCCCTTCCGGCGGATTATTTTCAAATTCAGAGGGGACCAACTAGCCATAGTCATACACAAAAAATTTGATTAAATTCGATGCATAACTTCATATACTTTTGGTCGGTACAATATTGAAAATGGCACAAAAATCGCGATTACAGCGCCCCCTTCCGGCGGATTATTTTCAAATTCAGAGGGGACCAACTAGCCATAGTCATACACTTACACAAAAAATTTGATTAAATTCGATGCATAACTTCATATACTTTTGGTCGGTACAATATTGAAAATGGCACAAAAATCGCGATTGCAGCGCCCCCTTGCGGCGGAATATTTCAAAAATGAAGGAAGACCTGCTTGCCCCAGCCAAAAACATTCACAAAAAATTTGGTTCAATTCTATTCATAACTTCATACACTTTTTGATGGTAGAATGGCGACATACACACAGACAGACACACAGACACACGGACAGACAGACATTTTGTAAAAACATGTTTTTTGGAATCTCTGACCCCTAAAACGTGTAAATCCGTCGAAAACCGGAAGTCGAAAAAAATTTCGATTACAATACTTTCTTCTATTGAAGATAGAAGAAAGTAAAAATAGATTACTGGGTCATTTTAGGTCTTTATGATTCAGCGTCAGGGTCAAACTAATCTTATCTAAAAATGGCTGTAACAATTTTTATTATATTTTGTATTTTACAGTTTTCAGGTACAAGAAGACCAATTAGAATACGTCACATATTCAAGAAAACTCAAATACTCAGTCATTCTGAGGTCAGTTTGAGTTAAGCTAATTTTACTAAAAATGGTTCTAACGATTTTCGCTAAATTTTGTATCCTGCCTTTTAGGTGTAGATGAAGATCATTGGGCTAAATCTATGTATGTAGATTGAAACAATTAAGTTGTTGATCATTTTTGGCAGTAAACAAAATCAGAAAGTTGAGATATTTCTTAAAATTTTGTGACTAAAAATTGATGTTCAAGGTAAACATTGCCAAAAACACATTACTTGGCACCAAATCAAAGAATGTTGTCAAATTTGATAATATTTAACAAGGAAAAGAAAAATGATTTTAGAATGCAAAGGAATTTTCTAGAAATTCTGAATAAAAACTGAGATACATGATTAACTAATCAGAGTCAACTGAAAATATAGTTTGGAATGCATTTCATTGTAAATATGTAACTAATATAAAATTTTGAATTATGAGTTGATATGAATCATAATTTTCATATTGTTTCTGTAAATAGTACTGTTAAAAATAAGGGCTTTATAGATATACAGTGAGAATAATATAGTTGAACACAAAGCTAATTTTAGTATAGCTCCGCTGATTAATTCTCCGCTGATTAATTATTAAGTACACTAAATATCATTTAGAAGATATTCTTTATCACGAAATAACATGGGTGTGAGATCGCTAGCAATGAAGATTCAATGGCCATTAAAAGTTTTTTCCTTGTGTCTTTTAAGGCCTCGTTATTTGAAATATGGAAAAATTAAAAACACTTAGACATTATATTTTTTACCTTCAAACAATGTAATCCATTTGTAAAAATACAAAATTTAACCTTAAAAAATAAATAAATAAACAAGGTTTGAATTAGTATCTTTTTCTGTTTTCAAAGTCTGCATCAGTTTTACAGATATGGGAAAATGAAACCTAAACCTATCCATTTAATCTGGATACTTTCTTCACTACAATGATGTAATCCTATTTGAAAAATACAAATAATAATCTTTTTAAAAGAATTTGTGAAAGAAAGTCACTTCAAGATTCCTCAAAGACACTCTTTAAAATAACTTAAGTAAATGTCGGCATTTTAGCATATCTGTTTTAGACATTCTTTTGACATTTAATTTAAATTTTAAAAACACTTTTTAAAAATAAAATTTGATCAGTACTCATTTAAAACATGAATACGAGGGTGGCTTTTGTTCATACTTTTACAAGTAAATGTCAATATTTTTTGCACAAAACTCAGCTTCAAAAATATACTTGTAACTCGAAAATTTCATAATTTTTAATATAGGTGTAAATTAACGGTCGCCACTAGCCATGTGATGATTAAAAATCGGCGATCGATTGCTACTCTAGTCACCACTTGGCGATTAAATCTTATTAATTTGCTTTGTGAAATAAAGCTTTTTTCATGGGTATATGAATCTCTACTTTGTTTACATCTAATTAGTGAATTGATTAATTATTTCTTTCTATCGGATGCAAGCAGATTTAGCCACTTTGTTGTATTTTCTATATTTTAGCTTTTTACCACGAACTCTTTATTTGGATTATGTTTTCAAGAAACAGTTTTTTCTACAAAATATAGTCATCAATTTTAATTCCACGTGCATTTCAAATAAATAATACCATTTTTACTTCTGGATGCAAGAAGATTTTAAGAAATTGCTGTATCTTTGACTCTTGCCATATGCTTACTAATTGTATCAATAATAGTTGACTAGTACCATTTTTTTTTTTTTTACATTTATGATCAAAGTTTATGTAGGTGTTAGAGATTGAAACGTTATAGATAATTATTTTAAAAATACGGGCCAAAATTAGCGCTCGCCTCCAGGCAAGTAATACTATACATTTAGCATCTGACTTTACTGCTATCAAGCAGACTTCCTCCACCTCATCAATACATTGGCACGCTCTGATTGCTTTAATAAGACATCCAGAGTTTTGAATCTCAGCCAAAGCAAAGAATATTTATATTTATCTGTATACTCACCAAACTTAATAATTACCACTTGCCGATCTGGATGATATTAGATCCTACTAAGTTTTAAATAAAAATAAAATATCCAAGAAAGATGGGAAATTATTTTTAAACTTAAAATTTAAAAATACAATTTCCTTGTTTGTTTTATACAATGCACTAACATATATTTAAATATAGTTTATCACTTATAATTTTTCTGCAGTATTAATTACTAATTCATATTTTTCCATTTAGTGGGATGCCAGTTTTATTTTTAACCAAATATTTGTAACTTTGTTACACATTAGCCGCTAAATAAAGAAAAAAAAATCTTTCTTGACCTATATTTAAAAAGTGACTACTAACTTTTAAAAAGTGGCCACTAATGAAACTGGATCTACCGGCCACTGGCTACTAATCAAATTTCCCAGTTTTCACCTATAGTTTTTAATATTAATTATTATCACTCTCATTAGAGCACAAATTAAAAAACTTTTAATATTTCAAAGGTTTCAAAACATGGCTCCTACAGATTATTTTAAAAGTCAAAGCATGAGATTTTTGTTATAGATTTTCTTTATTAAAACAAAACGTAAAAAGAAGCATACATACGAAAAAGGTATCATAAGACTTCAGTTACACGATTGTATTACCATGAATACATACCTATTCCTAAATGAGTATTGATGCTTGCATAGCGTGCAGTGCCTGTCAAATTTTTGTTCTCCCTATATGGAATATGTAGCTGCGTCCGACTGTCACGGTATTTTTTGGCCAGTCCAAAATCAATTATATATACAAGATTCCCTTTTTTGCCAAGGCCCATAAGAAAATTGTCTGGTTTAATATCCCGATGGATGAAATTTTTACTATGGATGTATTCTATTCTATTGATCTGAAAAAAATATATATACATATATATAAATTGTTTAACAAATATAACATATAAAAAAATACAGTAGAAACATTACTTTGAAAATGAAAGCATTTATTTACATATAAAAAATTTAAAAGTAAAATAATGACCATGAGGTAGCAGCACAGATAATCACCTCATCAAACTCACAGATGAAATTTCAGAATTATAAACTAGTTAAAACTCGATATATATATTAAAATACAACTGACACCTGAAAATCTAATTTTAGCAATTAATTCGTAAGTTTACTAATATGTTTTCCTGCTTTCAGTTCTCAATGTTTCCAAACCTTTGGCTGCAGAAAAACGTAAGGGTAAATCTATGAGTCATCTGCTAAAACCGGTGAAGTGACTGACTGCATTGCCCCTTCTTAATTTATATTATTCAAGGACACAGAAAATATGGACACATGGGGCTGAATTGCCCCTTTAATTTATACAAAAACAACTCTTTAGTTTAAATATGTATTGTTAAAAATCTTATTTTCCATCTGCAATCTTTGATCATTCCCTCTTTGATAAAACAACTTAGAATATAAAATGATATAATTATTTATTACATTTATAAATTGTAAATCTGCAGATCAAGGGCCTCAACATGTGTTCTGCATTTTTATTATATTATAAAACATTGAAAGAGTTGAACTGAGATCAGCACAAGCTGAGATTTTCAATCCTGGGAAACAGACCTATAGAAAAAATGGCCTGAACAGATACAAAATTTAAAAATTGGCCTACATCCAGCAAAAGTATAAAAGTTTCACCTTAGCATGCTCCAACTCAATTTCTAAGAAATATGCCTGTAAGCTGAAGCAAGATTATTCTATAACAAAAACTGTTAAAAAAACACGCAGACTTGTACAGTATTTTTTTTTTTTTTTTTTTTTTTTTAAGATTACATGTGCACAATCCTGGAACAAATATTATCACTTAGATATATAACACACACAAACACATTAAAAAAAAATTTGCTTGGAAAATTACATTCTAATGAAGATTTAATAATAATACCAATGTATTTTAGAGCAAAATAAAAAATATATATATTGTTTTAAAGCTCTATTGAAAACAGTAATGAAAAAAATATTTTTCTGTAATTCATTATACCAAATTAAAAATTTGAAAATTTTACTTTTATTTAATAACTCCTGATTCCATTGAGATCCCACTCTAAAAATTTCAGAATTTAAAGCTTATAATATTACAACAAACACACAATTTTTTCAAAATTTTTAAAAATAACTATCTAAAAAATTTTCAAATTTTAAATTTTAAAAATTTAAAAATTTTATTTATTTAAACTATACATAGTCGACTAGCATATCAAATTAAACCTTATAAACTCCTCTTTGAAATGAGTGGTCATAAAATTTTCTATGTTTGATAGAACTTGAGAAATTCAAAATTGAAAATATTTATGCAAGTCAAAAAATGATGATTTTTCAAAATTTAAATAATTAATTGTATAAAAATTTAAAGTGATAAACAAAAAATAAAAATATGCTCTAATTTATATCATCATAGAGAATGATCCCTAGCAGTTTCATTGAAATCGGAAAGGGTCAGGTTGAGTCACTGGTTGATTTGTCATGGAATGACCCAATTCATTCTATAAAGTTTCCTGGTCCTTTTAAAGCAAAAATTAGGTTCTTCTGTCAATTCAACATTAAGATATCTTACAAATGGTAATATAATTTTTTTTTTTTTTTTTTTTTTAAATTGTTATGTAAATTACGCTATATTTTTTGTTATATTACATTGAAGTACTTCATTTTATAATTTTATAAGACTACAAACATTCTTTAAAAATATCGGAAAGTTTAAATTAATTACACTGAATACTTCTGTTTTTATATGGTGTCGAAGCGAGAGCTCTGTTTACATGTTTTTTCCATATCGATCAAGCCCTGAGCCTTATTAAGATGTAGAGTTAATGAAAATATCAATTATGAATAATTAAAAAAATCTTGGTAAATTATAGAACAAAGCACGTTCCTTCATTTATGCTGAGTTGAGTTGTTAATATGCAAAACTTTTATTTAACTGCTTATAATAACTTCAAGTTTCATATAGCTATAATAATGTTGAAATGATAAAAAAGGAGATTAAAATCACTTAATAAATTAAGTAATTTGAGGTTACTCTAGTTACAATATTAAATTGAAAGTAAAATGCATTTAATTTTCATAAATAAATTTCATACTGTTGAAGATTGTATAAATATGAGTAAGCAATGCATCTATATGAATAATTATGATTTAAAAAAAAATTTCTTCTTAGGATAAACTTTTATATGTTTTTGGTTAATCTTGTTACATCTCAATGAACAAATTTAATTAACCTTTTTAATTAATCAAATAATGAATCTATATGAATAATTATGATTTAAAAAAAATTTCTCCTTAGGATAAACTTTTATATGTTTTTGGTTAATCTTGTTACATTTCAATGAACAAATTTAATTAACCTTTTCTATTAAAATATTATATATATTTCTATACTTTTTAATTATTAACTAATAAAAGGATACTTACTACAGTAGACTCCCTTAAATTTGCGAACGTGAGAAATCTGCGCATTCTTTTCAGATGTAAACAATGAAATTAAAGATGGTGCTGAAGTCAGCGGCTAACGCAATAGACATAATTCTATAACAATATCTACAGTAGAAGATCTATATAACGCAAACCTAAAAATGCAAGGTTGTGCGTTATATAGAATTTTGCGTTATATGGATCACATATCACGCATCATCAAATTTATCTCATAAATATAGACAAATATGTCTGAAACACATCAAAATACATTAGAATTACCTTTATCAGGGATGCCACTTAGAAAATAGCTAAAAAGAGGAAATTATGCGTAAAGTGAAATTTACGACATTTTTCACAACATTTATGCATGAATTTTGTAAACTATATTGTTTATATGCAGCTCTTTTTTTTTTTTTTTTTTGAAACTTTTAATTTATAAGAGTAAATAAAAATGATTTTTTTTTTTTTTTTAGTTAACAGTATTTTACATGAATTAATTTAATCCAGCAACAAATTCAGCGAGGAATTTTATGTATCACATCATTTTAAATCAATTTAAGTAACCCAGCAATAGATTTAATGATTATTCCAGGAGTAAACAGCAAAAATTTGCAAATTTTTTTTAAATTTTGTTTGTTTGTTTTTTCGCGATTTTTTTTTCATTTGACGAAAATAGCTGTTTTATTTCATGATCGTTTGACGGAAAATGCCGTTTTATTTCGCGATCGTTTGACGAAAATCGCCGTTTTACATCGCGATTGTTTGACGAAAATCGCCGTTTTACTTCGCGATCGTTTGACGAAAATCGCCGTTTTACTTCGCGATCGTTTGATGCAAATCGCCGTTTTACATCACGATCGTTTGTCGAAAAATGCCGTTTTACATCGCGATCGTTTGTCGAAAATTGCCGTTTTTTTAACATCACGATCGTTCGACGAAAATCGTCGTTTTACATCGCGATCGTTTGACGAGAATCACCGTTTCGTTTTGAGATCGTTTGACGAGAATCACCGTTTCGTTTTGAGATCGTTTGACGAAAATCACCGTTTCACATTGCGATCGTTTCACGAAAATCACAGTTTCGTTTCGAGATCGTTTGATGAAAATTGCTGTTTTATATCGCGACCGTTTGATGAAAAAAGCCGTTTTATTTTGCGATCTTTTGACAAAAATCACAGTTATATTTCGCGATCATTTAACGAAAATCGCTGTTATATTTCACGATCATTTAACGAAAATTGCTGCAATAGTTCGCGATCACTTGACGAAAAAAAGCAGTTGTATTTCGCGATCGTTTGATGAAAATAACAGTTTTATTTTGCGATCTTTTGACAAAAATCACCGTATATTTCGCGATCTTTTAACGAAAATAGCTGTTATATTTCACGATCTTTTTACGAAAATCGCTGCTATATTTCGCGATCACTTGAAGAAAAAAGCTGTTTTATTTCTCGATCGCTTGACGAAGATTGCTGTGTAAATTCGCAATCGTTTGACGTAAATTTCCGTTTTATTTCGGGATCGTTCGACGAAAACCGCTATTTTATTCGCGATCGTTGGACGAAAATCGCTATTTTATTTCGTGATCGCTTAACGAAAATCGAGAATTCTTAAAAATTAAAAAAAGCGGAAATCCGCTTTTCGGCGGAAAAGTGGCATCCCTGCTTTATACTGCATTCCTTATCCAGATTATAAATTTTTCTATTATTGCGATCATTCAACATTTTGTTAAACATACGTTTAAAAAATGGTCCAGATACACCTGGACCCAATTTATTCATTATATTGCTCATTTTCATATACATTTATTGTAATAATAATTTTTTTCCTTTAAAAGTTCTTAATTAAGGAGGTAAAATTGTACTAATGCATTAAATTTAGTTTTCAGACAGTAGCAGTTTTTTACAGTCTTAAAATTCAGGTGCTCCTTCATGGCAAAATTCATTGTTTACATCTGAAAGGTGCGTTATATGGAGAATTGCGTTATAAAGATCTTCTACTGTATTTTTAAATAATTTTCAACTCCTTCCTTTTTTATTAATGTATTTCAATTTAAATTATGCAGTGTTAAATAATGTGTTTCTTAGATGTACGATGATCGATATTTAATTAAAATAATCATTATTGTATTGTAGTTGCAGCATAATATAACTTTCAATGGTTGTTTGGTAGTGTTTGTAATTCACATGGCAGGATAGTTTTTGAAATATAAAATTATTATTTTGTTGTTCTATTTCTGTTTTCTTATCCCTGCTAGTTACAAAACAAATTTGAGATCTACATCCGGTTTACTAATTAGGATGATCAATATTTAATCGAAATAATCATTATCGTATCGAAGTCTCAGCGTATTGTAACGTGGTAGTGTTTGTAATTCAAGGCGCAGGATAATTTTTGTTGTATAAAATGAATATTTTAAAATTAATCAAGCTTTTTTTGTTTATTAACAAAGGCAAATATTTTTCTTTATAAAGAAAGATTGATTTTTCCTCATCATTATTTATATTTAGTATTGTATCTTAATTATCTACTTTATTTTAATATTTTTCTATAATTTTATTTTACTTAACTTTTTTTTTTTTTGGTAATAATAACTTGCTTTTAAACTATTTTTTATTTAAATATTTTACTTAATTATTTTAATATTTGAATTTATTATATGCTTTCATTATAAGGCTTAACTACTAATGAAATTAATGTTTCAAAATGTAAACAAATCAATGACCAGAAATCCGCAAAATTCTAAAATCCGCACAACCCCTGGTCACAAGTTTTGTGGATTTGAGGGAGTCTACTATACTGTAAAATATAAAACCAGGGTTCATGATTTTTTTTAAATTAAAATCAAAATAATCGAATTCTTTTGATTTAAATTGGATTTTTTGATTTAAATCAGATTTTTTTTTTTTTTTTTTTTTTTTTTTTTTTTTTTTTTTTTTTTTTAATGTCACACATTATTATTATACTTTTTGTTTAATTTAAAAAATATAAGTTTAACATACATAGACATGCACGTTATAAGTATTATTTATTAGTAATATTACACAATTTACATAAACGATTAATATTATTTCAAGGTAAAATTTTAGGCTCTGAAAAAAATCTTGATTACACAAAATGCCAGAAAAACTACAAATCAGATGTCAAAATTAATTCAAACTTCAATAGTTTAATTAAAATGCAGCTTTTGCAGCACATAAAAATTTTAAACAAAATTGAGTTTTTAACTTAAGTGCTGACAGTGAAAAATGAGTTTAGCTGCTGCCATCAAAATACTTAAGGCCAAAGGACACAAATTGAGATGTCATCAATAATCGACTGACTTCTCAGTAGTGTTGGATTTTACACAGGAAATTTTTGAATAGAAACTATTTTATTTGTGGAATATCTATCATTTTATAAAACAATAATTATTTAAATTTATTAATGAGAACTTGGATTCCCTAAATAAAAAATTCAGCCAGAGAAGGAATGCCGTGTCACCACATCAGACTGATTTTTTATTGGGGGATTCTAAATTCTCGTCAATAAGTTCAAGAAGTAATTAATCATAAATTAATCAGCAAGTTCATTGTTTTATAAAATGATAGATATTCCACAAATAAAATAAAAGGAAATTGCTATTCAAAATTTTCAGGCGTGAATTCCAATAACATTGAGAAGTCGGTCAGTTAATGAGTACATCACAATTTGTGTCTTCTGGCCTTGAGTATTTTGATGACAACGCTTTAACAGTTTTACCAGTTGATTTCTAATTTCTGAAAGTACCAAACCAAAGGCAGAAAAGCTTTGTTCTACTGAAGCAAATAAATCTATTGCAGTAAAAAGCTAGTTGATCATCAATTCTCTAAGTTTTTTAGTATCAGCCTTTTCCATAACTTTAACAAAGATATCTTCCATTATTCTAAACAGCTGAGATCGATTATATTAAATTAAAATAATAATAATAAATAAATCAATCAGTGACTGGTTCAGATTTTGTTCAAATCTGTGCTCTGATGAGGCCTATTGTATTGAGAACATAAAATAATACAATTTTATTTTACCTCAACTTGCAGAAGTTTCTTTAAATACTAATGAGTAAATATTCAAATGTTTAATATATTTCTGCTTAGATTTCTTTACTGTTGCAAGATTATTGATTCAAATGAAATCTGAAAGCATTTTTTTTTCTTCTAAACTTTACATTTATTTTACTTTTCGACAAAGCTTAAGCTTTATCTTTCTGAAAGTTGTTTGATTATATATTACAAAACTAAATTATAATAAAGCACATTATTATGTTTGTTTATATCTTAAATTTATTTAAAAATAACTTAAAAGAAAAACTGATTTAAATTATAATTAAAATCAAGCTGATTTAAATCAAGGAACAGTGTATAAAACAGTAGCAAAACAAACAAAACTTTTATGAGTAATTGGCATTAGGAATTATATAAAATTCATGCATTTTTTCTATTTTTTTTTTTTTTTCAGCCCATTTACAAATATATATATATATATATATATTCAAATACAGAAAAATTCTTGAGTTTTATTTTTCCTTGGACTTTTTACTAAAAAAAGATATATAATATACCAATGTCTTAAGAAGAAAAAAAAATCGCCCTTGATGTCCTACTTTTCATGGAATTGCCCAACTGTGTATTTCATTATTCTTTCAAAAATCTAATTTTAATAATAAAAAAAAAAGATTTTTATGTAATATTTTACACTACAATTCACAATCATACTTACTAATTGATCAGCTAATAGCAAGACTGTTTTTAAACTAAACTTCCTATTGCAATAATTAAAAAGATCTTCCAAACTTGGTCCCAGAAGCTCCATAACCATCACATTATAATCTCCTTCAGATCCACACCATTTTATGGTAGGAATACCAACTGAATGGAAAAAAGGTTTCATTAATAAAATAAATTAATCATCACATTTTTTTTTCTTTTCAAATTTGAAGAAATTTTTAGAAGTAGTAAAGAGCTCACTAAATATAAATATATATAATATAAGCATCAATTTACTTTTGTATATATCTATGTTATAATTAAAAGCAAACATAGTATCTTTTCTCTTTTCTATATTTTTATTTTGTTGAACTAGAGCCCCTTTTATGCTTAAAAATACCCTGTATAGTAATTCTTTCATGCAATGAGGTGTTTTTAAATTAATCTACAAATCAGGAAAATGTTTAAAGTTTATTTATAAAGTAAAACAATATGACTTTTCATAAACAAGCTCATTCACATAATGTTTGTTGTTTGTTTTAAATAACGAAAAAACAAATAATTATTAGAATATTAACAAAAATACAAACAAAAAGTCAAAATAAAAATTACTTAATGACGTTTTTAAATTTAAACACGCATATCGTATTTAATGTCATTGAATGTGATATTCACTATCATCTATTATTGGCATTTAATATTATAGTTTGGCGATGGCTTTTTGGTTGATGGGATAACCAAGTAGTACCATATTTTTTAATTTTCTCAAGCATTTTACAATAAAATATGGAAAAATCTTCTATGCTTTGAAGAATGTAAACTAAGTATTTTTTATAATACTTACCAAATTTGTAACTACAAAATTAACTTTTAATTATGTTTTTAAACAAATATTTAGATCAATATCAAATGTTTTATTCACCTCAAACTATCTTGATAAGGCCTTTTATTGTTTTTTATTTAAAAAAAGAAAAAATCTGTAAAGTACCGATATTACTTTATCAGTTAGGATACCATTTGATTAGATGAAGGAAAAGGATTTTAGGAGGAAGAGAATTGTTATAAATATAACCAAACTGACTACAGAAAAATGTGATTTGATAATCAAGAATGTGCATTATGAAATGAAACGTGATGATAGTGCTGCAGATCAAATGAAGGAAAGAGGTTGCAGGAAAAAATTTACAACTGAAATATTGAAAAATAAAAACTGTGAGATAACATACAGTTTTATTTTCTCATAATTTGATGCAAAAATTATGTGAATAATTTGATTTTTACTTAAATTTTTGTTTAAAAGTATGGGATACATAAAATACGTAAGGAGAGTAAATTATACAAGTAAACATAATAAAAGTCAAAACAAAATTATTACAAAAATGATGTACAATAAAGCCCCTTGGTTGACATATATATAAGGTACTTTACTGAAGATTACTTACCTATAATACATATAAACATTTCCTGTTCTCTCTCTCTCTCTCTTTAACATTTTACAGTTGTGATTCCATTTTATTGGATTAATTACATTGTATAATATTTTCTTTGATTTTGACAATTTAATTTCATTTTAATTACATATATATAAATAGTATATACACACATACACATAATTTTTACTTACCTCCACCTTGCATCATTTTATAAAACTTGCTCTCTATATGAAGTTGAGGGTGTTTTGTTTTTACACCTTCTAATTTAATGGCAACTTCTTCTCCTGAAGTAATATTAGTTCCTAATCATATGAAAAATAAAAGAATAAATTAATGAAAAATTTAAAGTATTTAAGTGAAAAAGCATGATATAATAAATAACAAAATATAATTATCTTAAAGCCAATTAACAATTAGATAAATGGATTATGACTAACCAACTTTTATGTATTATATGAAAGCAACATTAAAACAGCATCATAGTATCAGTTAGAACTGAAGTTTTTGATATTTAAATGTCTATGTGTTATAAAATATAAAAAGTAAACAATTTTGTTCACATTAAATGAATTTTTTTTATTAATAACAGCAAGCAACAAAGCCACATTATTCATATTTTTATTCCAAAAATTAATAAAATATGTATTAATGAATTACACCTCACATTATTAAAAATGATGTCTTTGTTGAGGTGAAAATAAATTAAAGATGGTACTTTTTTTTTTAGCTTAAACAGTAAAATTTTGGTAAATTTAATAATTCAAAGGGCCTGGAGAAAAATCATTTGTCTTTTTAATTATGTATCAAGAAATCAATTCAAATTTACAATTAGTGGAGCTATTAACAGACAGTTGAATCTGATTTATTTTACTGATGGGTGTGTTTTATTCTAAAAATACTGCATCATAGGAAAGCACTCACTAACAGATTAGATTGCAATCAAATTTTCAAAGAAAACGGATTTATTAAAAGTTCTGTTTATTTAACAAAACAAATTTCAATGTAACAAACAAATAAAATTATTCCAATGAAAAATTTTAAGACTAACATTATCAAAAATGTGTTTGTGACTAATTACAATGTTGAGGAAATAATATATGCTCGAAACAGCATATTTTAAAGATTTAGAAATTTACAAAAATGTCTCAAATGTTTGTACGAAGTTAATTATGAGCATCGTTTAATATATATAGTCAAATATGAATATATTTCTGTTATGTAATTGACGAGTAGCAGTGCGAGCATTAAATAAAATTACATAAATAAGGAGAAAAGATTCCCCAAATAAAAATATATTACAAAACCGTTTTTATTCAATTTCAATTCAAACAATTAATTAAATTCATACACCATTATTTTAGGGGGAAAAGCACATGTAACTTAAATAGTTTAAAGAGACATTGCAAAATCTTTACAATTGACACATCAAACATCAGTTAGGTCTACACATTTAACACGACGCTTCATATAAATTTAAATCTAATCAACAAAATTCTGCCAAATTGGAGCAAGATTTATTTAAAATATGACTTTTACATAGAGAACGAACAATGCTACTCACCTAAATAAATATCGCCAAAAGATCCGCTCCCGATCTTACGACCAAGACGATACTTATTGCCTACACGTAATTCCATGGCTTTTATATTTCTTTACTTAATGGGCGAATCTCTAATTTGAAAGATACCAGCACCAAATTGAATGTTAAACATAAATAGCATTCAAAATCCAGGGTGGGCTATGTTCGCCATCTTGGAAATGTATTAGTCAAACGACAACAATGAAAGCTGCAAGTTTCCGCTATTCTTTTTGTTCACTGTTGTAACATGTGTAAGTAGGGAAGATACATAGTAAACAGTTCTTAGGACTGTTTTTGATTAGGAATGGGTCGTGATGACATATTATTCTAGAAATCATTTTTTTATTTATTTATAAATTTGATTTTAAAACATTACATGTTACAAACATTGGGTTCAAGCTTTTTCTGGAGCATGCGCAAACAATGCTGCAGTTACCCGGATAAAAATAATAACTGTAACATTTTCACTTTTCAGCTGTTGATGACCTATCAAAATAATCAGCTGGCTTCATGCCTCTTGATATCAAACTACACTTAAGCATGTTTATTCACATTTTCTAAGATTTTAATTTTACACAATATAATTACCACTCCCATTTCACTTCCTAAATGGATTTTTAATTCTCTTGTTTCAATTTCTCTTTATTACATATTCTCGAAGATCATTAAATGTTAGCTATTTTTTAAAGAAACATAATATGCATTTGTTACTACTATTTACAAAAAACTGAACTTATCAGCGGACACTCTGCTATATCTTGATTCTTTTGCTAATGCCCTTTACTCCTGGGTCCTTCCTTCAATATACTTCGGCTTACAACTTACCAACCAATATTTTTAACCACCGACCTAATATAAACATTGCACTTGCCCTTATTGTAAAGATTAAATGCAGTTCTGTAATAATTTTTAATTACATATATCGCCTTGACTATTGCATGAATTAATTGTTCTTTTTCAACATTGCTGCCTAAAATTACGATAGATATAATGTTATTAAAGCAAACATCTGATTTGTAAGTTTCATTTTTGAATCGGTAAGAACCAACTGTAAGATGGAGTTATCTCAACATGACTTTTTGGCACAATATAAAGCTATTTCAGCAAAACTCAAAAAGTAATTAACTTTCATTTAATGTTTGATATTTTTCATTATCAATTTGTTACATAAAAATATTTGTAATGTATGTTGCTTTTAGCTAAAACATTTTTATCGTACGTATATTTTTGTTTATGGTCGAATCCACGTCAGTTCAGGCAGGGGGATTCCTTTATAGTCTCAAAAGTTTCTGAATTGAACATATGTTAAAATTCAGGAAAAAGTAAGATACTTGTATGTTTTTGTTTTGTCCAAAAATTTCTTGGCCCGAGATACAGGATGCCAAAGATAGGCACCTTTTGCGTTATCTTCCATTCGCGATTTTCGATAAAATTTTAATTGCTGTATTTCTTGAGCGGTGCAAGATATTTTGTTGAGGTTTTTTTTCTTTATTATTATTTTAATGATGGGGTAGATGTTCTAGTTTTGGACACAATTAGAGAGAAGTTGAAATAGAAATTTTATAGTTTTTGATTGATTGAAGCATATTAAATCATAATAACAGTATTTTTTCGTAAGTCTCATTGCTTTTCTGTTAACTATTATAATAACTTTTTATAAAAATATTTTAGATTGTGAGCAAAAACTCGTTAAGTAATTTCTTTCAATTTGTACCAGTTTTGGCCACCCTAATATCAAATAGCTTAACAAACATATTAGTTGATAATAAGTAAAATAAAAGTAAAGCATTTTTATGCAACGTTTATTTTACCAAACTATATTTGTTAGCAGTCTTTAAAAAAAAAAAAAAAAAAAAAAAAAAATCTATTTTTAATGAATTGTTAAAAACATCAAATAAGATATATTTAAATTAATTTTAACGGAAAATTTAAATTAAAAAACAAAAAATACATTTGATTCATAAAAGAGAAGAGAGTGTCTATTGTCTATAGCAGGGCTGTCCAACGCGGCGCCCGCGGGCGCCATGGCGCCCTTTAAAGATTTTCTTGGCGCCCTCTTAAAGATTTCTTGTTATTAAACATTTTAGAAGTAAAAAACCATTAGTTTTTTTTTTAATAAACCATTTTTTAAACCATGCTTTTTTTAATACCATTAATATTTTATCAGAGATATTTTTAAAACCTGTGTTTGGCATGTTATTAGCTTACCCGTTATACATTAAAAACCAGGGACATACATTGAAAATTTAATCATGCATATTTTTGCAATGTTTAGTTATGTTTATATAGTGTAATTATGATAGTTTAATTTCTCAATAGTTGGAAATAGCTCTTTTTAATACTCAAGAAGTAAATGAAAAATAAACGTTTTCACCTGCTTCCCTGTCCTTTGAAAATTCATTTGCATAAAAACTCAGTCTTTTTTATTTATTTATTTACTGTTGTCACATTGGCTGTTTTATAGGAAGGATAAAAGAGCTTAATTTTTTTTCTTGACTTTTAAAATTTTAGAGGGATTTTTTTTTCTATAATTTTACTTAGACAAAATAATAAACAGTGCAGAATGATTTCTATCTATGAAAGTACTTCCAGACTACCCCTCTGAAGCCAACCACGTGGTTTTATCACTATCATGCTGATCTGTTTTTGTACTTTTCATAAAACTAATCCATGCCTTCAAAATTAATCAAACTGTACTTTCACACCCTAAAAGAAACTTACAATATCTATGATTTTCATATTTACTTATTTGCAATTGTTATTATTGAGACGATTAAAGTTTTTGACGCTTTACACAACAAACATTTTTGATATTGACTTCCCCCCCCCCAAAAAATTCTTAATTTGAAATTTAATACATGTAGTTCCAGAACTATAGGGCTCTTTTTTTTACTGCTGTATAATTCATTTGCATTATGTTAAGACTTGCGTGTATACTAATACTATGCGATAATATTGCCACATGTTTACAGTCACGTAAATAATGGCGCCCTTCATTGAGCGCCAAGAGCCAAGATGCGCCCTTGGTTACTGAAAGGTTGGACAGGCCTGGTCTATAGGATACCAAAAAAAAAAAAAAAATTTTTATTTTTAATCAGTTTTACAATTATCCATAGATTAAGACTGTTTAAAATTAAAATACTTGAATCTTTACCAAAGGGTTATCTTTCTTAAAATCATTTTCTGATTTTATTTTCATTTATGTTAGTTTGTGGTGTTTTGTTTGTGTATTCTGTCTTTTTGCGAGTTATTTCAGACTGTGATTTCATTGGGGAATCACACTTTTTCATACCTGGTCCTCAATCTTGAAATAAAGTTTCTATTTTGCCAATTTCAACAATTTTAAGGTTAAGGGTGTATTTGAAAAAACAGTTTTCCATCTTCAACAGCTCGAAATTTTCCGATACAATTTCAGACACAATTTTAAAAGTAGTAACATGAAACTTGCTGAGGGGATTTTTGAAGAGACATACAAGGTGCTGTGAGATGCCTTTTTACGCTAATTTCATTAGAATTTGATTTATAAACAATAATCCTCTCAGTATGACTTTTTTTCGTTCGCAGACCTCCCGCTTCGGAAAATTCGGTTCAAAATGCTGTTTTTGATTGCTTTTTTTTGCAATGTTTTCTGCATTTATCTGAGAATTGATGATTACGGCACCTATTGATGATTACGGTTTTTATGAAGAAAGAATAAATTTATTTTTGAAAAAAATAAGATATTGCTGATTTTACTGGTAATCACAATTTTTTTACCAAAGATATTTATGCAATAACCAAACTTTTTTGGTTATTAAGTCTGGTTAGACCTGAAATAAAACTTTCTTATATTATGATTTTAATGTGAATTAGTAATGGATCTTTATAAACCAAATATCATATGAAAAATGTATCTTATCTTTTTAATAAATATTGTATCATACCTACATTATTGATTATTAACTTGACCTTTGCTTTTAATATTTTAATCATGTTAAAAATTAGCTAAATTTTTATTATTTTTGTTTATTACATATTTTAATACTTTATTATGTTACAAGTATTCATTATAGTTTTAATTTCATTGTTAATTACATTTACAACGACGAGTAAAAGTTAGCCCTGCTAGAATTTTTCTCTCCACTGTAGCTCCCATAGAAGCAAAGTTATAGCCGTTTAAAGATTGAAATGAAGTGAAGAAATGAGCAAAATTAGGTGAGTCACCGACAGAGAGGGAGGGGGGGGGGGTCCACAGCTTCGGTGGTGCCATGTAGCTTAAACTTTTTAAGTTAAAAGTGATAGAGAACAAAATGAGCTGAATTTTAAGGTGGGTGTTTGGGGAAGAGGTGCGAATCCCCCCCAAGAAAAGGTCCTCAAAGACAGAACTTAAGAGCGTACACTAGTCACGCGGTAAAAGCCAAGCGCTAATGTAAAGTCTATGGGGGCGTTCTTTTCGAATATCTCACTGAAATTTAAATATTTTTACATGATTTTTTTGCACAAGATACCTGAGGGCGATCCACAACCGGCCTAGTTTTTACTTTTTCGATTTTGCTTATATATTTTTTATATTACGATAGTTTCAATTTCAGAACCGGTTTAAACCGGTTCCGAAAGTTTAAGTAATTGTTTAAAGAAAATCTGAAATGAAAACTGAAAAAGTAAAAACTAGGCTGGTTGTGGATCGCCCTCAGCTATCTTGTGCAAAAAAATCATGTAAAAATATTAAAATTTCAGTTAGATATTCGAAAAGAATACCCCCATAGACTTTATATTAGCGCTCGGCTTTTACCGCGTGACTAGTGTGTGCTCTTAAAAGAAACTTCCAGCTCAATGCAAGATATAAATCTCACTGTATTAATAGATTCAACTACTAATCATCCAATTGACTTATAAAACACCTTTTCTTTAGAAATCAAATCCACAAATCTTTAATTTAACCTTTCTGATGTTCAATAAAAAGAGATGAAATCATTTTTTATTTATTCTTCTGCGAATAAAAACCACTCCTTGTTTCTTCCCAAAAACAGGAACTGAAACTTTAAATCGAAAGTCATTCACGAAAATAAAATTATCCTCAGATAATATTTATTGCTGAGCACTTTTCAAGCTTTTCAAATGATTTTTAACAAAACGTTTGAAAATAAGTAATAGTTACGAAGCGATAAAATGTTCTTTTGTAATGTAAAGAACTACATTTATTGAAAGACTTGTAGAAAATCTTTTAGATATTGAATTAGCGAATATTAAGGAATTATCTCTACTGTGGTTGGTTTCCAATCACTGCTTTGAACTCAAATCAATCTGAAGTCTTAATGTAGATGTTTTAAATGAGCTAATGAATTAAAAGTACATAGATTTAAGCATTTTATTTGAATGTGACAAAATATTGTTTTGCTAGTTTTAAAATATATTTTTGAACTAAAATCAAGAATTGAATTTTTAAGGCATTAAATTATGAATAAATGCATTTTAGTTAAATGTGGAAAACTTAAATTTTGCTATATTTTTGGGGTGAAGGTTTAGAAATAATTGCTTTTTTTATTTACGTAACATAAATGGCAAATGTACTAACAAAACCTAACAATCACATACGCTAGGTTATGCAGCATTTAAAAAGGATTTTCTTTTTAAAATATAAAACTCTATTAATTTAAAATGCATTCGCAACATAAGATTACATTTAAAGCAATTTTTAGGATATGTTGAATATACATTTCTACACATATTTTTCCTTCATATTTTCACTAAAGAGCAATGATTCATGATTTTCGACTTCCGACTTTTAATGGATTTACATGTTTTGGGATGTTTTAAACAGAATTTAATTATTTTTGAATCATTAATCTATGTGTTATATATAATATATTGAATATTATATATTGATTAACGGGGAAAACATTTCAAGCATGAGGTTTTTCAAATATTTTCCTGATCTACTAAAAATTTTTGTGTTATCAAAATAGGAGAAAGTGTGATATGACAGTGACATATCACCAGGCACCAAGCAAAAAAGTGTTTAATTAGCGGTGTAAGTTATTACTATTCTTGCATCTATTCACTACTATTCATAGTGATTGATAAAATGCAAAAAAATTAGTATCACACACCTAAGAGAGCGGGTCATAACTAAGGGTGAAGATCAGGGCAGGGTTTCTGCCGTGCCAGTGGCATAAAGTGGTTGCAACTGGTTTTTACCAGCAGAAACTAGCATAAACTCATTTCATGACATAATTTGAGGCTTTTCTGGTAGTATTAAATAACAAATAAAATATTATAGATAATTTTTATCAAAAAATAGATAAATTTGTATTAGAATTTGATAGTTTTGAATCTGTCACAAAGAATCAGCCATATTGTTTACAGATAATTGAAAATCATGAAAATGATATTAAGGACATAGAAGTTGTTAAAATTGCACATAAATATCGTGCTTTATAAAGAAGTTAAAAACTTATTACAAATGTTAAAATCTGTTGCTGTTGATAAAATGAAAAACATGATTGTTCTATTACAGCTGCTCATAAAATTTGCCTAACTTTATTTAATGATGAAAATATCATGGAAACTAGGAAACACTAGATTCAAATCTCATTTAATGTAGTGCTAGCTTTCATGCTTATTTACTTCAACCTAAGTATATGGGACCAAAATTGACATTTGAGCATAAAGAAAGGGCAAGAAAATCGCTTTTTGATATTAATCTAAATTTTTTGACATATAAAATAACCCCTAGTAGCAAAATCGACTTCTTTCCCAGAATCATATTTCCCCTAGAAAGTCATAGAAAATGTCTTGTCTTTTATGAGTGGTCGCCTTTAAAAACAAATACCTATGAAAATAAGATTTTTTCAAATTTTACAACCTCAATAATGACATGAACATAAAGTCTGGTCTTGAAAGAATATTTTCAAACTTTTCTTTCATTTAGAACAAATTAAAAAGTAGTCTAGGTTAAGAAAGGTTAGCCAAATTAATACTACAGTAGACTTCCTCAAATCCGCAAAGCTTGGGACCAGGGGTTGTGTGTATTTTAGAATTTCGCAGATTTCTGGTCATTGCTTTGTTTACATTTTTTAAACAGTTAATTTGATTGGTAGTTAAGCATTGTAATCAATGCATATAATATATAATACCTAAATTGAAACATTAACATAATTAAGTAAAATATTTAAATAAATAAATAGTTAAAATGCAAGTTATTACTACAAAAAAAATGAAGTAAAATAAAATTTTAGAAAAATATTAAAATAAAGGAAATAATTAAGATGCAATACTAAATATAAATAACAATGAGGAAAAATCAATCTTTTTTATAAAGAAAAATATTTGCCTTTGTTAAGAAACAAAAAACGCTTGATTAATTAAAAAAATATTCATTTTATACAGCAAAAATTATCCTGCCCCTCAAATTATAAACACTACTAAATGGTCATTGAAAGTTATATTATGCTGCAATTATGATACGATAGTGATTATTTCGATTAAATATCGATGATCGTAATTAGTAAACTAGATGTAGATCCCAAATTCCTTTCATAACTAGTAGGGATATGAAAATAGTAATAGAACTATTAAAATAATAATTTTATATAGCAAAAATTATCCTGCCACGCAAATTGCAAACACTACCAAACGGTCATTGAAAGTTATATTACGCTGCAACTACGTTACGATAATGATTAATTCGATTAAATATCGATCCTCGTATGTATAAGAAATGTATTATTTAACACTGCAGAATTTATATTGAAAGACATTAAAAAAAGGAAGAAGTAGAAAAAGATTTAAAAATACATATATTTAAAGAATTATTTGTATTGCGTTAAATATGTGTAAATAAAAGATGGCGCTGACTTCAGCGCCATCTTTAATTTTATTGTTTACATCTGAAAAAATGCGCAGATTTCTGGCGTTCGTGGATTTTAGGAATGCGGATTTAAGGGAGTCTACTGTATATTATGGAATGCTCTTAGTATATTATTCCTTTTTCCACAAAAATAAATTTGTTGATTCAATATTATAAAATAATTGTACAAGATATTTCATCAAATTTATTTTCTGTTATTTTTATGCTACAATTATTTACTTATATATATTCACAAGAACCATTTTTCTTTGTATATAGCACTAGATGATTTTTAAGTTATTACAGTGCATTATTTATTTAAAAAATACACTGAATAGTAATGTTAGAATATCAAAGATTTTTTAAAACTTTTAAATAGAAATTCAAATGTAAACAATAATATCCATTGTTAAACTTGCACAGCATCAGAATACCATTATGAAAATTTTTGTCTTTCAAGTGACAGAAAAATATTATGTAAATATTTTATATTTATATGCACCTTTTAAAACTTTTTGCTACTTTGAATAATATTCATAATCTTTATATTAAATACATGTGAATTATGAATCATTGCAAGTTAAAGTTCTTATTAGTATTATTTCTCAGTTTCTGCCAGTTTTTGCCATTTACTGGCAGAAACTATTTTCTGCCATGTCACTTTTAACCACCATGGCAGAAATTTGCCAGTTCTAGTGAAGATAAGGTCATGCTAAGCACTAGTGTTGAATTCAGGGGATGGTCCCGGGGGGAGGAGTGCAAAACTGCCGCCGAACAATGAGATATCTCCTCAAAAGATTTGAGATTTTGGATTTTCAAAATCTCAGAATGGTCAGAAAAAGCAATGTCTCTCCCCCACCTCCCGGAACTCTATAATGTTCCTCTTCCAAAGCACAGAAATCCCTCCTGAGAAAAGTGTCTGAATTCAACATTGTTGGGCAAACGTCTCAAAAAGAAATGATTGAGGACGTTTTTAATGAATATTATTCTTATTTTAGAGGTACAAAAAATGATATCTTGATTAAGGCAAGTGAAGAAAGATGTTGTTATTAAGAACCATGCGTTATTTAACAGGGACTTTTTGGTAACATATTAATGCAATATTAGGTTCCAGCATAATAACACTGTTATTTATCCTAATACGATAAATAATGCCCATCCCTAGTTCTTAATATAAAATAATGTTCTTTTCTGAAAATATGACAAAAACATTGTACACTATACCCTGTCATCAGAACTAAAAATTGTATAAAAAATGAGCAGGTTTACTAAATAATTTTTCATTGTGCCTGTGTTCAAATGATATCAAAATTTCATTTGAATATTGTGTTAGCTAAATCTGTAGAGCAACTTCTGTAAAAATTTCAAAAAGCTTTTCATAGCTTGAAAATTCTGAAAGTGATCGTCTATAGAATCAGCTCAAAATCCGCTATTCCCAAAGTGAGGCAAAAAGATGAGGGGTTGTATCAGGCCCGTAGCTAAGGGGGCGCTATGGGTGGCTCAGCCCCCCCTAAAATATTTTGAGCCCCCATTGGAAACAATTCCAAGGTCACTTAATAAATTTGTTTCGAAAATTCAAATGAAATTTTGTTCAAAATTTAATTTATTTTTGAGACGCTGTCACAGTTTTGCAGAAATACTAAATTGTACCTAAAATAAGTGTTTAAACACTCCCTCATCTTATTTGTACACATGAAAACAACATGTTTAATTTTGCTCCAAGTTATACACTCAAAATTTTCACCATCCTGTACTTTTCTTAGCATAAAATAAAATTATTACTACAGTTTAATGAGAAACATAGTATCTACAATGTAAATATGCACTAATTTATCTTTCTGCATCAGAGAGAGAGAAAAAAAATATGAGCCCCCCCCCCCACACACACACACCCTACTATTCACTTCTAGCTACGGCCCTGGGTTGTATCCATATATCCATTGATTAATGGCAATAGAGAATGCACAATATGGTGCATACTACTATATTTGCATAAAATCCCTGATTTTTTTACTTCACTTTGGGAATAACGGATTTTGAGTTGATTCTATAGACAATCACTTTCAGAATTTTTAAGCTATGTTTTCGAAACTTTGCACTGTGGTGTAAAAAAGAAACAAAAATGTGTTGGCAATATTTATTAGAAATTTTAAATTAGAAAATGAAGAAAACAAATGTTGACAGTTATTGCATATTTATCTCGCATATAATTCATAAGCTGCACATTTAATGTTTAACATTCCATATAGTCTAATCAAATGCAGATAAATGGATATGGGAAATTCCATATTTATAATTATAAAATTATCCACAGAAAAAATTCAAATTAAAAAAAAACTTTGTTTGGTGCTGGCATCTACAAGCAAAAAAATAATAATAATAATAATAATAATAAATAAATCTTCTTACTTTTACAACCACTTTTACCATTAAAAATCAATACTATTTCATCTAAAAATATAAATTCATACAAAATCGAGTTAAATATAAATTATATACAAACTTGAAATTCATTTAAGATTATTATCATAGACTCCGGAAACACCAGGCGGGTCACCAGTTTTATTTAAAATTACACATCTTCTTAGTTTAAAATGTTTATGTTAGAAATACATGTTTTTTATTTATTTCATTTAAAATTCATGACTCATTAAATTAAAACTGCCAAATAAATAAAGCTGAAACATTTTATTTCAACATCAAAGCGTTATTTCAGAATTTTGCAAATGAAAAATTAATGCTGCTATCGATGGGAAAGAGAAAATGCTATTGGCAAAAGTTGCACCTGGCTAACATAAAAGTACTAACAATTCTTTAAAAAAACATGAAAATTCTGCTTTGTTGAAAAAATATATTGGTAAATCAATTTATTAAATTACATTTATTATTTTTTTTTTCATTTAAAAATTAAATAACTGTTTTTAATAATATGATTGTAAAAATACTGGTTTCATTGGTTCTTTTAATGGTATTGTCTGAATAACTTTGGATGTATTTATAAAAGTATTTATATATTTATTTTTACTTATTTATTTTGCAATATATCTATGTCTATAAGTTAACACTATTTCTACTGGTGTCAAATGATACTTTTTAAAAGATGTTGATTTATTGAGACATATATTGTAATTTTATATATTTTGTAATTTTTAGATTAGAACAATTAATGATTTTTTATATATATATATATATATATATATATATTACATTAAAAATTTGCAAGCAAAATAAAAATAATGTTAAGATTCTTAATTGAAGAAAATTCGGAGTTATTATAATAGAAGTAATCTGTTGAAAAATTTATTTGTATTCTTTACTTTGAATGTATAAAATTACTTAAAAATGCATTAAATTTTCCAGACGCTTTCTGAGAAAACCTAATATAACTGAAGCAAGTGCTCAATTCAGTAAGTTAAGTTTCAGTTCTTCTTCTTTTTTTTTCTTTTTTGGTTATCTCTACCTTTGTTTGTTAACATATGATTGTTGTTTGTTAAAATTATTTAACAGGCATAATTCTTTCAGGCTCTTTAGCAAAAACCTTAGAAAATCAGGAATGCCCCCATTATGCTGCATTTTGTTGCCTTGCTGTTGCCAGGTAATTTAAACCATGATAATTTTAATTTTACTTAAACTAACAATATATTCACATTTAACACATAAATTATAGTTCAAGTTCTTTCTCTCTCTCTTTTAAAACCTGAGTGCAAAAGTCTTTGTATCATCAAAGCATGAGTTCAATGCTGAAAGTACAGTGTAAAGAATTGTTAATAACATTTTTAAATTGTTTCAAAGTTGTTTTTCTCATTTAAAAATGTCTTCTTGCATAGAAATAATTGATTCTCTTAAATTACTTTCTTATGACAGCTTTTTACTTCACTAAAAAAGGTTTTAAATTAGAAAAAAAAAAAAATCATACCCAACTGCTGACAGAATCTGCAAAAGTCATGTTTCTTATTCTTTCAAAATGACTTTGTATAACTATGGCAGAAAAACATGAGTTCTGTTTTCATTAATTCTGATAAAGTACTTCATACAGAAAACATATGTCCCATGGTTTCTGTCTGTTAATAACAATGACTGTGCAAAGACTTCAGAATCAGATAAAATCCTCCTTATATCCCATTATTAGCAATTCAATTCTATTTCAAACTGATTTTTAAAGGGTTATAACTGTAACTTTAATGGTTTAAGAAATACAAATTGCATTCATTTTCTTAGGTAGCAAGTTGTTGTTTTTATTTTTCAATTTCTGAATAAAGAAAATTTTCACATTGAGCCCATAGAGTTGTATAAAAATTGAGCCCAAGCACAAAATCCTGTTTAATAAAAAGAAAAGTACCCAGCTAAACTGATGGCATCAAGCTCACAGGCTATTTACACTAATTATATATTATAATCTTATTTCAAAGAACATTGCCCCTCAAGAAATAAAGAAAAAAAAAATCCATTTAGCGAAATTAAGGGGTAGGTAGACCCTCCAAACTTAATCAGGGAAGTGCCTTATTAGAATGAACTGACATACCAAATTTGAAGCAAATCAGATAATTATGCATGAAAAACTATTCTATCTAAATTAAGGGAGGTTATCTCCCTGCTTTATACATAATTAATGAACCTCTGAAATTTATCAGGAAAGCAGCTGATGAGAATGAACTGATATACAAAATATGAAGCAAATTGGATGTTTCTATCATGAGTTATCGCATTACATACTTATATATGTATATACAAAACCTGCAGGCACAATAGACCTCAGGCTTTGATAGCCTGTGAGCTAAAATTTAGTCTCATCTCTAGTGTACTTGCCAAAACTTTTGTGAAACATGGCTTGTGAATTGACAATACAAATTGACAATCTTTCTATCTTTTAAAACAATAAAATAATTAAAATACCCTTTTGCAAATATTTCAGTTATAATCTGATTTTCTGCTCTTCTACACCCACCACCTTTTTCTCTTTTACCAGAAGAACAAGCAATTGAGAAATAGTGAATTCTTTCAGTTGCTGAGTTTCAAGAAAAAATGTCTTCCAAAAATCTATTTGGAGCTTGCATTTAAAAAGAATTGTTTCATGTTTTCTAAATTTAACTTCAACTTCCTTCTTTTATTGGAAAAGTTTTTTGTGTTAATTATCATGGCAGGCTGATCTTGAAATTGTATGTGAAATGCAAATCAATGTTAATTATTCATTTCCAGAACTTTAATTTTTTCTTTTCTCTTCTTTAATGGAAGTTTCTCTACCAACCAGTGATAGTGATTTTTTTTTTTTCTTCTTCTTTTTTTTAAGAATAAATTAATGAATTGGATTTTTTTAAATGTAAATCTCTTTAAAAAAAAAAAAAAATCTATATATAATTTTAAAACTATGCATTTTTGAAGTAAAGTACGATTTTTACATGATACGTGGGACATTTCCATGTGCTTAAACCATTAAATTTTACCAAAATTAAAGTTATTAAATGCTTTGATAATTATGAGATGTAAGATCCTAACTTGTATGTCTGAAAGACATGCAAGTTTTTTTCCACATTTAAAAATTAAACAAACAAGAACTTAAAATGCAACGTGATGCACATGACTCAAAAAAAAAAAAAAAAAAAAAAAAAAAAATGCATACATTACATGATATTAATGTTAATTTATGTGATACTTCATAAATTTATTGATTGTACTTCCTTTTTTTTTTTTTTTTTTTTTGTGAAAGAAAATTTAATACATTATTTTAGTGCAATATTGAGTCAATTTTAAAAATTAATTAATAAATTATGTAGATTTTATGGATGTAATGCACATGACATGTAAAAGTGGTGCACAATATAAGTCTGATTTGTTTGTATATCACTTGAGATTTATGGCATTTCTCAGCATATTTAAATTGTTAAATTGTGAGAATACATAATAGATAAAATACTAATCATGTATTCAACATGATGCAGATATCAGTTACTTAAAATAACTGGACCAGTGCAATCATAATTTGAAATTTTTTAACAAGTAAATTTTCTAAATGTTTTACTTTTTCTTTTTATTCTTGTTGACCAATGTAAATGTATGATTTGTGAAACTTTGGAAAGAAAGTTAAAGTGTCTGAAGATATTGCATGATTTGGCATGGTTTAAACCAACTGGTTTTTTTTCTCAAAAGAAGAAAAAATGAAAAAATTTAATGACATTTTCTTATTTTTATTTAAAATTTAAGACTTGCAAATTATTGGATATAGATATTTTCTACTTTTACCACTTTATTCTAGCAATAAGCATTAGATATAGTGGGTCTAGGTCATTTTTTATGTATAGGATTAAAATCAGTATGTGTTGGTGAACATATTCTATTGCTCTTAAGAAAAAGCTTAGAACATATGAATTGAAAACATATGAACTAAATGGAACATATGAACATATGAACTAGATGAAACATATGAACATATGAACTAAAAAATATTATCAATACTTAGTATAAAATATTTTCATTTAAAAAAATGCAAATTATTTAAAGCAATCTATCATAACGTGCACAATGATTTTGAATATGGAGCTACATAACTTGATGATCTTTAAGATTTTGGTCAGACTAAGAAATATTTTTTGATTGGAAAAATTATCTGTAAGAATTGTGTATTTTTATGTATAGGATTATGTTTTATATGTATAGGATTATGTTTTATGTATTTTTATGTATAGGATTAAAATCAGTATGTGTTGGTGAACATATTCTATTGCTCTTAAGAAAAAGCTTAGAACATATGATTGAAAACATATGAACTAAATGGAACATATGAACTAAATGAAACATATGAACATATGAACTAAAAATATTCAATACTTAGTATAAAATATTTTCATTTAAAAAAATGCAAATTATTTAAAGCAATCTATCATAACGTGCACAATGATTTTGAATATGGAGCTACATAACTTGATGATCTTTAAGATTTTGGTCAGACTAAGAAATATTTTTTGATTGGAAAAATTATCTGTAAGAATTAAAATCAAAATATGAAGTTGAATAAGAGAGTATTCAAAAACTGGGTGCTAGTTGTAGCATTTTAATAATACCAATCTAATTTTTCCCCTTGTTATCTGCTGAATCTAATGACCAAAAATGTTGATTTCAAATTGTCACTTAAAAAACAAAACCAACAAAAAGTATTTCAAATTTATTTTAAAAAAAATTGTGGAAAAGAATATTATATTCATGAAACTACATTAAATGTTTATTATTAGTAATCAAAAGATTATTTATAAAATTTTCCAAAGTATCAATGTTTCACTGTGAAGAATAGTTTATTCTTTGAATACAAGACTGTTTATTTTTAAATTAAAATATGAATTTTTCAATTTCCTAACACAAATCACTGTAATAACTGAACTTTTAAACTATTTTCAAATGAAGTTATACTACTTATAATCCAACAATCTCTATTTTTATCAATAAATATGCAATGTATATGTAATTAAAAAAAAGTATGTTTTTAAAAAATCTGATTTCAACAATACATATATATATCTTTTACTAACCCTGGGTTCTTAACCCCCCCCCCCCTTTTAAAATATCAATAAGAGCATTTAAATAAAAGTATATGCATATTTTTTTCATTCCAAAACAAGATCCTTCACAAAAAAAAAAAAAAAAAAAAAAAAAAAAAAAAAAAAAACTCAGAAAAGGACTTTTTACAAAAGTTTTCACCTTAAAAGAGGACTCTTCAGACAAAATTCTTTGTCTTAAAAATAGGCATTTCACAACAATTTTCTATGTCCAGGATGAACATTTCACAAATTTAATCATTTAAAAGTAAAAAATGATCTGTAAGTTTTGCATTTATGTATGCATATGTGTATATGAATATATATGTGTTTTACATACATATATTTTCTTAAAAGTGTATAAACAAGAACTTGAATGCAAAAAACATTTCAAATTTACAAAATTATGACAAGATTTTTCTCAAATTAGAAAAAGCTTTTTACAAAAACAGAACCCTGGGGAAAAAAGTCTAGACAGACCCTGCTTACTTAAAATTAATGTTTGTACTGCATAATTTATTTTTAATCATAAGATTATACATTGAAAATTGATTGGGGTTTTCTCCTAAATTTTTTGTCAACTAATGCATTGATTGAAAAATTTAATTTTTTAAGCACAAATCTTTCAATTTTTTTATGAAATCTAAACCCACTTATTGAAAATAATTTAAACATCCTATAACATTTTTCAGATGTGAACATTCTTTAGGAAATGCAATTTTTGAGTCTCAGAATTTGGTTCACGCTGCCAGGCTTTTCTTAGAAGCAGAACAGTTGAACCATCACTTGATGTGTCCAGGGTATAGTGAACATCTTCAAGCTGCCATTGCTGCATATTATGAATGTATTAAAGTACACCTAGACAATGAGCAAAATGCATTGGCAGCTTCTCTTTATTTAGAACTTGGCCAAGCTTTGAGAGATCTTGGAAGAACTAATGAATCTATACCTTGTTTTTTGAAAGCTGCTAATCTTCATCGTCTTGTAAGTATTTTTGTATAGTCTTATGTTGTTAACTGTCATTTTTTTTTCATTATGTAAAAGTTATTTAGTTAACTTTGATCCAAAAAATATTAGAATTAAGTATTTTGCTCTTATTTAGCATAATAGTTATATTTTGTGTTTACAGATCTTAAATTGTACATATAGTAGACTTGTGATTTAATGACCTTCAAGGGACCTTGGAAAGCAGGATGTTAAATTGAATGGTCTTTAAATCAAAAGTTACTCCTTTTAGATGAGGCCCCCACCAGTGGCCGAGAGGTTCTGAGTTCTGACCTCTCAACTGGTAGACGGCAGGTGCTGGGTTCGAACCCAGTCACGGCCGTCGGCCTAACTGTTCGGAGTTTTCGTGGTTTTCTTCGAACCTTGCGGGAATACGGGTTAGGTTCCCTTAGAAAGACCCCCACAAAGGGCACTCCCCTTGGTCCTATATCCCTAGTGTAGATAATTGGACGACAAAAATAAACCAAACCTTTTAGATGATTATAATGCAGTTCAAAAATACCTAACATTCTAATATTTTAAAAACTTCTTATTTATACAATTTTAAAAGTACCAAAGTACCTCAAGTATCCCCCTCATGGGGATACTTGAGCCACGATGTAAAACAAAAACTAAAAATTTATTAGACATAGAAAAACAGTTCAAAATTAATTGAAAGTTGTTTTCAGTTGAAGAAAAAATATCAAATTTTCATTTTCAATATTTTATTTTATTCTAAAAAATTCTAAAAAATTTTAAAAAATTAAAAATTAAAAAATGGCTCAAGTATCCCCATCTTCCCCTACCTACAGGGGTAGGCATACCCCAAATTGGGAACCACTGTTTTAAATAATAGGACAGCTTCTCATCTACAAAATAGGTGTTTATATCAGAATGAATAGAAATCTACATCAAGATTTGATATTGTTGTCCATTATCAGCAAATTGTTCGTTTAAGCAGTCATGGTATGGATAATCCCTGGTTTAGCAGTCCATATTCATCAATGTTTTTTAAATCTAAACCATCAAGGATGTCATTTGTTATTGCTGTCCATACTCAACAGTTTTGTATGTGTCACTACTAATGATGGTGATTACTATCAGTATTCATTATCTTCAAATTTATTTGGAGGTTTCATACATACTATGTCTGCAAGGAATCAATCAATTATATGTAAAATGAATAATTTTCATTTATTGAAATTTTTACATGTGACATTGATTCTTATCAATATTTTATCGATAACTACAGTTTGATAGTTATTTAGAAAGATTTTTTTTACTCCTTTTTATAACAATATATTTGAATTCTTCATTAATACAGTTGATATTTTAATAACAGAAAGCAGATCTGGTTACATATTATAAGTTCATTTTATAAAGTTTCATGGTTAAAATTGTATATGGAATGGTTAAAATTGTACATTGAATCAATAAATGCTGAAAATACAAAGATTTTCTTATATTATAATTCATACATAATTAATGTAATTTTTTGTGGTATTTGAATATTCCTCCAACCAAAAAAACTGCCACCAAACTGTAAGATTGAATGTCAATAATGGATGATCATAAATTCACATTCATTTGACATTTAAAATGTTACCCGTGTTTGTTATGTTATCAAGTCTTTTTACTTCAACATTTTATTTGTAATTTTATTGATATTTTACAAATTTATTTGTGCTTTCGCTATTTAAAATTGCTGCAAATATTTGATGTTTTTTCTCCCTTCAAATTTATAGCTAATGTTTATATACATTTTATAGTTATATCCATCTATGTTTTTTTTACTAAAGAAAAACATTAGGTTCCTTACAATTTTCCTTTATCATTGATTTTTAATATGCCTCCCTTAATAAATTATATTGTTACATTTTGAATACTTAAATTTTATTAACAAATACAATATCTTTAAAATGTATGTTTGTTTATGGTTTAATTTAATAATTCTGTATTTAAATATGTAAGCTATTAGTATTATTTTGTTTGAAATTAACTAAATAAATCAAATTATATATTTGGTATGTCAATACACCAAAAGTGAACATCGTCATTAAAGTAACCCTATTCTTTAATGATTTTTAAATTTAAATGCCTTAATTTTCCTCTCTTAAAATTTTAGAATAGCAATATTATTATTCCATTCATATGATTCAGGGAATAATTTGACGATTTGTATAATTTTGCGAAATTGGTCAATGAGATAATCAAGTAGTACTCTATTTGTTTTATAAATTTCTTTTCCTTGTCATAAAATTAAAGCATTGATTATTAACTTTAATCTCTACTTCATATAAATAAAATGGATAAATTGAGAAAATTAATTTAAATACTTTAATTAATTGCTAGTTTTATTTATTGCTCTAAATTTTAAATACTATTTCATTATTTATTTTTTTCCCAAGTATGAGTAAATGTGACATAAAATGAGTGTAAATGTTTATAGGATAATAATATTCTTTCATATACAGTAGACTCCCTCAAATCCGCAACTCTCTAAAATCTGCACATATTTTACGGATGTAAACACTGAAACTTTCAATTTAAGATATTGGAACAAAATTTGATTTTTTTTAGTTAGCATCAATTCCATACATTTTTTTATTTGTAATTTTCTTAATAATACTCTATTTATGTTTTTTTCATGAAGGAAGATTAATTTTTTTTGGGAAAAAAAATCAAGATATTTCTGATATCACTGGTAATCACAATCTTCTTACCAAATATATTTATGCATTAATTAAGATTTTTTGATTATTAAGCCTGGCTAAACTTGAAAAAAAAATCCTTATTTTATGATTTTGATGTGAATTAGTAATGTACTTTAATGAGGCAAGTTTTGTTGAATAATTTTGGAAAAATACATTTAATCTTTATAATGAATATTTAATGATACACTATTGATTATTAACTTGACCTTTGCTATTAGTACTTTAATAATTAAAAAAATTATCTAAATTTTTATTATATTAGTTTATTATTTTAATATTTTATTATATTGTAAGCATTCATTATAGTTCCGATTGCACCATTAATTGCACTCAAATGACTGTTTAAAAAATGTAAACAAAGCAATGATCAGAAATCTGCAAAATTCTAAAATCCACAGAACCTCTGGTCCAAAGCTGTGCGGATTTGAGGGAGTCTACTGTATAAGATAAGATAAATATTATATTTTATACCCTCTTTCAGAAAAATAGTTTCCATAGGGGCCATTCTGATGACAAAAAAGAAAAAGAAAATCTTAGCTTGTTTTAATTGTGCTAATTTTTTTTTTTTTTTTTTTTTTTTTTTTTTTTTTTTTTTTTAAGATATAATTTTATTACAGGCACTTTCTCTTCCTCAAATTTTATTATATTTTATGTGTACATATGTATTATTTTAATTATGATTTTTTTTATCATCTTTTCATCCTTTAGTGTCCTTTAGATTATCTGAATGATTTGAAGCTGGTTAGTGAATGTCACATTTCAGTGGGTAAGTTAATATTTGAAATGATAACAGAATATATTCAGTTTGTTCATATTTTTCTTATTTCTCAAGAAATTATATTAAATAAGATATATATTATACATTGTGCACTTTTTCTTCATTTTTAGCATTTTGCCAACTTCTTTATACATTTATGATTTCATATTAGTTAGATACACATACATATGTGTATGTATGTACATAGTGGAACCTTGATTTAATGTTTACCGCATGTAATGCTTTCCTGTTTTTTAATGTCTTTCAGTTTGGTCTTGCTACTTTCCTATACCAACAATGTAAAAAAAAAAAAAAAACTGCTTTTAAAGTCTCATTCTGATGTCTGTCTTGCATTTAGCAATTTATTTTTTTTTTTACTATATATGTGATCATGGTGCCTAATAGACAAAGTAGGAGAGGTCCACAAAGGCTATTGTGAATTATTCCACAAAGTGAAGGGGCAGAAGTGTCAGGTTTCTGATAGAAATTGAAATGTAGAATAACATTAAAAATCTTTATTCTTTTTCATTCAGAGATAAATGACTGCAAAGCAAGAGCTATTTTCTATTGCTGATAAGACCAACATTATATATATATATATATATATATATATATATATATATATATATATATATATATATATATATATATATATATATATATAAATCAAAGCATTTTTAGGGACTAAATCAGAATTGGCCAAAAGCAGGGATTGGTCTTGGATTGGGACAGAAGCAGATCAGTTCAAGGGATTTTGATGAAATTCCTTAGACTTGCAGCATCTACTCTGAAAACATTTTTGAGACAGCAAGATATGGTTGAAGAAAATCAGATACACTAGGAAATGCTGCAAAGAAGTTAAACAAAACTTAATTGAGTAGCTCCACCAAGCTTGTTCTGTAAATATTCCTATAAATGGAACAATATTAAGAGATAAAGCTATGGAGATTTCTTTTAGATTAGACATAACAGGATTTTCTGCATCAAATGGGTAGATCAACAGATAAAAGAAAGAAAAAAAAAAAAACTGCTTGGCATACAAATCAGTCTGTGGTGAATCCGTGAGCATCGATGAAGCCACAGTTGACGATTGAAAAACACAGTTGATGGTTGCACTACCATCTCTGATAGAAAATTATACTCTGTATAGTATGTTTAACACTAATTAGACAGGCTTTTTTTCAATCTACTTCCAGATATAATGTAACAATAAAACAAGAATAATGTATAACAGAGGAAAGATGTCAAAGGAATCTATAACTGTTTTACTGTGTTGTAAAACTGATGCTAGCAAAAAACTAACCCTGCTTTGCTTATTATTGGCCTTCAAAACCTCATTGTTTAAAAACAATAAAACTTTTCCTACGAGTTACAAAGCTAATAGAAAATCCAGGATGACGGAAGTTATTTTTTAATATTGAGGCAATGTGTAGCAATTGAATTAAAAAACGCAATCAGAGAACCTTAAAATAATTTTGTTTTTAGATCAGTGCATAGATCACAAGAATGTAACATTGAAAAATGTAGGCCAAGAGTTTTTCTCACCACATTCAGTGGTAAAATTGATTTAAAAAAAAAAGTTACTGGTCCTAAGGACTAGTAAGCATGTGAGTTTACTGGTCTGAAGTCATCATCACTGGCCCGCTATATAAAATTCTATTTAAGTACCTTTAACCCATTGAGACATACCTCCTCGTCCCATCCTACTAGAATATAAAACGAATTTTCTTTGTAGTTACCCAAAATTTTCAATATAATAAAATCTAAAATAATAATTTGCATAAAGTATATAGTACATCAACAAAAACTATAAAATTATTAATTATGTATTTTATTTCCGATCATTTATTTCAACTGACATTTTTATCAAACTGACATTTTCACATTTCAACTGACTAACACAACCTTTCCTCTGTTATACATTATTCTTGTTTTACTGTTACATCATATCTGGAAGTAGATTGAAAAAAAGCCTGTCTAATTAGTGTTAAACATACTATACAGAGTATAATTTTCTACTAGAGATGGTAGTGCAACCGTTTTTCAATCATCAAATGTGGCTTGATCAATGCTCACGGATTCACCACAGACTGATTTGTATGCCAAGTTGTGTGTTTTTTTTTATCTGTTGGATCTACCCATTTGATGCAGAAAATCCTGTTATGTCTAATCTAAAAGAAATCTCCATAGCTTTATCTCTTAATATTGTTCCATTTATAGGAATATTTACAGAACAAGCTTGGTGGAGCTACTCAGTTAAGTTTTGTTTCAGCATATGGAACATTTAATGAAATTTTTTTAATATTTATTTTTTTGAATAAAATAAAATTTTGTGGTTTGTGTTTGGTTCAATTTTTTCAGGAACAGGAAAATTTACATGTAATTGTCAGAGGGGGGAGGGGGGCAAGTTATGGGTACTGCGGATCACTAAATTTTTTTAATTAGTGGTCTGATGAATTTTTGGTGATCTCGGACCAGCAGACCACTAAGGATTTCAAATGCTGACATTGTATTAGTATGTTGCAGTCCTTTAACTTATAAATAATTCATTCCTTTATAGTGGATTATAGACAATTTGTTCGAAAGGTATTGTTTCAGTTAGAATCTAAAAATCGAAGTTGTGTCAACTCTAGTGAATAACACAAATTCAAGAACATAAACATGTTGGAAGTGCTACTTTTGATATTGTCGGCATGGAAAAGGGTTGCAATTGACTGCAGCTCTACAGTTTCTATAAAGGTAGATTCCAGACCCCGTTCCTATTGGAATCATGTGCTTTTGATCACAAATAAAATAACGATTCTTCTGAGGTTATTCAGTGAGATCTGATAGTGATTTCATTAAATATCCAGAATGTGACACTATAGTACTGACTTGTGAAACAAAAAAGCTGTTGATTGCCTAAATGATGGAACCGTCTTCAGATGAAAGCAGTGATGAAAAAGACTGTGCAGTTGTTTAATCAATGCCATCTTTCATTGAGCCTAAGCTATTTTGCAAAAATTGTGATTTTTTTCAAGGACATGAAGTTCAAGAAAAAGAATTGGGTGTAGTTTTAATGCTTGAGACATATTTGCACGTTTCTCACTTTAAAACAATCATCCAAACCAAAATATCTGTTTTTTTTTTTTTTTTTTTTTTTTTTTTTTTTTTTTTTTTTTTTTTTACAACAAAATAATATAAGTTTTGATCTCTTATTAAAGTAACAAAATGTGTTAGTTATACATAAATGACTTATTTTATATTTAATTAATTTAACCTCAATTTAATCATTTAGATGATGTTTTAAAAATAACATGCATAGTGTTTTTCTTATAACCCCAATTTAACATTTCCTTACTTTCAATGACAGTTTTGAGCCTCCCTTGAACCTCATTAAATTGGGATTCCACTATCTATTGTTTTATCCAAAAGGAAAAAAATAATCGTCAGTTTTAATATTATTTGCCTGGTAAATTAGACAATTTAAATGTTTTGGTATTTAAAAATAAAAAGAAAAGTAATACTCTTTTCTTTTGTTAACTTTTATATTATGTTGCATAGGCAGTATTTTTTCCACCTTTCCATTTTATTTATCTAGAAATATGCCAATTAATATTTGGGTGCCTATTAAGAAGAAAATTATATTTCTGTAGATAATTTAAATGTTTCTAATTAAATCATATTTTGTGGAAATCACTCTTGTGCTACATTAGGTAATTGTGAATTTTGGATCAAAGAGAAAACCTTTAATACAACTCATTTGAAGTCCCCACCTTTCAAAAACAGATGCATACAGGCTATATAGGAACTCTGTTTCTCAGCTGTACTACTGTACATGTACATCTGTAGTTTAATGGAGAAATTTCACGATTTTCCTTTTCACTTTTATATTGCAGAGCAGAAAAAATCAAGAAAATTGATACTATTTTTATGTATATTTGAAGCTTTAATTATTCACTAAATGAATTTTAAAACCGCAGTTTTTGGCTTGGCACGAAAACGCTGCATCGCGGATGAAAGTGACTGTGACATCATTTGCCATGTAAACACGGCAGTACTACGTTGCTGGCTTAAGCGTTAATCTGCCTTCTATTTCACTTCAAACTTCAACTGTTTTCAATAATATGATTGTAAAAATACTGGTTTCATTGGTTTATGGAATGGTATTGTCTGAATTACTTTGGATGTATTTATAAAAGTATTGACATATTTTTTATATGTTTTTAAATTTTCTGTATTAAAAATGAATAGCAAAGTGTGTTCTAAATGTTGTATAGTGTCAAGTTTCACACTCAGATTAAAGATTAATGTTCTGTAGAAATTCACTCGATCCGGGCCGGGTTCGGACCGAATTTTAAACTTTTTTCCGGACCGGGCCGAGCTCGGGCCGAAATTTTAACTTTCGGGCCGGGCCGGTTCGGGTCAGGCCATTATTTTTTTCGTTCAGGCCGGGCCGGGCTCGGGCCAAAATTTTAACTTTTGGGCCGGGCCCGGGCCTGGAAATTTCGGCCCGTGCAGATCTCTAATCTGTATACTAAATTTAAAGTTTCTATGTTGGTAGCTTTAGAAAGATCACATTAAAATCATAACTGTAAAACATTTTTTTCTCATTGCACCCATTTCAGATTTATTTATATTTTACTTTTCATCATTTAATATCAAAAGAACTTCTTAAAAACATCATAAAAATAAAGGAATGTGCAAAGCCTCTTAAAGAACTTTGGTGTAATCATTGGTTAGTAATTATTTCAGATCTGGCACTGTGATCTGACTTTTTCCTTGTTCACACAACTGTTCTGTTTTTTTAAAAGTTAATTTTTTTTTAAACAGGATTTTAAATGTTATTTCTATTTATCTTTCTGTGTATAGTGATGTTTACTTTCCTTTAAAGGTGATTTTGATGGAGCTCTAAATGTTTTGACTGAAATGCAAATCGTAGCTGAAAAAAAAGGTTTGTTATTTTGGTTTACTTGAAATTAAAACATTTTCTGCTCTGTGACTGTGGTGCATTTGTTGAATTTCAGAAAATTGAATAATAGCATCTGAACTTTTATGTAATTGTATTTATGACCTTACTTTTAGGTAGCTTTGATTACAAAAAGTAAAAATTTTATTACAGTTGTTGCAGCCATCCAGAGAAAAGCACCACCTAAAAATTTTGATACATTTTCATCAATCAGGACTCCCAGACTCCAAAACTATCCTTCGTTCAAATGTTGACTTATATGTGTATTATATGTATATATATATATATATATAATTTTTGTCATGCTATAACTCTCATATTTATAAACCAATTTGGATGAGATTAATTGTATGTGTAGTGCATTCCCATGTCTTGACTGAGTTCGTTGGCCAGCTTCACTCACCATCTTGTTTCAAAATAGTGGTCCTTTGAAAAAAATTAAAAAGTAGTGCAAATGAATTAAAAACTGAAAAGTATTTTGTTCTTCAGAGTTTGAACTTAATACATGGATTCCAAAGCATATTTTACTTCGTCTTTATCTTAAAAAATGATTGATATATAGCAGTTTCAATTTCTAGGATAGTTGACATTTTTAAAAAATCTGATTTTTGTCATGCTGTAACTTTCGTATTTATAAACAGATTTGGATGAGATTAATTGTATGCATAGTACATACCAATGTCTTGATCAAATTCGATGGTCAGCTACATCCGCCATCTCGTTTTAAAATGGCAGACATTTAATGTTTCTTTATTTTAAAATTTAAAAAGCTGAGCTAATAAATAAAAAAACTGAAAAATATTTTATTTTAAGAGTTTGATTTTAATACAAGAATTCCAAAACATATTTTATTTCATATTTATCTTTAAAAATGGCTGAAATATAGCAGTTTAAATTCCTAGATGTGCTGACATTTTGAAACAATCTGATTTTCAATTAGCTCTTGTATTAATTAACCAATATCAATTTGACTAAGAATGTGTGTAGTTATCTTTTTTCTCTTTCCTTGAAAGTTATTTTAGGATCGACATACTTTTTTAGTTTATATACAAAGGTCTAGACCAAGCTCATTAGATAGCTTAAACCTCTATTTTGTTTCAAAATGGTGATCATTTAAAAATATTTAGAATTTCAAAAAACAGTACAAAAAATTAGAAATTGATTTTTTTTTTCTTTAAGAGTTTGAATTTGAAACAAGGATTCTTGTGCATTTTTGTTTAATCTTTATCATAAAAATGTGCAGGGGTATACTGGTTTCATTTTCTAAATTGGTTGACATTTTGAAACTATCTGATTTTTATCATGTGATGGCATACATATTGTTTTAAGTGATCTGGATATGATTAAACAACATATGTACAGAACATACCAAGGTCTCTACCAAATTCATTAGTTACCTTAATACAGCTTGTTTTAAAAAGATAGGCACATCAAGATATCACCAAATTTAGCGACAAAACATAAATCTTTCAAAATGAAGCCAACGTGGATTTGGTTGAATATTTTAGAAATTCTTATTTATGTTCAGTATTAAATTTTTTTTATTGAAATCATCTTTATTTGAGTTCTGCTAATTTTAACTTCTTTTCTTGAACAAAATAAATTATATTGAAAAAAAAAAAAAGAAAAGTGAAAGTTATCTGTACCTTTTGACACATACCGAAAGACTTTTTTCAAAAAATTATTCATGAAATTATGCATTCAAAATTTTGATAAAGGAAGAAGACAAATTTTCTGAAAGGTTATTAAGAAAGTGGCAAGAAAAAAAATTTATTACATTTTGTGTAATAAACCAGCGGTTCCCAAACTTTTGGGCTCGCGGAGCCCTTTTTGGGAAGAATTTCTAAGGCGGAGCCCCTAAACCGAACAATACTATGTGGTTTACAAATGAATGTTTTTTTTTATGCCTATGGAGCAGAAAAAAATACGCTGGATACGAGCCAGTAATTTCTTATATTGAACCTCGGTTCTCAATTTGGACCTTTCCTGATACAGAAATTCTGAATTCATACTAGAAATTTAAAAAAACATATTTTTTATTATATAACCCTTTAGCAATTTTATTTAATATTACTATTATTGTATACAATAAAATAAAACTAAGGATTAAAACCTTCTTTTTTGCATTAAAATATCTATTTTGTATAATCGAGATATTTCCTTCAAATACAGCAAAAATATAGTTAAAAATTTGTGATTTCTGAAAACTTTCAGTAACGAGGAAAACAAACTCTTTTTTACATTAAGAAGAAATATATACAAACATTACATACAAAAGAATCTAGTGAGGGATTTTAAATGATACACGATCTTTTAAAAAAAGACATTTTCAGCGACAGACATTGTTTTAAAAATTAAATACAATTTTGAAAACTATTATAGAAGATTTAAATAAGTAAAATTTAATAAAAATGAACAATTTATACAAATTTAAATTACAAATTTAAAATAATGCAATATGCAATGTACAATATACAAATATTATTTGCCGATAGTTTTTTTTTTTAATCTTGCATAAAATTTGATGAACGGTAATATAAAAAAGTTTAGTGTGAAAAACTGTGCTGTGCACAGTTTTTTTTTTAATATGTGGTGTAATTTTCGATAATTGCAAGCGAATGTTTGGTTCTGCATTTAACCGATTTCTGTATTTTGCTTTGAAACTTGTGTAAGTAGAGAATCCAGTTTCACACAGATATGTCGTTGAAAATGGAAGTAAAATTAATTTTGCTCTGCCTGGAAAGATTTTGTATTCATCTGTGAAATGACACCAAAATTCAGAATTAGGTTTGATTTGAGAAGAGATTTCTAGATCGCTTTAAGATGTTAAATCAATGAGAGTTTCGTATTCCTCAGAGCTTAAGCTGTGGGGATTTGTTTTTACACTGAAAGGATTTAGTGCCCAATTAAAATCATCCAGCATCCTATGTTCAGTAGCTGGAAAGTAATCCTATCAGAGCTTCGAGATGATCTTAAATAATTTTTTTTTCTCAAATTTGATGTTATGGTCATCTAAGAACATTTTAGTAAGAGGAAAACAACTTATATCACGTTTTCTACACATTCAGACTAGAAAGTAAGTCTCCTCTTAAACGCTGACACTTTGGAGTTTGCATCAAAAACAACAACACTTTTTCCTTGAAACGGTAAATTCCTTTCGTTCATTATTAAAAATGTCCGCCAAATAGGCTTATTTACAAGACCAATCTTCATCATTTAAAATTGTTGCTAATTGAGGGTTGTGATCTGTCAAAAATGCTTCAACCTCTGCAAGCAGCTCCAGCAAACGTGTCAACGCTTTTGCTCGGGATCACAATCTTATTTTAATATGCAACAGCAGGACTGATGTAAGCTTCCCATATCTTCGCAAATTAGTTTGAAAAGTCTACTTTTAAGTGGTCTTGATTTTATAAAGTTTATTATTTTTATGCCATCATTCAGATCTGTCATAATTTCAAGAGGCATTTTTCTTGAGGTTAGCGTATGTCTGTGAAGAACACAATGGCTACTGCTACATTCCTTTGATTTATCCTTAATTTTAGCAATATCCCCAGCATTAAGACCTACCATTGCTTTTGCACCATCAGTACATTATATCTTTGCAGTTTTCCCATGGTATTTCATTTGATGTTAAAAATTCATCCAAAATATTAAATACTTTATCCTCTGATGTATTGGCTTCTAGTGGTCTGCAAAGAAGATTCTTCTGATAGCTATGGAAATGAACATAGCAAACAAATACTATTAAAAATTCCAAACCGGCGACCAATAAGTGTTTATTTTACGTCATCTGCCTTATCGATATTCGTCTTACAATAGTGTTATTTGACAAAGGAGCATTGGAAACTAAATTGGCAGTTTTTCATCAAATAAAAATCTGGAAATATCAATTGCACAAGATTTAATAAGAGTTTTTGCAATGATATGGGATTTGCCAGCTTGTGCTATTTTGTAACTTATTAAGTAGGAAGCTTACAATATATTTTTTCATTGTTTGTTTTCGCAGCTGTAGCCTTACTTTTCTTTAAAGCTAAAATTTCTTCGCATTTTCTTTTTAAAAAATCAAATGTTTTATCTTTTAACCCTTTGAGGGGCAATAATGTCTCTGTATGATTGGTTCTCACCGGAAAAATAGAAAATTTTTATTTTAAAATAAATAAAAACAATTATCCATCATTTTGCGGCCAAAATTAAAGATATCAAATTTCGTTAAATCTTTCTGGTGAGAATCTCATTTAAATTAGTCGGGATAAAGTATATCCCACCGCCCCTCAAGTGGTTAATTCTGGATGATTAAAATCAAAATGACTGCCCAACTTTGCCGGAAACATTGAGCTGTTGTTCAAAACTTTATTACGGATCACACAGAGAAGCTGATCATCATCTGTTTCAGTAAATCCCATGTTTAAGAAATTTTCATCATATTTTAGTTTTTTATTGAAATTGCTTTTCCAGAGTGTCACGGTTCTGTCTTGCTTTGATAACAATACATGATCTGGAGTCAACGGTTCAGAAATGCTTTCGTTGGCCAAAAGCTCTTTTGTTGTTTCGTCTGATTACGAAATGTGAGAAAAAAAGAATTAAGTATAAACATATGAATAGGCGGAGTTTCAAAGAACAAAATTGTTCTCCATTTTGTTCGACAAACAGAGTTAACAGCACTGACGGGCCTCTCCTGCTTCAATTCACGTTGTGCATTCGATTCAGAATACTATTTCTTGTAGCTCATTTTAAATCGAATTTTTTAAAAAACATTAAATGCAGAAACATAAATAAAGCAATTCAAACCAAAAATATTATACAGAAAATTAACAGATTACAATTCAAACCGTTTCTTTTAGAGTCTATTTTTCAACTCAGTTTAGATATATTTATTTTTGACATACGCACACACACTCAAAAATTCCTACACACTTTTGGAAATCTTCCACTTGGAATACGTTAATTTCATTCATGTTTTGTTTATTTTGCTGGAACGCCGCGGAGCCCTTGGAAAGTTCAGGCGGAGCCCCAAGGGCTCCGCGGAGCACACTTTGGGAACCTCTGTAATAAACCTTTGAAATTGGGACATTTATTTTGACTTAGCCAGTTATATATGTATATGTTTTCTATGAAATTTTATAAGCATTCTTAATGTTGCATTCATTGAGAAAAAAAAACAAAAAAACAAAAAAAAAAAAAAAAAAAAAACAGGGTATAAATAGAGTTCTGAATGTTCAAGGCTAAGATATAAGTTGTAGCTTTATTTGAGAAACATATGATATACAAATCTTTTTAATAGAATCTTGAAGATATACTGCATATACCATCCACTACACCACACCACTGAATCTACCTAATAATAACCTTAGAAATACTGAACAAATAATCTGTTGTCTAAATAAGAATTTAAGGTACTACTCTGTTATCCCATTGACTAATTTCGCCAGATTACACAAATCACCAAACTAATAGCCAAATTATACATATTGACATAATTTTTATTTTAAATAACAAAAAAACAAATAATTAGTAGAATATTAATAAAAATATTAATAAAAAGTCAAAATAAAAATCACTTAATGATATTTTAAACACATGAATCATATTTAATGTCATTGAATGTGGCATTCATAATCATCCATTATTGGCATTTAATCTCATTGTTTGGCAATAATTTTTTGGTTGACAGGATAACCTAGTAGTACCGAATTTAATTATATAATAGGTGTGTAAAATATAGATTTTTTTTTAAATATTACTTGTATTTAAAATACTAAAATAATTGTTAAAAAATCAAAATCAAAAAATAAAAGATGATTTTACATGTTTTTAATGTAAACATTTTTTTAATGTAACATGTGTTTAATTTAAACAAGTTTGGAATAATATTTTTTTCAAAAGTGTAATTTAGTAGCCCCTAATTATATTGTCATTGTGTGTCACTATCTCATTCAGATAACACCAGTCTTGTTTTATCTTAGCTGTATTTTTTAAAATTTAATATATATATGTTACTTATTTTTAAAAGCATGTAAAGGATGTTTTGGTAACAAATACAAAAAATTATTTCTTAGTTATCTTTTTTTAATTGTCTCCCTTTATATTTATTCTTTTTTTTTTCCCTTGTCTTCTGACATGTATAATATAAGGAGTTATTATATTTAATTTTTTGGTGCTTCTATACTATTATAACTAAGAACAATATTTATTAAAAAATATATATATATTTTGTGTTATTGTATTTCAAGATATGTATATTTATAAACTTTCATCTACAGTTTACATTATGCTTGTAAAAACTAATTTTGTACATTATACTAAATAATAAAGCAATTTTGGGGATTCTGAAACATGTATACATTCTCGGATTTGTGATTATACATAGCTTCTAAAAGGGAAATAAATAAATAAATACTGTATGGAACCATTTATCCGGAATGATATTTCTAATCGACTGATGTTAGAATCTTTTTAGAAAAAAGTGTCATACATAATCAGTTTGGCATGTACCGTAAAATGGGGTAAATAGGAACAGCGGGGTGAATAGGAACGAATCTTCCCGGTCATACAAATAAATTCATTGTAAATATATGTGATGATATTTTTAGTTGCTAATTTTTATATAAGAAGATAATAACATTAAGAGTTGGGAAATTCAGTTTCGACATGTTGGCACCACTACTGGGGTATATAAAGAATAGGGTGGATCGAAATTCAGATAATCGAATCGTCGTAGGGTGCAAAAGTTGCCTTTTATGCATACTAATTCACATATGTTTTTTAATTGAAATCCATTCATATCTTCCGGTGTACCAAACGCCTCAAAAATAGTTAAAAATTGAAATTTTTATAAATTTTATACATATTTTTTTGCTTTTTAATATTTTTAAATTTATTTTTGGTGCGGGTTGCAAAAGTTGCCTTATATATATATATATTAGTTCAATCTTTTTTATATATATAAATCCATCCATATCTTCCAGTGCCCCCCAAGTGCCCCCAAAATGGTAAAAAAATTGAAATTTTTATAAAAATTTATAATTTTTGTTTTTTTAATTTCTTTTAAATTATTTTATCAGCGGGATAAAAAAGATGCATTTTATAGTATATTAGCATGCAATTTCTTCCAATGCCCCAAAACTTTTAATTATTTGCCGAAAATCGAGTTTCATGCAAATTTTGAGCTAAAAAATACAAGTAAAATTAACAGTTAAAGAATAATTTATCTAACGTAAAAGGTAGATCGAGAGGATGAGAAATCGTTTATCGTATTTTATTAAATGCATAAAATAAACTTTTTATACTTTATTATTTGAAAGACAACATAGATCGGATATAGACAACATAGAGGAGTTCTCAGCAATGACCAGCAATATTTATATGATATTTGCATAGCAATATCACATGGTGAATGTGGTTCCGATCTGGCATTAATGAAACCTGGTCCAGTTTATCACTCAAGATGGCTAACAACTACGTGTAGAATTTTAAGGTTATAAGTGGCTACAGAAAATCCTTCTGATAATCTCATTACTCTTACAACATATATTATGAAGGCATATGCACCTGTATGGTTTCATGTCAAAACAAAGCCATCCATAACTGAAGGAGCGCGTCATATTTAGAAACTGATCACATATTCTAGATATTTGGAACCCAATTTAAGAAAGATCGTAGATGCTGTTATTCAACAAAATAGTTTTTTGCCACCCTAAAAATTTGCTATTGTCAATGCTCACAGATAACAGAGAGCATATCAGATCTTTAGCAATGCGAAAGTTCATTTATGCTAGAAATAAAAAGAGTAAATCACCAGAAGTGAGAATTTTCAAAGTACCCCAAATAAACTTCAAAGCAAAGGATTATTTTGAACTGCTTGACTGGCAACCAGTTGGACGTTTTGAACCACCTCTTTTGATAAATGTGCCTTGTAAAGAAATTGAGAATATGATAAAAGCTGTAAAAACAAATGAATGGTCAAAATATCCGTGCCATACCCAAGCGGTTGAAAGATGCTTTCGACTAGTGTCTGAGGCATCAGAAACTGTATCTGGGCAAGAAAAGAGACACGGTTTTATATTAAATAGAATAAAATTAAGAAGCCATATAAAACACTTTGATACCAAAAAAGATTACAAACTTTAAAAATATGTAAATTTCCAAATTGAAGGATGTAAAACTTTTCTCTACGTAAGTTCGATTTTTGTAATTTTTATGATTTAATGCTTTGATTTTTAAATTTATATGTCACTTATTATTGCAAAATTAATGTTATTTATAACCTTATATGTTATTAATTAAACTGTTTTAAAAATGTGTAAGTATTTTTCGTAAATTATAATTCTTAATACATTTTTGTAAAAATTTCAGTTTTTAATTATAATTGATGCATCAAAGATGTGAATGGATTTTGATTAAAAAAATATATGGGAACTGCAGAGTTATGTAGTATTGTAATAACAACTTTCCAAGCCAGTGCCAAATGAATTTCAAAAAGTAAAATAAAATAAGACAAAAAAATTTTTTTTTCAAGAAAATTTCAATTTTAAACTATTTTTGGGGCGCTTGGGGCACCGGAAGATATGGATGAATTTTATTTTTAAAAAATATGTAAGCTAAGATAGATAAAAGATAGCTTTTGCACCCCGTGCCAAAAGTAATTAAGAAAAAATAAATAAACAAAAAAATATAAAAAAAATCATAAAAAACTCAATTTTTAATTATTTTTGGGGTGCTTGGGGCACCGGAAGATATTAATGGATTTTAATTTTTAAAAAAACCTGTAAACTAGTATGCATAAAAGGCAACTTTTGCATGCCGTGCCGATAGTGATTTCTAAAAAAAAAAAAATTTCCTATACTTTTCGATCCACCCTAATAAAGAAGCTTCAAAAGGATCCTAAAAAACCTCATTTTTCCAACGTCTTCAAAACTTTGTCTGTAACGACAGTATTTTTCGTATTCTAAATCTAAGAGAGAGGGATTTTTAATTAATGGCAGTCCTGTAAATGATATGCTGTATTATATTCTACTTATTTCTAAACTACATAATGAAAAAAATGAAAAATGGCTTATAACATCAGAGGTTTAAGATTTATGGGGTGAATCGGAACACCTTTTCTCTCATGGTTTATTTTTCTATACAGTAATAGTTTCATGTAATATATGAAAACATGTGTGTGAATATGTATTGCAACAATATTTTGTTTGTTCTAATTACTTGAAGAATTTAAAAGTGCCAAGAAATTACTTGGTTAAACAAAAAAGTAAACGAATAATCCAACAGACATGGAACACACAATAAAAGAATTTAAATATAGCAAATTAGTTAGAAAAACTGCACAAAATTATTCTCTGACATCCACAACATTACACAAATATCTCAAAATGAAAAACAAATTAAAAAAAAGAGAGGAATGCAAACAGTACTAAGGGCTGGGGATGAGGGTGTATTAGTAAATTGCATTAATACATGCAGCAATTGGGGCTACTCAGTATTTTCACTTGCCCAATGACTACTAGTAAAGGATAACACGGAACAGGGCTGAATTTGTATTAAATTCTACTTCTGCAATTCGAATATAATTTCTTAAAAGAAATTTTAATTTCTCTTGATTTCAAAGTTGTTTTCTAATTTTTTAAAAGGCGTATTTTTACTTGTATATAAAATAGAGGCTTGATTCACAGTAACTACGTGTTCCTATTCCTCCCTTATCATTATTACCTGTTTTTACTAACCCTATTAAAGTGTGAATCGGAAAAATTAAAATTTATAACATTTGTTCTGATTCATCCCTATCTGCGGGGTGAATCGGAACACCATTAAAAAATTAAATAATATATATAAAAACAGTAAAAATGTTTCGTTTTTGCTTAAAAAGTAAACAACAAAACAAGACCGAAGTTTCTAGTAGAAAAATAAAAAAACTAAAAAATCAGTTGTTGCTTTATTTTAACGTTAAAGTTGAAAAGTGTTCCGATTCACCCCATTTTATGGAACATTGCTTGAAACAATTGTATAGTTTGATAATAGCATCTAGTATTTGAAATAGAAGCATATAATCATATTATAGATTAATAAATAATATTATAGTAATATTATAGATGTTTTCATTTTTATGCTGAGAAAACAGAAGAATTTTTGTTCAAGGCGTTCCCATAAATTATCTTCTTTCAAACTCTAACAATTGATCTTACTTACATCGGATTCTTGGTTCAAGTAATCTAATAATCAATTTAAAATTAGAAGTAATACCACAACTACATATGTTTTACAAAACTTATCAAATGGATGCTGCTTTAATGCCCAACCAGTTAACTGGAAAAACCAGTTATCCAGAATACATCTGACCCCAACCATCCTGGATAAATGGTTCTGTACTGTATATATATATATTGTATCAGCATATTGAAACTTACCTTCTAGAATTCTCATGAAGTCAAAGTTATTTTCAATACTTTCCCACATAAATGAAAAGTATTTGTGAATTTGGCTTGTCTGGTCATCAGTCTGTACATCAGTGTTGAATTCAGGGAAAGGGGGACATCCCTCCCGGAAAAAAGTGACTGAATTCAACACTGTTGACATGCTCCAACTCTAGTAAATATACTCAAATTGTTATGTTATTGAGGTTTATTGTGGCATGTTCAGTATTAAAAGTAAAGTGTGAAGATTTATAGTTTGTTTACAGAGAAATTAAATAGAATTTTGTTACATTATAGTCTGTGGGATAAAATCCTTTGCAATGTATTTAAGTTATATTATACTGTGTCATAGTGAAATTGATACATATCATCGAGGTGTACTACTAGATACTTGAATGTAGAGTACATAGCATTTATTGTTAATATACAGGGATGCACAAAAGATTTTGGTACAGTACAATCTATGGGAAAATTTTGTTTCAGGTGTATTTTCAGCTATGATATGCATAGTTTTCCATAAATTCTATAGATCATATTCAGCACTACAAAAAAGAATTAGATTACATTTCTAATTATTGATGAAAATTGTTGAAAGGAAATTTTCAATTGTGTTACACATTTTGTGATTAAACTAAAATTCAGCATAATATCTTGATGTGAAATTTTGGACCACATATAGGATTTTGCAAAAGAATTTGAATATTTTCTGACTATCGGTGGTAAACTCTAAAATTGGATTTTTAAATATGTCATGCATTTTGCATATTATTTACTTAGACATTCCTATGTTTTACCTTTTTAAATGGAGAAGTTTTCTTACAGTAGTCTGGAAAATGTTTCATAATCCATGCTTAATACATAATTTTTTCTTTCATTTAAACATATTTTTTATTATTTAGGCATGAAGGAAAATAATGAACGCATTGGTGCTTATGCTCAAATTTTAAGCAATGTTGAAGTATCGAGGATTTTATTACTCATATTACTTCAGGTAATATTAATGTATATTTTTTTTATAAAATATTTTAAGCATCTTTTTATTATACTAGAAGAGCTTTGCCTGATTTGTTGGTCTATTTTTCTCAAATGAACCTTGAATGAAATAAACATGAAAGGAATTCAATATTATCATTTTGCATTAATGGGATTGGAAAGCCCCACTACCTTCGACATTCTACACCCATGCAACTACACCTGTCCTGGTTTAAAATCAAACAAAAATGAAACTGTGATTTTTTTTTTCAATCCAAGTTTAAAATAAATTTTTCAAACATTATCTTTTACATTACTATAGGAACCCACTTGGCAGTCTTCCATTCTGAATTTAATTACAGCAAGAGCAAAATTTACTGAAGAGTTCTTTCTGTCACAGAAAAAAATGAGAAAAATCCCTGTATAACAAGAAAAAGTGCTAAACATTTCAAAAGGACAAAATTTACTGTATCAAACTCATTGGATTGAAACAGATTTATTTATAGATGTCTGAAAAATTACAACAAAACACGCAAACTGCTAAGAAATTAAAAATCACACATAAAATTTTTTTACTATATTGGTCTCAATTGATTGAAATCAATTGATTCCTTTATGAATCTCAAAACATCACATAGATGTGAAAAAATGCTAAAAATTGTAATATCACAGAGGACTAGAATTTATTATACTGGTCTGACAGATTGAAAATGTCAAACAACTGGCACAGACAAAAAAAAAAAAAAAAATTGCTGTTTGACTTTTGAATAAATTTTATTGAAAAAAGGGCAAAAATTACGATATTGTGGTAAAATATTAAAACCTAAAATATTGATTTCTGTTACTTATGTGAAAAATTTGTGAAATGTGAAAAAATTCTAAAAGTTGCACAAAAAAACTAAAACTGCATCAGTATATATAACTTTAGACATACAGGTACCTTCCAGCCAAATATTGTATCTCTACATGAAGTGTTCACTAAAGAGCACAGCATACAGGCAGATGAATATGTATCTTTATATTATAGGTGTATCATATCAAGAGCATGGAAACAATTTTTGAAATCTTCTAGAAAACTTGATATTAAAGCAGTTTTTAAATTCCCTGCTTAACAATGTAAAATTTTCTGGCATGTTTTCTGGCTCATTTTTAAGCATAAAGTCATACAATTGGCAGTTTTGACTACTGGAGCAATTTGGAATCAAAATGAGATTTCCATATTTGATAAATAAATTACTTAACAAGTTACATGAAATTGTGGTCATATAAAGACTGGTTTTTCTCCTTCCCGGCAATATCACCCAAGAAATTTGGGCGTAAATGTATGATTTGAATGTGAAATTGTGCCAAAATATATAGTATTTTCTAAAGGATGTTCTGTGTTTATTGAAAGATGGAAAAAGCCTTTCATTTATATAGTTTCTGAACAACACTTTTCAATTTCATGCATTTCCAAACACAAATGAACTATAAAGTGCATCAGAAAGTAATCCTTTTAAATTTGAGAACAGCTTTTAAATACTTTTTTCTCAGAAACAATTGAAGGAATTCCAATAATTTTCTTAAAAGTAATTTCATTAGTACTTAATCTATAAACTAATGTTTCACAAAAAATAAGATTGAAAAATGCAATAGTATATGGGCCATTTTCAAATTTCACTTACATATGCTGTCCAAGAGTAAAAAGAAGAAAATTCAAACATAAATTAATATTTAAAGTTTGTTTTGAGCTATGCATTAGCTAAAGAAGATTATATTGAACATTTCTAACATGAAAAATTAAAAAAAATCAATAAAAATTTTGGAGATATAAATCTTTAAAAGTGTGATTTTAAACAAAAATGCCTGTCCCCTTCCAAGTTTTATGTAATTAACTGTTAATTTTTAAAATCTAATTTAACTTTTTTAAATAAAAAGGTTTAGTTATTTTAAATATGAGCAGTTAGTGTTCCATATTAAAGAAATAAATTATTATAAACAGATATTTTCTTTTATAAATTAACAGAAATTTTTTGTCCTTCACTTTGCAGCAAGTCCATTAACTTCTGATTGTTTTAGTCAAAATAGGCTTTTAATTCAGCCTAAAATTAGCAGCAAATATTCAGTGATATAGTTAAACTGTTCACGTAATGACTACTTACTATTTTTTACTCTTCAATTGTGTAGCAATGCAATAGTGGCAAGAATCAGCTTTCTTCAAAGTTGGTATTTTTTTTTTCATTGTCAAGTTTGTTACTATAAATTTTAATATTACAAAAATAATTTTTGCACTGTTGTATTTAAATATTGTTTACCAAGTAGTTTTAGGAAGCATGTGTATTATTATCTAAGTTAGAAATTATACAAGCTCATTAATATCTAATAGTTTTATTTGAAATGTCAAGTCTGTGTCTTGTCAAGTCTGTTATCATGTGACTGGTAACAGAATTGACTCAAGGTTTTGACTTGATATTGTTTATGAACTATGGTTTAAAAAGGGGTTTTTTGCATCAAAAATTGGCTTTAACAACTGTAGAAATACAAAGAGCCCAATTAAAGCAGGAAAAAAAATATGCATCCAAAACAAAATAGATGGCAATAAAATTATATGGATCTAAATGTGAATCACTGCTACCACAGAGTATTTCACATTCATTAAGAATATCAAGGTTCATTTTGAGCAAATACCAATTCAGGGTTGCCACGCCACCGGGAAAACCTGGAAAACCGGGAAAACACAGGGAATTTCAAAATACCCTCTCAAAACAGGGAAAATCCAGGGAATTTTTCAAAAATCCTAAAAAACCTGGAAAACACAGGGAATTTTTTTTCCTGTTATATCCAAACATAAATTTTTTCTGCTTTCAAAATAAAATTCTAATAAAATTCGCGGAAGAAATAAAATCCTGGAAAAGCGGAGCGAAAATTCACTTTAAGCGGCTCTTCCATGTGTCTGCCTACACCCCTTCTTTGCCATGCGAATAGTTGAATCCACAGAGCACCTCCTCTCATGTCTTCCCATCTGCGACTGCGCATAGTGTTCTTTCCCTTTCTCCTCATCTGTTTCTCCCGTCGCGTCAGTTCAAAACAAGCATGAGATTCTTTCGCGGATCCGCGATTTTCCGCTTTTTTGTCATTTTTAGCTTTTTCGATTTTTTTATATCATTAAAAGTCCGTGTGAAAAAAAAAATAGAATTTTCGCGGGAAAAAAAAAAAAAAAACTCGATTTTCCGTTTTTTTGTTATTTTTAGCCGTTCCGATTTTTTTTATATCATCAAAAGACCGCGTGAAAAAAAAAATAGAATTTTCGCGAAAAAAAAATGCGATTTTCCCCAAAAAATCACGAGAAAAAAGCAATTTTCGTCGAAGGATCCCAAGATCGCGTAAAATACGTGATTTTCGACAAAATATTGCAAAAAAAATGCTGTTTTCGTCAAGAGATCACGAAAAATGCTGTTTTCATCACAATATCGCGAAAAAATGCTGTTCTCGTCAAAAGATCATTGAAAAACGACGATTTTTTATCAAAAGGCTGCGAAAAAAACGGCAATTTTTGTCATAAAATCGAGGAAAAAAACGTCAATTTTCTTCATCGTATCGCAAAAACCGGCAATTTTCTTTATCGAATAGCGAAAAAAACGTGGTTTTCATTTTAAAAAAGCGAAAAACAGCGATTTTCGTCGAAATAAACGGCAATTTCTGTAAAAAAAAAATGGCGATTTTTGTCAAAAAAAAGAAAAAGCATGAAAAACGCAGATTTTGCCAAAAATTGCCGTTGACAAAATTATGACAAAAATTGTCTTTTTTTTTTCTTTCTTTTTAACAGCAATTTTTTTTTTTTTTTTTTTTGTAAAATCTCAAAAAAAAAAAAAGCAGAAAATTTTGTTTTTTGCAATATTGTCTTCAACAACTTTTTTTTTTTGCAGTTGAGTGATAAATATTTCAAAGTATTTTTTAGCTGAATGCTTGAGTATTGCTCTACTGTTTTTATTATTATTAACATAAAATGTGGGATTTTAATAAGTGTAAAAACTTTAAAGAGTTATTTTTATTTGCTCATATTACATAATGTATTATATTTGCTCAGTTAGTTGGGGTAATGGGAAATTACAAGGTGGTTAACTGGCATACATACACGCATATATTTTTGCACACTCAACATAGAATAAACGCATTGCAGTACAGGGAAAACACAGGGAATTTTTTTTCAAGATTAGAGTGGCAACCCTGCAATTCTTCCACTACCAAATTTGTCAATGTGAGGAAACCGAATATTTTCTGGGTTGCCAGTTCCACTTAATATTATATGACACATAATATAACATAATATTATATCACATTTGAAAAGGTCAAGCTGATTTCAATCTGTGCAGTTTAAGAGAGTCTGCTGTGCAATGAATTTATTTTGGCTATTTCTGCATTTCTTTTTATACATATATTTTGCAAGAATTATTAATTGTCAAAATTTTTCTTCTTTTACTTACAGCCACCTTCTTTTAAACTGAAACCTGAGCACACCAAATTGTTGGAACAGTATGCTGATATTGATAAAGAACCTGGTAATTTATTTTTACAGTTTGATTAATTTTACCTTTTTAAGAAAACTGACATGCGTAATTCATTGATTTTTTTTTATGAACTTCAAGTCTGTTGCAAGGTTCCGAGGGGTTAGGGAAAAGTCAAGAAATTAAAAAATTTAGGCAAATATAAGGGAAATGTCAGAATTTTTTTTTTATCTTCTGAGTGTCTTGCAAATGGGTAAAATTGTACTGTTGTTTTCTCTTTATTTTGTTTTAAAAACTAAGAAAATGTTTCTTTCAACATTATTAAAAAAAAAAAAAAAAAAAAAAAAAAACCTAATTGCAAATTTGAATGTAAAGCTTGAGAGAATTAATCATTCTAAAATGCATTAAAATTCATTAAATCTATAGAATTATATTATTTCAAACTTTGTTTATATTGCAGTGAAACCTAAAGTTTAGTGAATGGAATATATGTTCCAAACACTTGGAGTGTTAAATATTTGAAGTGGTTAGGAAATTCTTGATGTACTATTTCCCATCAGAATCTCAATTTTTACTGTAAATGAAAAAGTTTTTAATTCATTATTCATCCACTTTAAAATTGTTATATAAAATTTATGCAAAGTGTGTAACAATATCACAAAATGAAAAATTGTTAAAAGTCAGAAAATTATACAGCACATATTTCTTTTTAGCATTTATCTAGATTAAAGTTGTCCATTATGTAGGATCTTATATCACATAACAGGAATGATTGTGTTCTGGTTTATACCAGGATTCTGATATTTTCTTCATTTTCAATACTGAAATTCTATTTTTTCCTGGATTATCTTAATTGGTCACAGAAAAAAAAAAAAAAATTGAGAAATTCATAAATCAGTTGAGGGGGAGATATACAAAATTCATCCATTTTGTTAGTTTTTGCATATAATTCAGAAATGATTCCATTTAAATTTTTTTTTTATTTTAATGCAGTTTTGAAAATTAAAAAAAATCAGTTATCAGTTCAAAAAGTCTGACAGAAAATATTGCGAATTCCAACAAATGGTCACTAAAAAAATCATTTTCATTAATCATTCATAGGGGGAAAAATCACCAATTTCATATAAGGATCAAAGAAAAAATATCCAGATCAGACTAAGTATCATGAAAAAAGTTCAAAATTCAACAAAGAATCGTGAAAAAATGTAAATTTTATCAAAAGATCACTTGAAAATGTAAATTTCATTCAAGAATTGCAAGGGGTGAAATCAGGGGTGATTGTGGGTTCATGAAAAGTAACTGAAATTTAGCGAGGAAACATTTCTGAATGAGAACAAGGGGAGAAAGACAACATAATTTATTACAGGAAGGCCAAATTACATAATATATAAATTTTAATTATGTTTATTAATCCTTAGAAGTTGATATTTTAATTTTATTTTAGGAATTGATCTATCAGAAAAACTGGGATTTTGGTACTGTAAATTTAAAAAATACCTGAATTCAGGTATATAACCTGAATGCAAATTTTCTCAAAGGATTGCAGAAAGGATGCAATTTCCCTCAAAGGATCATGGGGAAAAACCCTGCAAATTTCATTACAGGTTCCCCAAAGAAAATGCAAGTTTCATCAAAAAATCACAGAAAAAACTGCAAATTTCATTAAAGATTTGGCGAAAAATCAGAAATTTTGTCAAAGGATAACAGAAATAATGTGAATTTCATCAAAGAATTGCAGAAAAAATGTGAATTTCACCATGGAATCACAAAAAAAAAAAAAAAAAAAAAAAAAAAAAAAATGGGAATTCCTTCGCCTGAAAAAATTCATAATTGCCACTGGGAGGGTATCCCCTGTTCACCCCTCTGCTGTAACCTTTCAGAAAATTAACTGTGAATTTTGATTTTTTTTTTTTTTTAATTACTCCAGCTTTTGTAAATTGATTGTTGTTACATATAATTGTGAAATTATTCCTAAAATATGTGCTGTTTTTCCTGTAAAACTTTTACATTTTTATTGGGGTATCATTCATCTGATCAAACCCTATTCGTCTTTGTCCTCTGTCTGTCTTAGAGTCCATACACAGAAACTATATAAGTCAGAGAGTTAAAATTTTGTGTACTTGCAGCTGAATACCTCTTGTCACACAACAAATCATAAAATTTTGAAAAAGGCTGTTATTTTAATTAAATTATTATTATTATTTTTAAATATCATCAGTTCATTTTTGTTGTTGTTTTTTTCTTTTAATTACTGCACGCAAGTTTAGTTTAAATAGATACAAAAATTATGTATGTAACATAAATCAATGGATTAAATAAATCATGTAATGGATTAAATAAAACATGCTTATTTGTTTTTAATTTATCATCTATTTTGACAAGCAAAGTGAATTTTTTTTTTAATTTATTAAATACCTATTCATTTAAATTACTAGCGGCCTCTGATGACCATTTTGGTCTCCCTTAAATTTATGCTAAGCTTTGCAATATTTTATTTTTATTCATAATTTTATTTACTTGAGTACCTTCACTAAATCTGCAAATTCTGATAGAGAAATCAACAAATCTATGCAATCAAGGCAGAATTTAAAGGAAGAATTCAGTATTCTGTTCTGGTTGACGTATTTGGTGAAGGAATCTAAAATTAACAAAGTCCTCCTATAAATATCATTAGTTAAATATAAAAATTTAAAATAAGATAGTGGATAATTTTCAGGAGGTGCATTCCTAAATATAATGGTGCTGCCATTCATGCAAGGAATGATTTTCTATTGACAATTTTTGTTTGTTCATTTAATGATAAAGTGTTTAAAAGGAGATATTAAATGAAACCTTTTGTGCGATCTGTGATCACACTTACCCACTTGTTTTCAAATTTTTGTATGAAACTCGATAGTGTTTAGGACAAAATAGTCTGTTTGCTAATTATATTTAATTCCCGCGATTTCTCATGGAAATTATTTCATAAAACAAAGAAAGACAAATAAAATTTCAATGTGGATAAGCACCATCAACTTCACAAATCTTAAAAATGGAAGGTTTGAGACTGAACATTTATCATTTAAAAGAAGGATCAAATCAGTATGTATTTTGTATGAGTATTACAAATAAAAGGATTAACACACCACTCCAGTGTAAAATATGTATTTTGAACGGTATTTTTTTTTTTTTTTTTTAAGTATATATATATATTTTTTTATTAATTCCCTCCCTCTAGGATGGAGTGTTTTTGTTCTAGACTCAGAACTATTCTCGCTAAAATTTCAGGGTTTTTTTTGCATGAAGTGATAATTATCCTTAAATTTTTATTGTGTAAGGTCAGGGAAGTTTTTGAAAAAGTCCAGAATAAATCAAGAACAGTCAGGGAAGTTTTTACCGGAGAATTGTAGAAATTGTACTCCTAATTAACTTTAGATCATGTATAACAGTGTATACAGCCAACTCTGTGAAATCTGCACACTTAGAAACTGAAGAAATTGAGGATTATGGATCATCCCTTTGTTTACATTTTATTTTTTAAAATCCAACTATAAATTGAGAATAACAGCACAAAAATTACAACTACAATAGAAAAGAAAAACATAATGCAAAATTGATTTAATATATTTAAGTTAATTTAAAGAAAAAATAAATTATATTCAATGCAAATTTTATTGATTATTCATTTTTTATTTAAACAATGCCACAAGGCAATGGTATTTTCAGTTTTGGTTAGTCTATGAACACTCATTACTTCTTGCTCTGAGATAAAATTTTTGTTCAATGAAATTTAAATATTTATTAATTAGAAATTTGATAATTCATGAAAAAAATATATATATATATTTATAAGTTTGTTAATAACAATTTTCATTGTTTACATTCCAGTGTGTGGTGTGAATTATACATTAGCCGATTTCACAGAGTCACTACATAGTATAAAACAAAGTCGCTTTTTCTGTCCCTATATCCCTATGTACGCTTAAATCTTTAAAACTATGCAACGGATTTTGATGCGGTTTTTTTTAATAGATAGAGTGATTCAAGAGGAAGGTTTATATGTATAATAACATCCATTAAATAGTGGAGAAATACTGTTATTTTTTAGGTTTTTAATGTGATGTTGTAAATAATTTCATTTTTTCCGCTTATACATTGCAAACGCAGGCTGAACCCTACAAGATTTATCAAAATAATGTACTAATTATTGTACACATTAAAAAGGTCTACAGAAAAACCCGCAATGGTATATGTTTATCTCTTATGGAGATCCCACAATAACATTTTTTGTCATTTACATTTTACGATTCTTAACTTTTTATTTCAGAAATGCAAAAGAACAACTTTCTCGGCCAATCGCAAGACTGCACACGTCATTCCGGCATCAAACCGTTTGCTTCGATTGGCCCGATCACCTGTCACGAACAGACGCCTAATCTCTCTAGCAGGCGACGTTCCACTCAACTCCACTCTGCGCTCCATAATTCACTTCGCGGATTTGTTGTTTTCTCAACATAATTTTAACTTCCATTTTTTGTGTGTTCAGAAATGCTAACTGTACTTAAAACTATACAGCTAAAGAAGTGCAGTGCTAATAATATTATCATTGGTATTGTATTTCTGTAACCAACGGCACCTTATGTGGCAATAATACTAATATCCGAATTTTCTTTTATAAGTTTACACTTTTTTAATAACTCCACCCACAAAGAAGAGAGTATGAGTATGTGTGTAAAAATTTATAACTTGAATTTTTTTTTAATACCCGTACAAAGCCTGGGCGGGCTGCTATAATCTATATCCATAAAACAAAGTCGTGTTAGTAACACCATCTATAACTTAAGAACGGATGGATCGATTTTTATGAAACTTTGTATGGAGTTATCTGGCACCTTAGATTAACATACAGGCTACTTTTTACCCGACTACTTAAAAGGAGAGTGATGGTTTTAGTAGTTGAATTTAATGGGATGAAGTGGTAGTAACAATTTGCGGTGTCAGTAGTGACACGGGACTACCCAAAGCAAAGCAAGGGCGGGCCGCTAGTTAACTATAATATAAACCAAAATATTTGCAAAAAAAGTTTTCATGTTTTCAAATGAATTATATTTTAAAACATACATTTACTTAAGTTGTTGTATGATAAAAAGTTAATTAAATCCAATTGATTTTTTAAATCATCAGATTTTAAAATATTCACCTTTTATATAAACATTTTAATAACAATTTTAATTTTTCTTAAGAAAGGTGTTATAGTAAAAATAAAATACATTGACATGTTTCGGAACCGTCAAATAAGTTCCATAGTCATAATATGAATAAAACAAAATTTCAAAATATTTCTCGGACAATACAAATGACACGCGACAATGAGATATAAATAACAAAAAACACGCGCTCTATTGCAAAAAATTAAACTAGAATATAGACCATGATCTAAAACTTAACTAAAAATAAAAATTTCATACTATTTCACGGTCAATACAAATGACACGTGACAAAGAGATATAAAAAAAAAATGAGATGTATAGTAATGAGATGTCAAGCGCCAACATATTTTTTGGAAAAAGCATTTGTCTTATTGTTGAAAGACTTATTACCTCCTTCGGACTTGGTTGTTAATTCCACAGCAGAAATTGTAGAACATATCAAAATACTTAAGATTCCTCATGATTGTATTTTGGCAAGTATGGATGTCAAGTCGTTGTTTCCATCAATAGACATTAGTGAAGTTAATTCTTATATTAGTGATTTGATAGATAGTTCAGAAAAGTATAGTGATAACATAAAAAAGACACTGAAAATTGGCTTACAGTTAATCACAAATAATAATTTTTTTATGTTTGATGGAAAAATTTATGAGCAAAAGTTGGGGGCTCCAATTGGTTCTCCCATTTCAGGTTTCCTCGCGGAATTCAAAATGAGACCTTATGAAAAAAGAATTTTTGAAAATTTTGACAAAGTTCCTAGGTTTTGGAAAAGGTATGTTGATGATGTTTTTTGGTTTGGGAATGTGGGTAGATTCTTTCCTTAATTTTGTTGATAAAGTTAATAAATTAGATAAAAATATTCAATTTACCTATGAATTAGAAGCGAATTGTAGTTTACCATTTTTAGACACTTTTTTAATTAGGGAGGGTGATTCTTTGAAAAGATCAATTTATAGAAAGAAAATTAATAACCAACACATTATTCCAAATTCCGCTTGTTCACCTTTTTGTTATAAATTCTCTACTTTCCGTTTCATGTTTGATAGAGCGTTTAAAGTCTGTTTTGATGAATTTTTAAACGAAGAGTTGCGTAAGATCCGTGAGATTGCAGGTTCTAATGGGTATAAAATAAGTAGCATCAATAAATTAATTAATTATTATAGAAAAGGGAAGCCTAAACAACAATATTCAGGGTTAACTGAAAGATTCAATAAAGGGGGTGATTCTAAAAATTTTAAAAGAATTTCTTTTCCATATCTGAAAGGCAGTTTTGAGAAATTAAAATTTAAATTAAAAAAGTTTAATATTGATTTGATTGCAACTCCTCCACCAAAATTAAGATGTTTACTTAATAAGCAAGTGGATCCTATTGGACATATGATGATCTTGCTGGAGTTTATGAAATATGTCAGCCATACTCATACCCTTTAACACTCTATAAGCATATATACATATTGTAATAGAATAATATAGCATGACTTACTGGGTTTTATTTTATTCCAATCTTATCTTATCTTATTTCCAATCCCTTTATTTTGTTTTTCCTTATTCCATGGCATATTCTATTTCTTAGTCGGTTACTTATTTGTTTACTTTCGATTTGAACATTTTACATGTGCGTTCATGATCGTTTTCTTCCGTCTGATCGCGATTTGTGATCTTCGTAAATTACGAGTAGCCATATCTCCATATCGCAAGACAGGATCGCATTCGCTCAACTTCGGCAGACGCAAAGGGGGCGTTGCTCTCTGGCGATGTCTAGAATAGCGAGGGGTATTTAAAGCAGTTGGTTTGTTTTTGACTGCCGGTGGTCTGACAATGTTTAGGCTGGCAAATGCCGTTGGTTATCTTAAATGTTAGTTATAAAAGCTCTGTTTGTAGTTTGTTTTGCTGGTGAAAGATGGTGTTGTTTTATAAAATGAATCCAGTTAATCGATAGTGAAAATATTTCGCTGTACATCTGTTGTGATGAATTGTTATGACATCCAAGGTTTTTATTTCCTTTGAACTTTTTCCGGACATTACTTTTTCGTCGTCATCTGATTTGAGAAACCTGTTTTTTTTCCCCAGTTATGCTATAGTGAGTAGTTTTATTTTTGCAACCTGTACCGGTCATTTTTTTCTTATCTTATGTCATGCATATTAAGTTATTAAATATTTTATTGTGTTAACGTACGACTTTAATTTTGCAGATAATATATTTTCGGAAATTACTGTTTTTGGTTGATTTCACCAGATATTGTTTACCACTGTTTATCTTTTATATATATATATTTTTTTTTTATTTTAAATATGTTTTTTCAAATAAACGTTAGATTATTTTTTTAATTAAATGTTTCTTTATTGACTTTATGACGCTACCACAGATTGCCAATATTTATTTCAGGTCACCATCTCTGCTTTAGTTTTATGTAATTTTAGAACGGTTCTGGCTTCAGAACCGATCACGGGTTATGGGCCAAAGCTACTACGCTTTTTAACCTGTTATGGTGGCCATAACCTTCGTTGGCAATATCGTAAACTAGTGGTAGCATGCGGCCATTAGACCTCCAAGTGATTTCTAGTGGGGGGGGGGGGGGGGCACAATAGTATTTTTTTTTTTTTTTTGATAAACATATTTAATTTCTCTGGTATGAAATAGAAAGGTTTTTTTTTTTGGTAAAATTTTTTTTTTGTCTAAAATAGTACGTTGTCGTACTATCTGACTGTTTTAGAGTACGTTTTTTTTTTTTTTTTTTTTTTTTTTTTTTGAAAAAAAAATTTTTTTTCCTTTCTGTTTAAATTTAATAAAGTAAAGTTAAAAGCATTGCAATGACCAATGTACAGGTTAGCATAAACAAACTAAATGCTCACAACTTTGCAACCTGGGCAGCGGATGTAAAATACCTGCTGCTTGATAAAAATGCTTGGGGCATCGTGAATGGAACTGAAGAGGCTCCGAATACCAGTGACGCTGTAGCCACTAAAGAATATCAGGCACGCCTCAGGTCAGCACTGTCCATAGTGTACCTGAACGTTGAAAATGAGTTCCGAAGAATTATAGAAAACATCGACGATCCCCATGAAGCATGGACAAAGCTGAAAACCCACTTTCAACCTGATAACCGAGCTCGCCATATGCAGCTCTTCGGCAAGATCCTATCCTGTAGAATACAGCCTGATGAGCCGGTAGACATGTTTGCCGCACATCTACAAAGACTAGCCGATCAACTGTCTGCCATGAATGAGCCGATAAAAGAAATTTATCTGACATTCCAGTTGCTGCGATGGCTCCCAAAGAAATTTGGTAATCTCGTCCAGGGAATTTTGCGATGGCCAGAACAGCAGTTCAAGTTTAAAGATGTCCTGACCGAATTGGTAGCTGAAGAGTCCCGCATCAAATTACGAGAAGAGGACAGAGGTAACTTGGTCCAATCCCACTTTTCCCGAGCTCGTACACCCAAGAGTTCTGCCTACAAGCCCAAGTTTAATGGAAGATGCCACAGGTGTGGACAAGCCGGCCATATGCTTCGACAGTGTAAATTGCCTCAACAAGCCTCAAGTCCCGAATCTTGCCTCCATACTACTTCGAGAGACTCCTCAGACTCCTCATTCCAGAACTCCTCAGTATCCAGAGGTTCATCGGTGTCCAGTCCAGTTCGAGTCCAACCCAGTAACTCCAGACCTAGCAGAGATGTGTCTCGCAATAGAAACAGAATCAGACGTCAACGTAAGCCAACAAGCCAGGTAAATTACCTCATACAATCTAATCTTAGTAATATTAAGTGTGGTGGAGACGCTGGGTCTTTGACACAGGTGCCTCGCACCACTTCTGCAAAGATAAAAATCTATATGTTCAATTTAAGCCTTTGCACAATGAGGAGTTAGCTGTTGCCGTTGACGGAGCGACTTTTCCTATTGAAGGAATCGGACTAGTGGACTTAAAAATAAATGGGGAAATGGTTCGCTTCGGCGATGTTATGTACTGCCCAAGTTTAAGGCACAATTTGATATCTGGCCCTAGGCTTGATAAAACTGGTGCCAAGTTCAGAGGAGGTGAGGGTAGGGTTAAAGCGTATCCTGACAGTGGTACCTTATTTCGAGCTTTTCTTAAAGATGGCATTTACTGCCTGTACCCAGATCCTAACCCTAGGAATAAAACTAAAACTCAAAATAGCCAAAGTACTAAAAAGGTTCGTTTTCAAGCTTATACTGTCCAGAAGGACGACTTTAAATTATGGCATAGACGTTTTGGGCACATTAGTTCTACTTTAATTGAACATACTGTAAAATGTAATGGTGTAAGGAGCTTACCACCTATTAAAAGTAAAGACTTTGAATGTGAGACATGTAAAATTAACAAACACAGGCGAACTTCCTTCCGTCCTATAAACCAAATACGATCAAAACGACCCCTTGAATTACTTCATACTGACTTGTGGGGACCGACACAAATAACAGGTAGAAACGGTGAGAAGTACTTTTTAACTATAACTGACGACTTCTCACGAAAAGTATCAGTCTATCCCTTATGTAACAAATCACAAGTATTCAAGATATTCACTAATCATGTAAAAAGAGCTGAGAGATTTTTAGGCACTAAGGTAAAAGAGGTCCGTAGTAACAATGGGCGGGAGTTTGACAATGAAGCCTTTACAAGATACTTTGAGGAAAACGGGATACACCATGAGTTTACCAACGTGTATTCTCCGGAACAGAATGGGGTCTCGGAACGTTTAAATCAGACTATAATGGACAGGGCCCGCTCAATACTTAACGAAAGCAAACTCAGCTTAAAATTCTGGCCAGAAGCAGTTCTATACATCGCGTACACACTAAACAGGATATGTCATAAAACACAGAAAAAGACACCCTTTGTGACTGTGGTAACAAACCCTCAATAAGACATCTACGCCCTTTTGGTACTGTGGCATACGTGGGGGTGCCCAAACAATTAAGAAACTCAAAGTTTGATCCTAAAGCCAAAAAAGGGGTTTTAGTGGGTTACGCGATGTCAACCAAAGGCTACAGGGTATGGATCCCCCATACAAATAAAATAATAGAAACCATAAATGTTAGATTTGGGGATGAATCTGTACCGAGAAATGTTCACAGACATAGCGAGCAAGGCCCAAGTTATTCAATAGGCACAAACCCTTTTACTACTTCAGAGCAGCACAACGGAAGCGACCTGGGACCCACATATATTTTAAGTTCAGAACAACCAGAAATTGACTATTTGACCAACCTTCAACCTGACAGATTTCCTTCAGAAAAATCACCATCTCCATCACCTAAGCCAGGCACCTCAAAAACTGTTGAGCCCGCCTCCGTTCACTCATCTGAGAATGAAAGTGACGAGGATGGCGAAGAATTCTCGAGAACACTGAGAGATGCTGTATGGTTCCGTAAGGCCATAACTGGGCCTGATAAGTCGAGAACCGACATCTACTATTATGAGATGGGTGAAACGCAACGTTTAAGATCACTCAGAGAAGTGCGGGAATACTGTCAGTCTAATGGTATCAAATTTGATCCAACCATGTTCAGTTTCAAAGGGGAAAATAAATACCAGGGTATTGTAAAATCTACTTCCAGTGCTAGTTCAAGTCCTAGTTACACACCTCCACACTCATCTTTATCAGAAACACGTAAAACCAATATATGACTAGAAGCCACCATCCCAAACACATATAAGCAAGCCTTAAAATCCCCTCAGTGGGAACTCTGGAGACAGGCAATGCAAGAGGAAATAGACGTAATAAATAAGACACGTATGGGAATTAACATCACTACCACCCAACACTGAACCTCTAGGCTGCAGATGGGTCTTCACCATCAAACGGGACGATAAAGGGCATGTGGCAAGATATAAAGCGAGACTAGTAGCCCAAGGCTATAAACAGGTCAGGGGTGAAACTTATGACGAGACATTTTCACCAGTTGTAAATTTTAGTCTAATCCGCTTTTTCTTTGCTGCCCTAGTCTCATGTCTCGGATGGATTCACACGCAATGCGATGTGAAAGGAGCCTATCTGTACGCCCCTCTCTCAGATAGCATTTACATGAAACAGCCTCCAGGTTTTGAAATAAAGGGGAAAGAGCATTTAGTCTGTAAACTCCAGAGGGCATTGTATGGCCTCCATCAGAGTGGCCGGGTGTGGTTTTATGAATTGCATAAAATTTTAATTTCTCTTGGTTTTAACAAATTAGATTGGTGTAATTGCGTTTACACTTTTTCTAATTACGTTGTTTTATTATTATACGTTGATGACTGTTGTTTTAAGTAATTGTTTTAAGTAACCATCAGAAACACATAAATGAAATTTTAAAATTACTAACTGAACATTTTGACATCAAAATCCTGGAGAAAACATGTAAACTTCTTGGGGTTGAGTTTGAGGAAGATAGGGAAGGTGTAGTGACAATTCATCAAATGCAATATATTGATGATATCTGTGCACGTTTTAAGGAATTTAACTTTCCCATCACTTCACTTCCCATAAGTAAAGGAGTAGTGTACTCCAAGTCACAATGCCCTCAAACAGACATAGAAACCCAGGAGATGTCAAAATATCCATACAGAAGTGTTTTGGGATGCTTATCATTTCTTACAAGCAGGACTCGTCGTGACATATCCTATGCTGTAAACATATTTAGTCAATTCCAGAGTAATCCAGGTATAATCCACTGGAATGGTCTCTTAAAATTACTAGGGTATGTCCAAAGCACCAAACACTACAAACTGAGGTTACCTTGTCATCATATAAATCTAATAACATACACAGATGCTGACTTTGTTGCCAATCGCGATGACAGGACGTCAATGGGGGGACAACTTCTAATGCTAGACAAATCTCCTATCATGTGGAGGGCTTTCAAACAAAAATCTGTCTGCTTGTCTACCATGGAATCAGAGTTTGTGGCTTTAACAGAAGCAACTAAAGAGCTTCTTTGGTTCAGTAGAATCATAACTGAATGTTATGACAAACACATTTTTACAGGTCCACAAACTAAACCAACCCTGTTAGTAGACAATATGGCCTCCATGATTTCCTTAAATCTCCCATAGAAAACTATAGAACAAAACACATTGACATCAAATTATTTTTTGTTAGAGACCTTTTAAACCAAGAGATATTTAATGTAAAACACGTAACTAGTAAAGCTAATCTCTCAGATATCTTTACAAAACCCTTGACGAAGTTTGATCTTAAAAGGTTCATTGAAGTGATCTTTAGTTATAAGTAATATATAAGGTTTTATTTAAAAGTAAAAAGTATAAAAAAAAAAAAAAAAAAAAAAAAAAAAAAAAAAAAAAAAAACTCCCCCTCCTTTGGACTTGGGTCAAGTATTAAAATACTTGTTTAGTTTTTTAAGTTAAACCCTGAAGTTTAACACGTTTCATTTTTCAAATCTGAAATTTTGTATATTTCAGTGTTTTTCTTTTATAATGTTTGAATATGTGATTATACACTTATTTTTCTTGTTGTTTCATATTTTTTGTCTCATATGCATATGTTCTAATGTCATACATAAGTTTTTCAATACCCTCATTTCCAACATTGCGGACAATTTAACTCCCGCTGGAATTTGATCAGACCTCAGGATGGTTCATCCTCCGGGGTCCGAGCAGCCCCAGGAAGCGGCTCGCAGGGGTGCAATTGTAAATAGCCAGAGTGGCCTGCAGGGGGTAGTGGCCTTCTTGAGTGTTCTGATCACAGGAAGGCCTGTCGCGGACATCGTTTCCTTTAAGTTTGTAAGTCCCATTTTGAAAAATGGAAATGTCATTTAGGTCCCGTCCGTGGTGTTGAAAATTGAGCTGTATTTTTTTTTGCATATATAAATATGAAAAAAAAAGGGTTGTTTTACTTTTAAGGAATTGCATAACAAGTGTTTTTCACATTTTAAATCTTTGTTAAAACATTTGCAAATGTGTATTATTTCAAAAGCTTAAGCATGCATGTTGTTGTTGTTGTTTGTTTTTATGTGAGCGCTCACCGTCCCTATCATTATCATAATCATTCATTATCATGATCATGATCATTAGTGTTAATATCATTGAATGTGTCTCTTTTGCATATCATGAATTTCCCATACATTTTCAAAGTGTTTTTGCATTGTAATTCATGTTTTGCTATTCTTCATATTCGTAATGTTTATGAATCTATCGTATGGTTATCATTTACTCTAGTGTAATTATGCAAATGTATGTAAATATAATCGTGTATTGTCAAGGCCAAGATCAAGAATCGACATACTAAAGAATGTTGTGGTATGTACTGGTAATCGTAGTCACTTGCATGTGACGAGGTAAAATGGTAACAAATTTTCATGAACCTTTTTTGAAATGTTTGTGTACCTGAAAGGCTTTCAAACTTTTAAGTTACTATGGTAACTAAAGACTCTTGTGCTATGAAAAAAAATTGTTATTGTTATTCTTGTTGTTATATAGTTATTAAATTGTTATTCATATTGTGTGGTTATTAACATTGTTAAAAAGTTGTTCATTTTTGAAATTAACCTTGTTATAAGATATTGTGAATTTGTTGCATTTATGCATGATAATGTTGAGTTATTCTTCACTAGTAACTGTCAAAGTATGATAGTAGATATACTGATATCTTATGTTGTTCAATATGATCTTTGATATTATTTGGTAATACTTGGTGATAATTAGTTTCTTTTGAGTATGCGTGTTAAGGGGGGGGGGGGCGATTGTCAGCCAACTCATACCTTTAACACTCTATAAGCATATATACATATTGTAATAGAATAATATAGCATGACGTACTGGGTTTTATTTTATTCCAATCTTATCTTATCTTTATCTTATTTCCAATCCCTTTATTTTGTTTTTCCTTATTCCATGGCATATTCTATTTCTTAGTCGGTTACTTAATTGTTTACTTTCGATTTGAACATTTTACATGTGCGTTCATGATCGTTTTCTTCCGTCTGATCGTGTAGAGCCAGACGGGCTCGCGATTTGCGATCTTCGCAAATTACGAGTAGCCGTATCTCCATATCGCAAGACAGGATCGCATTTGCTCAACTTCAGCAGACACAAAGGGGGTGTTGCTCTCTGGCGATGTCTAGAATAGCGAGGGGTATTTAAAGCAGTTGGTTTGTTTTTGACTGCCGGTGGTCTGACAATGTTTAGGCTGGCAAATGCCGTTGGTTATCTTAAATGTTAGTTATAAAAGCTCTGTTTGCAGTTTGTTTTGCTGGTGAAAGATGGTGTTGTTTTATAAAATGAATCCAGTTAATCGATAGTGAAAATATTTCGCTGTACATCTGTTGTGATGAATTGTTATGACATCCAAGGTTTTTATTTCCTTTGAACTTTTTCCAGACATTACTTTTTCGTCGTCATCTGATTTGAGAATCCTGTTTTTTCCCCCAGTTATGCTATAGTGAGTAGTTTTATTTTTGCAACCTGTACCGGTCATTTTTTTCTTATCTTATGTCATGCATATTAAGTAATTAAATATTTTATTGTGTTAACGTACGACTTTAATTTTGCAGATAATATATTTTCGGAAATTACTGTTTTTGGTTGATTTCACCAGATATTGTTTACCACTGTTTATCTTTTATATATATATATTTTTTTTTATTTTAAATATGCTTTTTCAAAATAAACGTTAGATTATTTTTTTTAATTGAATGTTTCTTTATTGACTTTATAACACTACCACAGATTGCCAATATTTATTTCAGGTCACCATCTCTGCTTTAGTGTTATATAATTTTAGAACGGTTCTGGCTTCAGAACCGATCAAAATACCTTATATTCAGGCCCTTATTACCGCACGGGCAAATCGGGACTTTGCCCATGGGCCCCAGGCCTTAAGGGGCCAAATCTATACATTAAATTGTAAAACATTTACTTTCTTTTTCCAGTTACAATTCTTCCATAAGCTGAAGTTATTAAATTCATCTTAAAGTAAACACAACAAATTGCTGAAGTTAAAAAAAGAGTTTTATTCTGTACAAAGGGGAAAAAAATGTACTTTTATTTATTTAGGTATTTAATTTAGAATTGACAGAGCTAAGAATTTTTTTTCTATTTATATCCAAGGTGCGAAAATATGTTTATTCATTACACATACACATACGAGTGACCATCATTTCTATTTGAATAACGTTGCAATGATTAGAAAGGGGCCCCCTAATTTATCTTTGCCCAGGGCCCCAATTAATCATAATCGGGCCCTGCTTATATTACTGAAAATGGTGACTTAAATTATTACATAGGCATGACTGGGAGAAAGTTTGGAATTGGAAAAGGGGAGCACGAATCTGATATTAAATTTGGACGTACTAACACTGCCTTATCAAGAACATATTTAAATGAGGAGATAAAAATATTGTTTAATCAAAGTAAATTATGTTTCATATCTAATTGTAATCGTAAATCTATTATAAGAGAGTCATTGAAATTTATACGCGTACTAATCTGGTTTGCAATGATACCGTTTCTTTTACTATTCCTAAGTTATGGTTAGAATTAATGAATAAATTCCTCGTGAGGGCTTGAATGGGATGAACCAAGTTGGAATTTCTTTTGATCATGGTCTATTTTTATTTTAATTTAATTTTTTACAATAGCGCGCATGTTTTTTGGTGTTTTTTTATATCTCTTTGTCGCGTGTCATTTGTATTGACCGTGAAATAGTTTGAAATTTTTATTTTTAGTTAAGTTTTAGATCATGGTCTATATTTTAATTTAATTTTTTGCAATAGAGCGCATGTTTTTTGTTATTTATATCTCATTGTCGCGTGTCATTTGTATTGTCCGAGAAATATTTTGAAATTTTGTTTTATTTATATTATGACTATGGAACTTATTTGACGGTTCCAAAACATGTCAATGTATTTTATTTTTACTATAACACCTTTCTTAAGAAAAATTAAAATTGTTATTAAAATGTTTAATTTGTTGTAATTTATTTTTTTTTCAGTAGAAACAATTAATATATCACATAATTGACTGAAAAGCATTGTTGGTTGCACTACAATGATTTATCTTTAATCTCTCCCCTTCCCCCCTTGCAAAATATTTAATTATATTAAGTCTCCTGAAAAATATTTTTAAATTATTTTGTTCAGTATCGTAACAAGACATGCATATTGTCTTGATGTTGATGCAAAAAGTATAATGATGGGAATAAAGAAAATTAAAAAATAGATATTCATTTCGCAAATTCAAATTTAGCCCTAAAAATCTAGAAACACTTTAAAAGAATAATAAAAACTACAGCCAGCCCTTGACTTATGTATTATGTAACTTGTATAAATTTGCTCTTACACAATAATTCTTGAAAATTATATTTATAAACATACTAGCGGGTTTGATACGCATTTACATATTTCCGATTATTGTTTTGTAAATAAAATATGTAGATCTAAACTACAAAAGTATTAAAAAAAAAAAAAAAAAAAAAAAAAAAAACTTGGTTTAACCGTTACAATTTTGTTAACTGAATTCAAACCAGAATGAAAGCTAATTTTGAAAAGAAATGAGTGTATTTTTTTTCTTCTAGTTTCAGCTGTTTGTTTGATGTAGATACTTCATTTAATCATTTGATGTGATTCAAAATTAATATAAATTAATTCATCAATGTTAAATTTATAAATCCCATATTTTATTTTAAAAGTGTTCTTTCAGATTATATATTTTTTCATACTTTTATAATTTATATCAAAGTGACTGCTGCATGCTGCTTTATTTATTTATACATATACAGTGTCTCACATAAGTGATGGGACACTTGTGCTTTACAAAAGGAAACTAATCAAATAAATTAAAAAAACATGTACACATTTTTTTGTGGGTGTGTTTCATACTTAAATTTAGTAAAGATTATTACATAACATACATTTTGTCAAAATATTAAAATATTAATTTAATAAAAATACAAATGTTTAGAACGGAGCAAAAAATAGCTCACATAAGTGATGGGACACCATTATATATGCAACAAAAATTGTCTGAAATAAGCAATAAAAATATTTTTTGGGGTTTTATTTTTACTTAAAAGCAATTGGCAATAATTTATAAAATCGTCTGCAGTATTTCTCTCCAGTTTCTTTTGGAATTTTTGTGTTTTTTAGCTCTGTGTAGCCATGAATGCTAAACGAAAAGAAACTTTGCCTGAAATTCGAAAATTAGTCATTAATTTGCATATTGAACGTGGAAAATCTATTAGAAAAACTGCTGAAATAGTTAAAAGAAGACCTGGCCGACCATCAGGAATAAAGCGAATTATCAATCGAAATATAAAAAAAAATCCAAGAAATAGAGCTTCAAAAGTTGCTGCTGATTTACAAGCATTATATGGAATAATTGTTAATCCTGAGACTATTAGAAGGGTAATTCGATCTGCTGGATATCACGGTAGAGTAGCCAGGAAAAAATTCTTCGTAAGTGAAAAGAATAGAAAACTCAGACTAGCTTTCGGAAAATCCAACATAAATAAGAATTCTGATTACTGGAATAAAGTTATATTTGCTGATGAGAGTAAGTTTAATATATTTGGTTCTGACGGTAGAATTTGGTGTGGAGAAAACCCAGGGAAGAATTTCGCAAACAGAACTTGGTACTAACAGTAAAACATGGTGGAGGAGGAGTTATGGTATGGGGGTGTATGTCGTCCGCTGGAGTTGGTAATCTTGTTTTTATTGACAGTATAATGGATCAGTACAAGTATATTGATATTTTAAAGCAAAATTTGAAATCTTCAGCACGAAAATTGAACCTTCATAACGATTTTAAATTCTATCAGGACAATGACCCCAAGCACACTGCTCTGAACGTTAGACTCTGGCTGCTATATAACTGTCCTGAAATAATAAAAGCACCACCACAATCTCCAGACTTAAATCCCATAGAGAATATTTGGCAAGAATTGGAATCAAGAATTCGCAAACACACCATTTCTTCAAAACAACATCTAAAATCGGTGCTTCAAGAAGAATGGGGTAAAATCACTCCAGAAATCACAAAAAAATTAGTCGAATCCATCCCAAAAAGATTAAATCATGTTTTAAAAGTAAAAGGAAATCCAACAAAATATTAAAACCTTTTAAAAAGTAAAATTTTTGGATAAATATTTGATGGAAAAGTAAGTGTCCCATCACTTATGTGAGCCATTTTTTGCTCCGTTCTGAACAATTGTATTTTTACTAAATTAATATTTTAATATTTTGACAAAATGTATGTTATGTAATAATTGTTACTAACTTTAAATATGAAACACACCCAAAAAATTTTTGCACATGTTTGTTTATTTATTTTATTGCAGTTTCTTTTTATAAAGCACAAGTGTCCCATCACTTTTGTGAGACACTGTATAAAAAAATATTACAATTTCTCATTTTTACGCAAATAATTTATTTAAATTTTATCCAAGCAATTTACAAATTTGGCTTGCATAAAATTCAAGTTACGCAAATGCATGCAACAGAATGCATTACTTACGTAAGTTGGGGGATGCCTGTAATGAAATTTAGGGCATGATTGGATGCATTATTATTACTTTCGTAAATGTTTTTTGTAGTTTGAGGGCTAAATTTTATAGTAAAGTATTAAATTATCTAACATTCTTTTTAAAAAAATATCCCCAATATTTTTGAATTTCTAAAAAACTTGAGTAAAAATGTGTGTCATCATGCTAATTTTTTTAATTATTTAGTTACTGGTTATTCTTATCTTTAATATTTATTCATTTCTTTTAGTTTATGCATAGATTTTGGAAATAAAATTAGCAAAATTCTTTGTTTCAGTTGATTATATAGATGAAGATTTGTATTTGATGCTTCAATCTCTGATGGTATGTTTTTCTTTTATTATCATTTTTAAACTAGTAATATATTCATTTTCAAATTACACAAAAATAGTAATTAAATGTCTGGTATAAGATTAATTAAAAAAATAATTATTTATTTTGAAAAAAGCATTATTCTATTTTGTTGCATTAACTTCTTGAAACACTTGATCGTGATAAATTTTTTTGAAGTATTATATTCATTTGTGATATAAAGTACAATATTGATTTAATTATGAATTCAGATGTTGTAATTGAACTGTAATTTTAACTGGAGTTGAAATTGAATACTGGAAGACTTATTCACCCAATTAACCCTAACAATCACACAATCTGAATGAATTAATCCTCCAATATCCATCCAGAATGGCTTAGTTGGAAGAGCATTGGCGACTTCAGCCAATACATCCCTGATCTGAATCCTGGCCCAAACTTTTTTCACCCACTTGAAAAACATATGTCTGTTATAATTCATGCACAGATTGAATAATCATGTTATAAATTAATCTAATATAATTTCGTATGCAGAATTTTCTGCAGTTCCATACATTGACCTTCAGTTTATTCTGTTGAGCTGATCCAGAGTATCAGACCAGACTGTGCGATCCCGGTTGGGTGAATTAGTCCTCCAGTATTCGTCCAAGATGGCTCAGTAGGAAAAGCACTGGTAGCTTTAGCCAGTACATTTCTCATTCGAATCTTGACCCTGACTTTTTTCATCCACATGGAAAATTTATGTCTATTATAATTCATTTACCGATTGAATAATCATATTATAAATTAATCCATTATATACAGGATGTTATTATACACAAAACAGACTATTTTCATAGTGTTATCATGTGTTTTAAAAGATTAAATACAGTAGATTCCCTCAAATCCACACAGCTATATAAATACAAGAGGTAGTGCGAATTTTAGAATTTTGCAAATTTCTGGTCATTATTTTGAGCACATTTTTTAGACAGTAGTTTGAATATTTTTAAGCATTGAAAATTGTAATTAATGTTAACTTTAACATAAACTAAAAATTTTAAACAATTAAATAAAAAATTAAAATAATATATTAATTTAATAATTAATAATTATATAAAATAATTATGTAAAATTAGAAAAAAAAAATGTTTTCAATTTATTTTTAAATAAATCTAAAACTGAAACAAAAACAACTTTATGGATACTTCTAATATGTGTATAGCAAACAAAAACTTTCGTGGATTGCTAATTGTACAATCTTTAAAATAAAATGATACAAAAATGTGATTTTATAGCAAAATTGCTAATTTGCCTTAAATTAAAAAATGTGGTTCTACATGAATAAATTCCATGGGACTTTACTTGCTAAGACAAAAATATATCTAAAACAGAATTTTTTTTCCAGTCCTTTACAATATTAAAAAAATACATAGGATGCATTTTGAATAGGAAGTTTTAATAGCTTATTATCAGCTGAAGTAAACACGCTTTCGTAAGGGGACAAGATCACAAACTTACTAAAAGGTAGAGAATAGAGTTTACAAAGAATGGAAAAAGTCTATTTAGCCAAAAATGTTTGAATCAATATAGACATTTGTGTGTTTTTTTTTAAATATTGTAGTGTAATATTATCAAATATTTCAGATTGCAGTCCAAGAAAAAGATGAATCAGTACTAATGCAGTTAGAAAAAGATCTTTGGTATGTATTTTTTCTTTATTAGTGATATGAGAGAGTAATTTTGAACTTTTACATGCTTGTTAGTTTTGAATTTCTGATTGTTCAATATATTAATTATTAGACTCAGGATGGTCAAAGAGTAAAATTTTCAACACTGTGTATTTACATGAGATGTAAATCTTTAAAATTTAAAATAACTAGAATAGTAGTTTTCTGTGACCTCACCAAACCTGTACATTTTAAAAGCATTAAATAAAAAAGAAAAATTCATATAAAAATTGATTTTTTGAATAAAAGACAAAATGGCTCTTTTTATAATATGCAAACAGATGTTACTTAATAGTCTGGAATCTTTTAGTGAATCAATTTAGAATGTAATTCAATATATATTTAAATTATGCAGTAGAACCTCGATTATCTGAAGTAATAGAGAATGACCATCTTTTGGAAAATCGAGAATGTTTCAATTTTAAGGTTAAGGAGAAATATATGCACTAATTCTTATTATGGTAACAAGTGCTCAGTAAAAATAAAGCAATGAAAAATAGAAATAGAATAAATTACGTAACTTCTAATTTTGAAATTAAGTACCTTTTATATATTTCACAAGGGTTTGAAATAATGTTTTGTTTGTCGCAGTTTCGATTACCTTTGCTTTGAAGGTGTTTTTTAATATTATTAGTTCAGATGTATCAGTCTTTCTGCAGCTTTAGTCATATTAAACCTTTTGCAAAACATTCAAAAGCTTCAGAAATGCTAATTTGTTCATTTGTTTTGTTTGCTCTACTCTACAGCGTATAGGAGCTCAAGTTAAATTCATTTTTATGTACTTGTGGTACAGAAAGGTCCACTTGCATACAAGAAATATAATAGCAAAAAAAAAAGTTTTTAAATGGATTTTGCACAGAAAAAATGCAATAGGAAAAAAAAATTCAGTTAACAAAGAGTTTTAGTCAAAAAAGTTTCAGATAAAAGAGATTCTACTGTATTATGAAATCTTTGTTTCTAATTCAAATATCATAAACATCCTTCTTAGTTATACATGTGGTTGTGTATTCAGTTTTCTCCCACATTTTCATTAATTGCTAGCCCAGAATGAATTTTGTATCTCCAAAATGAAGGATGTTTAAAATGTAAAAATACATGTAACTGTATATAAATTACTTAAAAGATGCATAATAAAGCATATAAAAACTTAAAAATACATTTACAGTACTTTTAATACTGTACTTTAAGTTTTTATATGTTTTATTATGCACCTTTTAGGTAATTTATATACAGTTACATGTATTTTTATGTTTTTAAATTAGCAAACAAGATGAATTCCACACTGTTTTTGTTCTTAACTCCAAGTATATATGAAGGGTGTTTTTTTTTTTTTAGATTTGGGAAAAGTACTCAAAAAGTTTACCATTTACAATTTTGACACAAACCGAGTTCCTGTCTGGTTGGTATGATATGTTGGTATCTGGTTGAATTTTAAGTGCAATATAATTTTGAATTGGTGAATTGTAAATGTAATCATAATTGACACCACTTAGTGACATGATAGCAAGTTACTGTTGATTGTTGCTTAGAAACTGGCCTGAACACAGTGCTCAAAATAAAAAGTTTTAAAGGAGCATGGGCTGGCGTCTTTCTTCAAGACCAAAAATATATATATATATCGTAATGATTTTTGATTTTGTGGCAGTTATAAACAAAAAAAAAAAAAAAAAAAAAAAAATATTAAAAAGTAATATTCAACAACTTATTTCATATGTTTTTTACTTTGCTAAATCTTTTGTGTAATTTTCCCAAATCTCCGTTCTTACTCTACACCCTATGTAGAAAAATCCTATGTAATAGAAAAAAAAAAAAGGTTGGTATTTCTTAATTCAGCACATTAAAAAACATAAGAAACATCTAAAATAAAAGAGGAAAAGAAAAAAAAAGTTATTTTGCACAGTGTTGTAACTAGAAGTTCTTGTGCCCTGTGCAAGAATTTGCATTATTATTTAGGTTTGGGGAAATAATAAAACAAATACATTACAATAGAATTTTAATAAGATTTATTTTAATTGCACTTTTCTGGCTTTCATTCAGAAAATTTATTTATTACAAAATTAAGAAATTATGTAAAAAAAAGGCACTTATGATCATTAAACTAAGTTAATACTTGCTAAAAGTGATAATAGTACATTTCAAAAGGCATGTAAATACCTTTATTCTGATCTACATGTTTCATCGCACAAATGAAAACTTTATCAAAACCTATTATTGACAAAAAAATATTTCCACTTCTTTTTTTTACAAAATTGATATTTATTAATTACATCAACATAATTAGTATTTTAACAATATTGTATTAGAATGAAATAATAGAAAAATTCGAGAATCTTACTTGTCTGATACTTTATCTTAAATAATTTTTTTATGAATTTTACTTTCCTAAAACTTCTCTTACACAAAGAAATAAAGATGGTCAAAGTTAAAAATATTTGAAGAGCAACATTGATATTTGGGTAAGACTTGGTTAAACTAAAATCATAAAGAGTCTATTAAACCGAGAATACAATTTCTTTATTTTATATAAGAATCATTATTTAAAACTTTCTATTTCATACATGAATTATACTTTTTAAAATCCTTGCTATATTTAATAAAAGCTGAAAAATAAAAAATATAATAGCATGTGAGCAGCATTTTGGCCTCTCCCTTTAAGGCGGCGTTGTGTGGGTGCACCTGCTTAGTTACGACACTTAAAATATTGGGTGAGCTCAAAAAATTTTGAACAAATAAAAAAAAATTGGGTGGGCTCAATTAATAATGGGTAGATGGAAATATCAAATTATTGGGTGGGCGCTCGCGCTCCATGGGCCCATATAAGTTGGTATCACTGAATATGAAAATCTTTAAACTATGCTTTGTGAAACTTTTTTTTACTGTAATTTATTTACATATATATATTTACATTAAATTAATAAATTATATGTATAGCAGAGGACAGTTTATTAAAAAGAGGAATTTAGTACCATATTTAGATTGTGGTAATTTGGAAAGTTTCAAAATGTATCTAAATAAAGACATTTTTGCATATCTTCTACTGCATGCAGTTCTTCAAAGACTGCTTAAAAATGCACTCTATTTTCGAAAAATCCGCTCACCAGTGGCAAGTAAAATGGTGTATTTCCCCACTTTTGACTATTACTAGCTTTTTATTTAAGATAATCTTTAAAAGCAAACAGCTATTTGTTGATTTTGGAGGATGAATATTTTCATTTTAATTTTAAATTCACCTCAGTTCGCCTTTCTCTTCCTCCCAACATACAAAGAGTGTGATGATGATGTGGGGGACAGCAGTACTGAAATATCAACAAATGCAATGATTTGTTTGAATAGAAATGATTTCTAAATAATGCTTCTATTTTATTATTATTATTACTAGAATTTTAAATAATGGAAACTTTATTTTTATACAATAAATAATATTTTATATGAAATGTAGAAATGATGTGAATTAATGTAGTTTTTTTTCTTTTTTCTCCCATTAGGCCATATTTGACGGGATTTCAGTGTGATATACTTAGTAAAATTGTAAGCAGATTTAGAGAAATGTCAATTAAAGTTATCTGTAAATAAACTTTTTAATTATGTCAAATTTGTAATGTCATTAAATGAAAACTATCAAGTAACTGAAATCATATTTGCATACTTAAATTCTGTGATATCTGAGCTAATGAAAGTAATAGTTTCAAATTCATTAACTGAAATCTTCATTAATGGAAATGTGATTTTGCATTTAATTGAATACAGTGTGAACATTGAGTGCCACTGACACAGAGCTGCCACTGGAGACTAGTTTTCATTTAAATATTTTACCACTATTCCAAAACAATATTCTTCCATAATAGATTATTTTTCAAATATTGATAGGATGAATAATAAAAAATATTTATTATTGACAACGACAACCCTGTATTATGTTATTGTGCGCGAGCAATAATTATTAGAGACGAGTCTGAAAATCGATTTTTATAAGCTAATTTTATTTATTAGCTACTCCACTCTTTAAACAGGGTTTGCATGGACCTTAAAAGTCCTTATAAACTCCTTATATTTCGATAGTCTTTAATAAGGATCCTTAAAGTCCTTATTTTTTATTGAAAGTCCTTATTTTTTAACGTGAACTAAATATTAACGTGATTCTTAAAATGTTTTTAAAAAATCGCCAAACGTTCCAAGGGTGATTATCGTCCGAAATTTCTGAAAATTTACGGCATCGTCTTCTGAAAATTTGAAATTAAGTTATCAGCTCTGCATAGTTGCCAACTTTTATGGTTCAGCGTATGGAAAAAGCAATCGCGGAGAAATACAAATTTCATGAAAGGATTGCCGTAAAAGCACACGTTTCGTCAATATTTCGTGGGAAAACAACAATTTTGTTGATGTTTTTGTCAACGAACTTTCTCAAAAGATTGCTGAAAAATGCGAATTTCCTGTGCAGATCACAGAAAAAATGGCAATTTCACCAAATATCGCAGATAAAATGCTGATTTCGCCTGAAGACCGCGAGAAAACGTCGATTTCGTCTAAAGATTGCAGATATAATGCAGATTCCGTTAAAAGATCGCGGAAAAAAATGGAGTTTTTGATAAAAGATCGCTTAAAAATATTTTGTCAAAAAATCATTGAAAAAAAAAAAAAAAAAAAAAAAAAAAAACGCCGATTTCAACAAAAGATTACGGAAAAAACGCCAATTTCGTCAAAAGATCGCGGGAATAAAACGCCATTTTTGAGAAAAAATCATGTAAAAAATGCAAATTATGCCTAAGGATCATTGAAAAAAATCGCCAATTTCATCAAAAGATCGCAGAAAAAACGCCAATTTCGACTAAAAATCACAATAAATCGCCGATTTCGTCTGAAAATCGCAAATAACCCCGTTTCCTTCCCTTTGGGGGGTTAACTCGCGGAATGCCCCCTCCCCCAACGCCGGCAATTTCTGAAAATGCGATGTGAATTTCTGAAAAAAAAAATTTTACCCAGAATCACCCCTGAAACATTCATAATCTGCCAAACATGGCAGTTGAAAATAAAATCTTGTTTCTTTGTTATAATTCTCTTATTTCTGATTGGACATTAAAGCTGCCTCTTTCATTTCCCCATTTGCAACGTAGAAACCTCGTATCCACAAACACAAATAATAATCAGTATTCACCATCTAAAATTTTCTTTTCTTTGAAATACAGAAATGAATAACAAAGAAAAGATATTTCACCAAATAATTGTGCCAATCTGTTCTATAATCCGCTAATCTGTGTTTGATCGTAGTCTTATTATTTCACTGGATATGTGTAGTATGGTTAACAGCAACAGTCTTCCTCTGCAGGAAATAAAAGGAAATTAATTGAAGACTATTTTGTTTTATAAAGAAAAAAATATATCTTCTTGAAAAAGAAGTATATGAGTTAGAAAATAAGACCAATGAATTAGTTGATAAAGCTGAATCAACTTAAGATATTCAATTATTTATAAAATCGAACAACTGTAAAAAATCTGCAAAAGAAGAAAGGAAGAAATTTCCTTCCTGACCAAAGAAATAGATGCTAAAAAACAGCCGCTAGCCAATTAATGTTATATATTTTGTTGTATAATTACATAATTATGTTTTATGTAAGATTTCAATCTATTATGATTGAAATTTAATGTAATTATATGTTCTTTTTTTTTTTTTAATCAAAGTCCTTACAGAGTACTTATTTTTCATTTAGCAAGCTCTGTATGAATCCTGCAATCTCATTTTATGAATTGAACTATCGGAAAAACTGGAATTTTGTTACTGTAAATTTAAAAAATACCTAAATTCAGGTATACAGGGTGATTCAGCTCGTCGGTGACAAACTTTAAGGATCGATAGAGCACACCTAGATGAACATTTTTGAATAGGGAATGTAGGGTCCCTGACGCGATGGTAAGGCGCTAGGCGCTTTCGAAAATTTGGGTGCCGAAATTCGAAACGTCATAAAAACTAGGGAAATGGTTAGATTTTCTTGCTTGTTGCGTCGAAATGATTCTGTTTGTTTAGACTTTCTTCAGTACGAATTTGATAAGCGTATCTCTTAAAACATGGATAGGGGGCGCTGCAGACTTTGGAGAGCTAGACAACAACTTTAAGCCCGTTATTTTGATAATTTAACACATGCTCGCCAAAGTTTATACTCTAACTTAAAGTTTGAACCCAAAAGTAGAGCCCTGCAAAAAGCGTAAGAGCCGGAATAAAATGTCAAAGTACAGGGTGGTCGAAACTCGAAGGCTCCTAAGAGATAAACAAACAGATTTCTTGACTTATGGCATGCATTTTCATGATTCTGTTTGCTGGGGCTCTCTGAAACTCAGTTGAACGGTACAAAAAGAAACATCGATAGGGGGCGCTTTGGGCAAAAAACATAATTCGTTGACATTTCGGACGCTAACTGGAAACGGGGCGCTACGATCAGTTAGAAACAAAACAAGAGAGTAATTTACTTATCATAAGAAGCTATTAAAACTGCAGTTTTTTTTTTTTTTTAACAAACATAGCTGGTTTCAATCATGCACAATGCACGCAATAAAATTTACATAAGGTGCTTTTTGCTGATTTATGCAAAAGATATCGTACCATATCGATATGCAAAAGATACGTAATGCGTAGACGACAACGCGAGATGACGTAGTTGTATGCGCAGACACGTCTTTTGAACGTGCGGTACCTACTTAAGCTTCGGGTTACTTGTCTGCAGATCGGTAGTAGGATGGAACGGTACACAAACTCTGAATTGGCTGACATGCATTTGGCGTATGGCGCTGCTGGTTGTAATGGACGAGCCGCTCAGCGGTTGTACGCCGAGCGTTACCCCAACAGGCAAATCCCCTGCCATGCCTTCTTCGCTCGAGTACACCAGAGGTTGTCCACAACGGGATCTTTCGACGGAGGCAGGCCTGAACGGGAGCGATCAGTGAGCACCCCCAACAACGAAGAGGCTGTGCTTAACCTGGTTGAGGACAACCCAGGTCTTAGCATGAGAGATATCGCCAGACATGTTGGCATTTCGCAAGCAACTGCGTGGCGCATCTTACGTTCCCGGAATCTGCACCCCTACCACATCCAGCGGGTGCAGTTGCTCAGAGAGCAGGATTTTGGCCCTCGAGTGGAATTCTCAAGATGGTACTTGGCGATGAGATCCAGGGATCCCCGTTTTGTAAACAGCATTTTGTTTACGGACGAGTCCACCTTCAGCCGGGAGGGAATGTGGAACGCCCACAACAGTCATGTGTGGTGTGATGAAAATCCACATGAAACCAGAAGCCGAGCAGCCCAGGAGCGTTTCTCAGTAAATGTGTGGGCCGGCATTCTGGGGGATTGCCTCATTGGCCCTTATTTGTTACCTGAACGGCTGACAGGTGGAAATTACCTGATTTTCCTGGATCAAGTGCTGCCGCAGCTTCTGGAGGAGGCGCACGTACCCGAAGGTTCGCGTCGCCAGATGTGGTTCCAGCACGATGGAGCTCCGGCCCATTACACGAACGACGTGCGTCTCCATCTAAACGCAAGGTATGGCCAGCGGTGGATCGGGCGTGGGGGTCCAGTTCACTGGCCTGCCCGATCACCAGACCTCACCTGCTTGGATTTCTTCCTTTGGGGTTACCTGAAGGCCGAGGTATACCATACACCTGTCAGCAGTGCTGAAGAACTTGTGGCGCGCATTGTGGCAGCTGCAGGGCAGATCAGAGATACTCCTGGCATTGTTGGAAACACACACTCCTCAATGCGACGGAGGTGCGAAGCCTGCATCATGGCCCAAGGTCGAAATTTCGAGCATCTTCTGTAGTGTTATTTTTTGTAAATAAATTTCCAGTATCATTGATGTTTTTGGTCTAAATTTATTCAGAAGTGTTGAGCAGAGGTAGAAAATGTGTTTTCATTATTACTAACTGATCGTAGCGCCCCGTTTCCAGTTAGCATCCGAAATGTCAACGAATTATGTTTTTTGCCCAAAGCGCCCCCTATCGATGTTTCTTTTTGTACCGTTCAACTGAGTTTCAGAGAGCCCCAGCAAACAGAATCATGAAAATGCATGCCATAAGTCAAGAAATCTGTTTGTTTATCTCTTAGGAGCCTTCGAGTTTCGACCACCCTGTACTTTGACATTTTATTCCGGCTCTTACGCTTTTTGCAGGGCTCTACTTTTGGGTTCAAACTTTAAGTTAGAGTATAAACTTTGGCGAGCATGTGTTAAATTATCAAAATAACGGGCTTAAAGTTGTTGTCTAGCTCTCCAAAGTCTGCAGCGCCCCCTATCCATGTTTTAAGAGATACGCTTATCAAATTCGTACTGAAGAAAGTCTAAACAAACAGAATCATTTCGACGCAACAAGCAAGAAAATCTAACCATTTCCCTAGTTTTTATGACGTTTCGAATTTCGGCACCCAAATTTTCGAAAGCGCCTAGCGCCTTACCATCGCGTCAGGGACCCTACATTCCCTATTCAAAAATGTTCATCTAGGTGTGCTCTATCGATCCTTAAAGTTTGTCACCGACGAGCTGAATCACCCTGTATAACCTGAACACAATCACCCCTGATAATCAGACTGACACTATAAAACTTTTTATTTGTCAACAATCACATCAGAAACTTATTTGCCTTCGATATTCTTGAGAATTCCTGCACTACTTTCATATGAATTTTCCATTGTGCAAAGCAGTACAGCAAAACCTCGATAATTCAGATTAATTGGGACCAGACCGAATCTGGATTATCCGGAGAATGAGAAAAAAATGAAATAAGACATGCTTACAGAAAATCCCCTTTATATTAAACATACTGAATATTTGTCAGCCATTTTTCTTCCTTAACACTCTAAAATACATAATTCTAATTATATATATCGTAATATTGTAAAATGGCATGGCTTACTATCTTATATTTTGTTCCAACTTCCATTTTTCTTCTTTGCCGGCATTTTTCCAATCTTCCGATCTTTTGTTTACATGTTCAAATCAATCGCTTATCTTTTCCGATCGTCGCTGATGGGTACGTTCATCCAGGTTTTATCGTTTCGTTCGATCGCAATTCGCAAGCATCGCGGATCGCAACTCGCAAATGGCTGTCTTGCATTTCTTCCATCGCAAGTCAGGAACTCGCTTGCTCAACTCGGAGGGGCGTATCCAGTTTCGGAATTGCCGCTGCTATTTAAACCGGCGGAGATAGATTGTGCTGGGGATTTTGAAGTGATGTTATGTCTCAAGATAATTGATGTTAACGTCAATATGATATAGTTTCAGAAATGTATTTTAATTCATCCAGTTTTAAAGTTTTAAAGTTAACATCTAGTTGTTTAATTACGCCAAATCCATTGCTGGACATTTGATTGTGAAAATGGTTTATCAACTTCGCCCGTGTTTCATTTTACCAGCGGTCATAGTCCATTTGTGTTGTTAATTACGTCTTCATACTCATTTATTTGTGGACATTATTATCTTCAGTTTTCTTAAGACTTTTCATCGAAATAGTTGGTGTGCCATATCATGGGAATTCTTTCAGTACGTCGAGAGCAGTCATCCATACGTGAGTCCGTTTTGTTTTCATTGCTATCCTAGTATTGTTTTATGCCATGCCATGCCATTCAATAAGTAATATTATTTCATTACATAGAATGTTTTTAGTTTAAATACAGATTTGAACTTATTTTCTGTTTACATTTTACCAGTTATATTTTCATCTAAGTTTATACATATTTTTATTTAAACTTGAATATTATTTCATGACATAGGATAATTTTAACTGAACTTGTTTCTGTTCACGTTATGCCTGTTATATTTTTCACCTGGATTTATACATGTTTTTATTTAAACTTGCACTTATTTTCGTTAATAAACGTTAGCCTTATTTTACTGAAAAACAGTTTCTTTAATGTCTTACACTACACTGTCACAATGTCACCAATACTTACTCTCTTAGGTCACCGTAGTTACACTGTTATAAGCTGCTAAATTTTATTTTGTTTTAGACGGTTCTTGTTACAGAACCGATCACGGGTTATGGGCCAGAAGCGAATACGCTTTTAAACCCTTTACGGCGGCCATAACCTAATTGGTGACATTTCAAAAATTTTTGACAGTTGTTTGTAGTATGCGGCCATTGGACCTCCGAGTCACTTTAGAGGGGGGGGGCCGCAATATAAATTTTTTTGAAGGCTATATGTTTTTTTTTCTTTCCTATTGAGATGAAATACAAAAAGGTTTTTTTTGGATCATTTATAATAGAAATTTTTGTACTATCTGATTACTAAGTACGTTATTTAAAATAAAAAAAAAAAAATAAAAAAAAAATTTTTTTTCTCCCTTTTCATGTAATACCTTCTGTTTAAATCATGGCCATGGCTAACATACAGGTGTGCATAACAAAACTGAATTCTCACAATTATGGAACTTGGGCAGCTGACGTAAAGTATCTACTATTAGATAAAAATGCGTGGAGCATAGTTAATGGCACTGAAAAGGCTCCTGATGAAAATGACTCTGTAGCGACAAAAGAATACCAATCCAGAGTCAGGTCTGCCCTATCAATAGTGTATTTAAATGTGGAAAATGAATTCCGGAGAATCATAGAAAATATCGACGACCCTCATGAAGCCTGGACTAAACTTAAATTGCATTTTCAGCCTGATAACCGGGCACGCCATATGCAATTATTTGGCGAAATTCTTTCCTGTAAGATACAACCTGAAGAGCCCGTTGATATGTTTGCAGCTCGCCTCCAAAGACTTGCTGACCAACTTGCTGCGATAAATGAGCCAATCAAAGAAACTTACCTCACATTTCAATTGCTTAGATGGCTCCCGAAGAAGTTCGACAACATGGTGCAAGGGATTCTGCGATGGTCAGACCAACAGTTCACGTTTAAAGGTGTTCTTACAGAATTAGTCGCAGAAGAGTCCCGGATCAAACTAAGAGAGGACGACAGAATAGATGCCGTGCAGTCTCATTTCTCCAAAGCCCGTTCCTCAAAGAAGTGTTCCTTTAAGCCTAAGTTTAGAGGTCGGTGTCACAAATGTGGACGCAGAGGACATTTACAGAACCAGTGTAGAGTGCCTGATGTCACCCGCCAGGAATCCTGTCTTAGCTCTAGTTCCAGAAGTTCCATGATGCCTAGAGACTCCTCCAATTCCGGTTCCGTGGTGTACAGAGACTCTTCCAGTTCCAGAAATTCTTCTTTGTCCAGAGGTTCCTCCTTTTCCAGAAATTCATCGAAAGACTCTTCCGTATCCAGTCCTGTCCGTGCTCAATCTGATGGTCATAGATCCAGAAAAGATGTGCCTCGCAACCGATGTCAACGTAAGACAACAGGCCAGGTAAATTACCTCATACAATCTAATCTGAGTAACATAAAATGTGGTGGAGACGCCTGGGTCTTTGACACAGGTGCCTCCCACCATTTCTGTAAAGATAAAAGCTTATATGTTAAGTTTAAACCTTTAAAAAATGAGGAATTGGCTGTTGCAGTTGACGGTGCTACTTTCCCTATCGAGGGCACCGGTTTAGTGGATTTAAAAATAAATGGGGAAATGGTTCGCTTCGGCGACGTCATGTATTGTCCTAGTCTAAGACATAATTTAATTTCAGGTCCCAGACTTGATAAAATGGGTGCCAAGTTCAAAGGAGGTGAGGGAAGGGTCAAGGCATATCGGGATTCTGGCACACTTTTTCGTGCTTTTCTTAAAGATGGCATTTACTGCCTCTATCCAGATCCTAACCATAAAAATAGAAATAAAGACCCTAAAACTAACCGTAATCAAAATCCTAAAAGGGTACGTTTCCAAGCCTCAACCGTTCAAAAAGATGATTTTAAACTCTGGCATAGACGCCTTGGGCACATCAGTTCCACATTAATTGAACATACTCTGAAATGTAATGGCGTTAGGGGCTTACCACCCATTAAATGTAAAGACTTTGAATGTGAAACATGTAAAATTAATAAACACAGACGAACATCATTCCGCCCAATAAACCAAATAAGATCTAAACGACCTCTAGAACTGCTACACACTGATCTGTGGGGTCCGACACAAATAACAGGGCGAAACGGGGAGAAGTATTTCCTAACTATAACAGACGACTTCTCTCGCAAAGTGTCAGTATACCCCTTATGCAGTAAAACACAGGTGTTTAAGGTATTTTCTAACCACGTAAAAAGAGCAGAAAGGTTTTTGGGTACCAAAGTAAAAGAAGTTCGTAGCGACAATGGGCGGGAATTCGATAATGAAGCATTCACTAAATTCTTTGAGGACAATGGCATAAAACACGAATTTACCAATGTATATTCTCCGGAGCAAAATGGAGTTTCAGAACGTTTAAATCAAACAATAATGGACGGGGCTCGCTCAATACTCAATGAAAGTAAACTCAGTCTCAAATTCTGGCCAGAAGCTGTCTTATACATCGCATACACTCTTAACCGAATATGTCACAAAACTCAGAAAAAAACTCCTTTCGAATATTATTGTGGTAATAAACCGTCCATAAGACATTTACGACCTTTTGGTACGGTGGCATATGTGGGGGTACCTAAACAACTAAGAAATTCCAAATTCGATCCGAAGGCTAAAAAGGGTGTCTTAGTGGGTTACGCAATGTCTACAAAAGGCTACAGGGTATGGATTCCCGAAACCAATAAAATAATAGAGACAATAAATGTTAGGTTTGGTGACGAATCTGTATCCGGAAGTGTCCACAAACACAGTGAACAAGGTCCAAGCTATTCAATAGGCACAAACCCATTTACAACTTCAGAGCAGCGCAACGGAAGCGATCTGGGACCCTCTTACATCCTAAGTTCCGAACCACCTGAAATAGACCCTTTGACTGACCTTCAACCTGACAGATTTATTTCAGAAGCACCACCCACTCAAAGTATTAGACCGAGTACCTCTAAATCTTCCGACTCTGCCTCCTCACACCCATCTGAGGGTGACAGTGACGAGGATGGCGAGGATTTTACTAGAACTCTCAGGGAAGCTATCTGGTTCCGTAAGCCTGTAACTAGGCCTGACAAATCGAGAACCGACGTCTACTATTACGAGTTGGGTGAAACACAACGTCTAAGATCACTGAAGGAAGTAAGAGATTACTGTCAATCTAATGGTATCAAATTTAATCCGTCACTGTTCAGTTTTAAAGGAAGCAATAAGTACGAAGGCATTGTAAAGTCCACTCCTAGTCCTAGCTCAAGTCCTGGTTACACACCTCCACACACCTCTTTCTCTGAAACTCATAAAACCAGTTCCTGACTAGAAGACCTCATACCTACCACATATAAGCAGGCATTAAAATCACCTCAGTGGGAACTCTGGAGACAGGCAATGAAGGAAGAGATGGATGTTATAAATAAAAGACAAGTATGGGTATTAACATCTCTGCCACCCAACACCGAACCACTAGGCTGCAGATGGGTATTCACCATCAAACGAGACGACAAGGGACGGGTTGCAAGATATAAAGCGAGACTTGTAGCACAAGGCTATAAACAAGTCAGGGGTGAAACGTACGATGAGACGTTTTCGCCCGTAGTCAATTTCAGTCTAATTCGTTTTTTCTTTGCAGCCCTTGTCTCATGTCTCGGATGGATCCACACTCAGTGTGATGTAAAAGGTGCCTATCTGTACGCCCCTCTTTCTGATAACATCTACATGAAACAACCATCAGGGTTCGAGGTAAAAGGTAAAGAACATTTAGTCTGCAAACTCCAGAGGGCCCTTTATGGCCTCCACCAGAGTGGACGAGTATGGTTTTATGAATTACATAAGATTTTAATTTCTCTTGGTTTTAAAAAGTTAGAGTGGTGTAATTGCGTCTATTCGTTTTCTAATTATGTTGTTTTATTACTATATGTGGATGACTTTGTAATATTAAGTAACCATCAGAAACATATTAATGAAGTTTTAACCCTTTTAACAAAACATTTTGACATAAAAATCCTGGGGAGAACACGCAAACTACTTGGTGTTGAATTTGAGGAGGATGGGAATGGCACTGTTTCAATTCATCAAAGGCAATATATTGATGATATTTGTACAAGATTTAAAGAATTCAACTTTCCCATTACATCACTCCCTATAACTAAAGGTACTGTATACTCCAAGTCACAATGTCCTCAAACCGAAGCAGAAACCCAGGAAATGTTACAATATCCATACAGAAGTGTTTTGGGCTGCCTTTCATTTTTAACAAGCAGGACACGTCCTGATATTTCGTACGCTGTTAATATCTTCAGCCAATTCCAGAGCAATCCTGGGATTGTTCACTGGAATGGTCTCCTGAAGCTTTTAGGGTATGTCCAAAGCACAAAACACTATAAACTGAGGTTACCTTGTCACCACATAAACCTAATAACTTACACCGACGCGGATTTCGCCGCTAATAGGGATGACAGGACATCAATGGGGGGACAACTACTAATGTTAGACAAAGCTCCTATCATGTGGAGAGCCTTTAAACAAAAATCTGTCTGTTTGTCTACTATGGAATCAGAATTTGTGGCTTTAACAGAAGCAACTAAAGAGCTTCTATGGTTCAGTAGGATCATAACTGAATGTTATAACAAACATATTTTTACAGGTCCACAAGTTAAACCAACACTTTTAGTAGACAACATGGCCTCCATTGATTTTCTTAAGTCTCCCATTGAAAATTACAGAACGAAACACATTGACGTAAAATTATTTTTTGTTAGAGACCTTTTAAACCAAGAGATTTTTAATGTTAAACACGTAGCCAGTAAATCTAATCTCTCAGACATTTTCACTAAACCTTTAACAAAGTTTGATCTTAAAAAGTTTATTGATGTAATTTTTAGTTATAAGTAATTTATATATATACATAATATTTAAATGCTATGAAAAAAAACTCCTCCTCCTTTGGACTTGTGTCAAGCATTAAGATGCTTGTTTAACTTTTTATGTTAAACCTTGAAGTTTAGCATTTTTTTTAAACTGAAATTTTTGTATATTTCAGTACTTTTCTTTGAAAAAAATGTTTGAATATGTAATTATACTCTTGTTATTTCATATTTGTTTCGTATGCATACGTTTCATAATATCATTTCGTGGTGTTGAAAATCGAGTTGTATTTTGTTTTATTGCATATGTAAATATGAAATTTTTCTTCTCGTTTTAAGAATATATATAACAAGTTTTTTTTCATACTTAAATTGGCCAAATCATTTGCAAATGTATATCGTTTCAAAAGCTTAAGCATATTTTATTTTTTGTGTTGTCTTTCGTTCACGTGAGCGCTCACAGTCATTTAACTATGTCACTAACATAATCATAATTCATAACCGTTATCATGATCATGATCGTTGTTGTTCTCATTATTAAAATTTTCTCATTTGCATAACATGTATCTTTCATGTATTATCAAAGTATTTTCATATTGTAATTCATGTATTTTTATTCTTCATATTATCCTGAATTTGCGTTTATGTGATAATCATTCTCTTTCAGAATAAATATGCAAATGTATAATTGTTTAAAATTCATTCGAATATTGTTACAAGTCAAGACCAAAGGAAAAAAATCATATTAAATTGTTTATGTAAAGGTAACTCGTAGTCACTTGCACGTGACGAGGTAATTGTACTTATCTTTCACGGTTTTTTTTCAGGAAAATGTTATCTTTATAGACTGTTGCTATTGAACTGTATTCGACGTGAAAAAAAAACTTTTCGTTAAAGTTACAATTGTAACTGAACTTTCATGAAATGAAAAAAATTGTTAATCTAGTTGTTATATAATTGTTAAAATTGTTGTTATTGTTGAATCTTATTATTAACATTGTTGATGTTTTTGATTAACCCTGTTGAAGTTATTGAATTTGTTGCATTTATACTTGTTAATGTCAAGTTTCTGTTTTACTGGTAACTATCGAAGTGTGATAGTTTATATTCTAATGTTTTACATTATTCTGTATATATATAATTTACAATATCTGTTGATTATCCATTTTATTTTTAAGTACGAGTGTTAAGGGGGGGGGGGGCGATTGTCAGCCATTTTTCTTCCTTAACACTCTAAAATACATAATTCTAATTATATATATCGTAATATTGTAAAATGGCATGGCTTACTATCTTATATTTTGTTCCAACTTCCATTTTTCTTCTTTGCCGGCATTTTTCCAATCTTCCGATCTTTTGTTTACATGTTCAAATCAATCGCTTATCTTTTCCGATCGTCGCTGATGGGTACGTTCATCCAGGTTTTATCGTTTCGTTCGATCGCAATTCGCAAGCATCGCGGATCGCAACTCGCAAATGGCTGTCTTGCATTTCTTCCATCGCAAGTCAGGAACTCGCTTGCTCAACTCGGAGGGGCGTATCCAGTTTCGGAATTGCCGCTGCTATTTAAACCGGCGGAGATAGATTGTGCTGGGGATTTTGAAGTGATGTTATGTCTCAAGATAATTGATGTTAACGTCAATATGATATAGTTTCAGAAATGTATTTTAATTCATCCAGTTTTAAAGTTTTAAAGTTAACATCTAGTTGTTTAATTACGCCAAATCCATTGCTGGACATTTGATTGTGAAAATGGTTTATCAACTTCGCCCGTGTTTCATTTTACCAGCGGTCATAGTCCATTTGTGTTGTTAATTACGTCTTCATACTCATTTATTTGTGGACATTATTATCTTCAGTTTTCTTAAGACTTTTCATCGAAATAGTTGGTGTGCCATATCATGGGAATTCTTTCAGTACGTCGAGAGCAGTCATCCATACGTGAGTCCGTTTTGTTTTCATTGCTATCCTAGTATTGTTTTATGCCATGCCATGCCATTCAATAAGTAATATTATTTCATTACATAGAATGTTTTTAGTTTAAATACAGATTTGAACTTATTTTCTGTTTACATTTTACCAGTTATATTTTCATCTAAGTTTATACATATTTTTATTTAAACTTGAATATTATTTCATGACATAGGATAATTTTAACTGAACTTGTTTCTGTTCACGTTATGCCTGTTATATTTTTCACCTGGATTTATACATGTTTTTATTTAAACTTGCACTTATTTTCGTTAATAAACGTTAGCCTTATTTTACTGAAAAACAGTTTCTTTAATGTCTTACACTACACTGTCACAATGTCACCAATACTTACTCTCTTAGGTCACCGTAGTTACACTGTTATAAGCTGCTAAATTTTATTTTGTTTTAGACGGTTCTTGTTACAGAACCGATCAATATTTACAGACAGTATCAATGTCTATTACATAATTATAAAATCTTCTGCTGTGTTAGTCTTGTATAACTTTTGTGGGCCTCACGTATCCGCTTGAGCATAGTTTATTGGGTTGTCTCCACCTGATGTTAAAAAAAACCCATTAATTTTTATAAATGATTTGTTAGTTCATTATGGCTAATAACTTTTGGTTGATCATCATTGATAATAGTGATTTCGTCTGAATCATCTTTATTTTCAGCTTCTTCAAGGTTGTACATAAGATGACTATTTCATCATCTGTAACTGAGGTGTAAATTTCATTACTTTTTGCTTCATTGAATTGCTAATGTCAGTGATATCAACATCTCAGAACCATCTTTTTTTTTTTTTTTTTTAACAAGCTTACAAAATCTTCAGGTGTAATTTCCCTTTCATCCTCGCCTGTTTTTCCTTTTGTTTCAAGCTTGCTTGTTATTCAAGAAATCACAATTTGTAGGCCATAAATTCTTCCATGACTTTCAGAGAGTGCACTCAGCAACCTGCTTGCAAACCTTAAATGATGCATGGTTTTCCTTTCAAAAGTAACATCAAAGAGTTTAAATAAATAAAAAAAAAAAAATTAAGGTTTTCTTCCAAAAATATTTCAGGAATGATTTTTTTTAAATTCAGAATACGAAAATTTAATGAATTAATGTTATCGAAATTTTGCCAATCGCTTCTCAAACTTTAAAAAAGTAACTGACCAGACTGATCCGAATTATGCGGAGATCTGGATTAACGGGGTTCTACTGTACTTGAAATCCTCTCCATTATTTTTGTCTTACTCAATTCTTCTCTGTCTGTAGTCTCTTCAGCTCAGATTTGACCCTTGAAAATAAATAGAAGTCACAGGGGTTACACCTGGCAGATATGATGATTTATCTAACAGATGATGCTATTGCTTTGACAAGAAAATCTTCACAATTTAGAATGGGCAGATGAAATGCAATCATGATGAATGATCCAGAACTTTTTTCTCAAATCCTGTGTATTTTTCCTTCTTATCCATTCACAAAGAGCAATTAAACCATCGATGTAATATTGTTCATTGATTCATGGATCAACTCAATTTTTTAAATACTCTTATCTGTTTTTGACTTGACAAAACAAAATTAAGAAGAATTAATGCTGTGTTTCAGATTTGCCAAGATATATTCAATTGCATCAATGGTTGACTTAGAAAACATTTTAACAGTTGTATACATATGGCCTAATTACACCATTAAAAATCTGCAACTTTTGCTACATACATAGATAGCTATTCTATTGCTTTTATAGAATATCTCTATTCTGACAAATGAAAATGCTCCATAATATAGCCAAGTAACTGTTTACTATTAAAGCGGTGCAGTGACCAAGCAGCAAAAGCAACAGATTTTTAACAGATTCATGTGCTACCAGTGTTCGGGCCCGACATTTTCGTGTCCCTAAATTAGAATGCAACACTGATTTTTATATTTTCTGTACTTGAAATATTTTTAATTGTAAATTAATTATTTTAACTGAAATTTAATTCACACATTAATTAACAGATCCTAGGCTGCATTTGAGCTTTATCGAAACCTGCAATATATATAATCTTTTAGAAAAAGGAATTTTTGAAAGGTCAAAGAAACAGATTGGTATGATTTAATGCCATAGTGACTGAATATAAACTTAAAAGTTTTTACAAAGGGCATGTCATTTATCTTTTTCGAAATACGCAACAACATGATCTTTCCATATTAAATAATGATGTACGTCAACCCTATTACAAAGTGAAAATTTTTTGTTTTTTTATAAATTATTCAGTTTTTAAGACCGAATTAATTGATCAACAAATCAATACAAAATCCATGATCAATTAACAAAGAATTCAATTAATAAACATTGTTTCTGAACAGATTAAGTTTGTTAACTGATCATCCACTGTACATATTTCTGTGACTTTTCTTGTCTCACAAGAAACTTGAAGTTAACCCATTGCTCTATCTGAACACACTTTTTTCAATTGAGTCCCTGGCTCATTCCCAGCAAAGTGACACCTTCATAATAGAGCAAGATATGAGGGAGATAACAGTAATCACTTTTAAAAGATATAGTTTTTAATGCATGAGGTGAAGGAACAGACCAGTTTTGTCAATGTTATAAATATCTCCAGCTGATATTCTTTAATTTTGCTATATAAATTTTTTAACCATTCTTCAACCGAGTACACTGGCACATCTGGGCTCTACAGGACCATAGGAGGTCCAGCATCTTATCAGGAATGTAAGAATATCCAAATGAAAAAATGGTTCGAAAAATGAAGATTTGACTATAAAAAGGCAATTCAATAATCTGGGATAAGGGACTTATTTGGCATGTAGTTGGGTATAAAAATATTTTTAGTATATATATTTAGTATATATAGTTTATAAAATTATTGGGGGAATTCTAAATCTATGTTAAAGAAAGCAAATCGGGTCATTTTTAAAGAAGATGATTAATATTCAAAATTGGTGGCAGCTGAAATCTGATTTTTTTTTTTTTTGTTAGAGGACTTAAAAATTTGTTAGAAAAAAAAAAAATGCTAGTGAATTAGACCATTTTTACGAGAGCTTTAACCCTCTAAGTGTTTGGAACATAATATTCTGTACATTAAGTTCCAAGTTTCACTGCAATATAAGCAATATTTAAGATAATATAATTCTATTGATTTAATGAATTTTCAATAATTTTTAAATGATTAATACTCTCAAGGATTGCATTCATATTTGTAATTAAGCTTTTTTATATAATGTCGAAAGAATCAAATTTTTTGAGCATTTAAAATAAAATGCAGAGAAAACAACATTACAATTTTATCCATTTGAAAGGCACTTAGAGAGTTAATAGGGAGAAAAACAAGACCCTAACATGAAAACATGTTAAAATATTTTAGTACATAGCACTTTATGCTTAATTTCAATTAATTGTAGGTATAGAGTATGAATTATTTATTAAAATAATATTTGAAAAAAATACACAAAAGATTGGGTAAAAATTCTTAAAAGACAGGGCCTTAGGGTCCCAATAAAAATATGTGTTGATCCAAGGAGAATAGTCGAAGGCTCAACTTAAAAGTTTTGCACTAAGAAGGTGAGAAATTTAGGGGGGGGGGAGGAGTGATAAACATTTGGTACACAGAAAGTTTAAAGGGTCCTGGGTCAGGCCCTAAGATTGTCTATGGGGTTCCAGTGTCTCATACGGAGTGTAAAAATATGAGAGTAACTAGGAAAAAAAAGGGATCCCAAAAGTGAAAATTGGATTAAAAGAAATAAATTATTAATTTATAATCACAAAAACTTTAAGGGGCCATGAAGGGTCTATTTAAAAATCGAATTTTTTATAAAACAAAAAATTGCAGATTGATTTTTATAAAATTTATATATTATTAAACAGTGTTTAAAGATAGGCCTAGATGCACAAATTTAATGTCTCTAAACATTTTTTAACTGATGGCATTCCAAAGCATCCAATTATAAAATTGTAATTATGCAATTTTGGAGACTGGCTTTTAAAATGAGTCTCTAAATCACCCAATTAATCAAATAATTATTATCTAAAGTTGTAATTGAGCTACAGTGAAGAAATTTATATATCCGAAATCGGCGCAAATTTCTACATCTGAATGCATAAAAATAAAAATTATAAATTTACACTTAATTATTTCCTATGAAAGAAGGTTTGAAATGTAAGTTTTCTTTTTAATATATAAATAGATTTTTTTACTTCCTGAATCCGCAGCGGAACAATTTTTAGAATTTCTGAAAGGGAAAATTTTCTGCTTCTAGCCTGTGTAATTTTTTTAGTTTTTAGACCCAGTACAATTTAAGATATATCCCTTAAAAAAGCCCAGTACATTTATCGCAAAACACGTGTTTTTCAAAGCAGTCATAATGTCTAACTTCTACAAAAGACTAGCCTCGCCTCAAAGCTATTGAGATTTGATGGGGAGTGTTTTGGTTGGATAGTCTTGCTAGACTCAAATTGAGGTCCAAAACTAGTGAGCATGTGGTTTTGAGGAAATAAATACTTTTTTTAATTGGGCTGTTTGATGAGTTAATTTCTAAACTAATTATTAGAAATTTAAAATTCTGAGGCTCAGGTACATTAGGACATTGAATTATCTCCATAAAAAATTTGAGCCTTGTATGTGCTGTAGTTTCTGCTAGCCATCGCACACACAAACATACATACATACAGACAGAGCTAATTTTTCTTTAATTAGTATAGATAGATGTATGAGTTAGTGCAACACATGCAAACAGAAATTAAATTCAAGAAAGAAGAACTAAATTTACACTAATATATGAAGCTTTTATTATAAAATATTTGAAAAAAAATTCTGTAACAAAACAATGTTTACATCAAATAAGTTGATTTCATCATCTAAAAAATTAAACTCACATAACAAAAATTATATTTTTTACAGATTTGAACATTTTATGAAAAGTCATGAAAAATAAAATTTGTACCATGCATTAGTTTACATATGATAATGCACAATATATACAAGTGTAAAAATATCAGCTATATCCTACTAAAGACATTTTAATTATAAAATATCTGTATTTAATAGCTGCTAGTAAATTTGAATTTTTCAGATCTTTAACATACAATACTAAAAAAATTACTTTGAATAAAGAAAATGATTGGTGAAACTATGAATTTTCAGCTGCAAATAAATGTCTGAACAGAATTACAGAACAAACTGAGATGATTTTTTTTTTTCTTTTTCTAACAGTAAAGTCAATTGGGAGGAACATGTCATTGACTTAGCATTCTTTATATCAACCAACAAGCCATGCAACTAATGTAATCAAAATGAAAATATTCTTTGAAATTTCTCAAAATTCATCTAAAAAGTATATATATTTCATATTTCAAAATGGATATGCATGAGAAAATAAATGAAATGTTACACTTTCTAGTGAATTGTGATTTAATGTGAATTTTCCTATTCCATTCAATATTTTTTTTGAATACTTAAACTACCTGAAGTAAAATGGTGCATTCTGTTTCATAAAAGAACCCTGTATGATGTGTTCAAACAAGTACAAAACGTGTCTAGTTAAGATTAGTTACTCCATACACTCACATCTTCTAGCATAAGCATGAACATTCTCAAAATACAGCCTAAAACATCAGCATCTGGCCCCTGCTTGCTTTTCACAATTACTTTTATTTTATCCGACAATGTGAGAGACCAATGGTCATCTCTGAGAAGGCTCCAAACCTGGAATGGTAACACGTTGAGTTGAACGAGTTCGAGACCTTATGCAAGCTCCTGATGGAAGTTGAGAAGCTGTCACTGCAGGTACAGGTCCATCAGTGTCTGCTACCATATTAGTCGAGGCAGAAAGGTGATGTGGCAAAGATCGACCAGTAGCAGGACTGACGGAATCTGGAGCACCACGCAGTCGACTGCTGCTAGCTGTGGTAGGAGCAGGCAAAGCTGCCCGAGATGTTGGGGTAGTGTGTTGGTGACGATCCCGTTCCCTTTCCTCTTGCAGTTCTTGCTGACTTCGGTAGCCACCCTGAAATTTATCCTTTTTTAGTAAGCAGAAGAATAAGTTAAGCATGAAAACTTATCTACCAAAAAAAAAGGAGAATCTATGTGCAATTAAAGACAGGTAACAGTGGTGCAATAATTCAAAAATTATGGGAGAAACTTAAGTAGCCATTTTCAGATAAATCCAACGGTTGGAATTACAGAGAGTAAAAACTAGTTAGAAGGGTGAAAATACTAATTTTACTGACTAAAATTGAAAAATTAGATTAAATACATTTTTTTTTAATATAAATTATCGACCAACATTAATATATTTACAGGCAAGTTGAAATTTCACATAAGTAAAACATTTTGTATTCTATAATAGTAATGTAATATTATTTCAAAAGCAATTCTAATTTAAACTTCAATTTAATTATTATAACAACAACTAATACATATCTAAGTAGAGAAAGAACCTTACTTAGAACAAAATATTTTTGCAACTTCACTATACTAAAATTAAGACTTTTGATAAGAAAAAGTCTAATCTCAAAAGAAAAAACAAATAGCCCATATAATTAATTATTCATCCCTATTTAATAAATCTAGCGGAAGTCTCTAAAGAGAAAAATCCTGTTTTTCTGATAACATGATCAGGATTTATATTGTTTTGCTCCAAAAGATGCATCTTGGCATTCAGTACTTCTCCCCTTCCCTTTTCTTGACACACTCACAGCAATTCCATTTATTCATTTACATAACATTTAAAGTTATTCTTGTACAGAAATCTACATTTGTGTATACAAAAAATCCACTTATTTGAATATAGGCATCTTATACTGGAATACTGCTTAAAGCTTCAAGCCAGCTCCAGTTATTTTCTTTACAATACCATTGATCCTAACTTCTTATGTCTAATAATATTGCTTCTCCTTAACTAAACATTGCTTGGCCAAGAAGCCTGTGCCTAAAGCACTGATAATATAAAAGGGATTATTATTATTATTTTTTTTTTTTTTTTTTTTTTTTTTTTTTTTAATCTCATGAATTTTTCCATATTACTACAGTTGCAAAAACTGAGAAAAAATATCAAATTTTATCTAATCATAACTGTATGCATTTGAAACATAGAATATTTTGAATAATGTTTATCTCAAAAAAGTGGCACCCATTTATTTTTCAGAGTAGAACTTACTTTCTGATTAGATCTTACTCCCAGAAAAACATATCAAACAAACTTTTTTGATTGCAATGTTGGGAAAGCATCTCAATTGGCACTTATTTATGCACAGAGGGGGGAAAGGGAAGAGTAGGAGAGGTAAGTAATTTTGTGTTAAAAAAAATGTGGGTAATTAAGCAAAAAATACCAACTTTAATGACAAAATTGTGAAAATAATGATCATTAAGGACCAATCTGAAATATAATTACTTTACTGGCCATTTTTCATCCTTAGAATTATCAATAATTAATCTATATATAGCTACAAGAAAAAAAAAATTGAAAAAAAGTTTTTTTCTGTGTATTACTTATACAAATAGTAATACAGGATGAAACTTAATATTGTAAGAATCTACATAGTGTATAGGATCTTTTAGTGTAAAAATTAAAGGAAATAAAAAATATATATATAGAATGGCTAGAATATACTGTTACATAAAAAAAAAAAAAAAAAAAAAAAAAAAAAAAAGGAGTTAATATTAATTGTTTGGTAAAATGATGTATTTCTCTATTTCACTTTTCCATCAGTGCAGAGAATTTTTGTATAAAGTAAATATTTCAAATTTTTTTAAAGATGGAATCCAAAGTAATGATGATTTTGGGAATCTGGACCTATAGTGCTTATGAAATGATATTTTGATTTTGAAGTGTCCTCTTATCTTTTTTTCTTTTCTTTTTTGTGTGTGTCTGTCCTGCTTTTTGCAATACTACATCTGGCAACACTGCCAGTAAATCTTCGAATGGGAAGCCAGAATGTTAATTTTGCAAGGCATTTTTATCTCACTTCACACAATTTCTTAATGTACTGCAATCTGTAATTTAACAATGTTAATTACATGTATATTTTTAGGCATATAAGATTTCTCAAAGATTTAGAAAAATTAACTTTTAAGAGCTATTACATTAATAGGATTTCATGCAATTATATTATTCAACTCCTTATTAGAATTCTGTAGAATGAAAATGTAGAAATCTTTTAGATGATAGCTTTCTTCAGGGATATCAGTTTCGTATTTTATTAAAATTTTCTTCTATTTTTACATGTTAGGAAATAAACTTTCAAGGTTAATGATAAATTAAACCAGAAAAATAATTACTTGTAATAACAAAAATATAAAACTGAAAAGTGAAATTGCTTTATATTTTTCAAACAGATGCTTAAAAAAACTACATAGATAATTTAGAATGGATGACATAATTATAAAATTTGGAACTAATTGGAGTAAACTATGATTTCCTTTGCAGAATTTTTGCATCTATAATTTAACATTTAAATCAATTATTCAAATGCACAATTTTCTTTTCAATGAAGCGTTAAATTTGAAAATCATCTGAAATCCCACTGAAAGGGATTTTGACAAAGTAAAGTATTCTATATTTTTCAAATGAATGTACTAAAAAGTATACAGCTAATTCTGGATATCTTATTAATATACCTCCCAAAATGCAAATTAATCTGATACTTTTTGCAGTACGTACACACAAACATCAAAAACTTTTTGCGCTGCCACAGAAAGCCTTCACTTGATGTTTCGGCAATTAGAGCTATGCAATATATGCATAACATTCTTACTTATATGTGCATATTAAGATTTTTAACCATCATTACATTAAATATGCTACATTATATTCAAATATCATTTTTACTTATAGCTGCAATATTAGTACATCTTATTAATTTTTAGCTTTAAAATTAGCTTTAATATTATAATTATTGTAAAAATGAAAAGAAAATATGCTTTAAAAAAAAAAATTGTTGTTGTTGTTTGTTTGTTTTGTTTTTAGAAGAGTATGCACAAAATAAAAAAATATATGTAATCAATAAAAGTATGTTTCCTTAAAACAGAAGACTTACAAATTTTAACATATTCCAATCAAAGACATAATCATAGGTAAATCCCTGACGATGAAATAATTTTTTCAGCAACTGTCTTAGATGAGAGTAGTCTGGCTTTTCTTCAAATCTTAATGATCGGCAGTAATTTAGATAGCTAGAGAATTCCGCTAGAAAGAAAAAGGTTTTTTTCTTTTAAATCATTAATGATTCATATAAAAAATTTTCATTAAAATAATACGAATATATTTGTTAAAAAGGTAATAAGAAATTGCTTTTAATAAAAAATATGAATACAATAAAAGATTTATAAAAGCAAAAGACAGTCAGGTTTCTGACTTTATTTTTAGTCATGCTGAAAAATTAATAAAATATTTTTTTACGAATGACTTCAATAAATTGATTTAAAATTGTAAAAGATGTTTTAGGTAGCATAGTAATGAATATTTTAAACAGAATAAATAATCATTTTGTGGAAAGACAATGTTAGAAAGCTTTTTTATTAAATTCCGTATGCAAAGTAGCAAAAAATATAATTTTATTACCATTTACTTAACTACAATTGTTTCTTAACATAAATGTATTTTTAAATGCAACATAAACATCATTCATGCAGTAATGTAAAACCATTGTCTGTTTAATAAGAAAACATTATTTTCCAATTAGGAATTTAGAAAGGCTCAAGCTAATGTTAATCGCATGGTAGCATTCTTTCTAAAAAACTTTCACTTATATTTTTATATTTTCAGAGTTTTTTTTATCAGACGAAACCCTAATCGTCTCTGTCTACTATCTGTTTGTCACAGGATCTGTACACAAAAACAATATAAGAGAATTTAAATTTTGTGTATTTACAGCTGAATACCTCATCACACAACAAATTATATAACTTTGAAAAAGACTTAACTGGTTGGATGTTTTTGCTTTTTTATTAAACCATGCACCCCTGATGAGTGGTTTAATAAGAGAGCATTCTACTCTCTATTTATCCATTTGCATTTCATGATTTTGGTAATCTGCCTTCTCTGTCACTTCATGCTTCAATGATTTTAATAGGATGACTGTAAAAATACTGGATTCATTAGCTTCTTGTTATGGTAATATCTGAGTTACTTTGGATATATTTGTAAAAGTATATACATATATATATATATATATATATATATATATATTAATATCATCATTTTATTTTTTGTTGCTTTTTCTCTTTACTTTTAAAAGAAATGGAATACTTCTGTTGCCACAATTACAAAATTGGTATTAAAAGCTACAAAAAAATTAATATCTCAAAAATTATTGAAATACAGATTTTAAACAAATTCCATTTAAAAGAACATTTTTTCCCCTATATGATGGTATAAAAATTGAAAATGTGTGATATTTAGAAGCTTAAAAATTTGCAATAGGATAAATTTCCAACAGAAATTTCATTTCAAACTTCAAAAGGTTGCCAAAATGACATATGTTTTGCGCACAGATACGTTTGGCTTTTATAACATAGATAATTTTATATGAACATTTTTAATTTGATTAAAATAAACACCCTTTAATAATTACTTTATTTTTTTTTCTTCTAGATAAATAGATGTAAAAATTATTATATATGTAACACAAATTATTGGATTAAAAAAATCATGTGAAAAACATACTTATTTGCTTTTATTTCATCATATTACATCATATTTATCATCCATTTTGACACACAAAGTGAAATATTTTTTATTTATTTATTAAATTCCAGTTCATTTAAATTAGCCGCCTCTAGTGACCAATTTGGTCTCCCTTAAATTTATGCTAAACTTTACTTTTATTCATAAGTTTATTTACTTGTAAGGAATGATTAATTTTCTATTGACAATTTTCATTTGTTAATTTAATGATAAAGTGTTTTGAAGGAGATATTAAATGAAACCCTCTGTGCAATCTGCGATCACACTTACCCATTTGTTTAATGTGTGCGTGTGCATAGCATACCTCAGATCGATATCAATTGTTGTGTACTTGTATTTTTTCGATTTTAGTTAGTTTTTTTATATGCAGATATTTTCACTTTTGGAACCAGTTAGAATTGATTCTGAAGTAAATAACATAACTTCAAATTTCTGAATAGTACCATTTCTGAATAATAATCTAAATCTTATTTAATTACCAAATTCATTCATTAAATTGAATATTTGGAAATAGGGACACTCAAAAAGTAAAATATATGGATGAAATGAAGTAAAAATTTGCAAAGTTCTTATTAAGCATTAGGTGATAAAAAAAAAAAAAAAAAAAAAAAAGAACTAACATGGAAAATTTTTACACAACTCTTCAATTGGAGTTGACATTTTCTTTTCGCTGATTCTTTCATATTTCTGTCTTTTAGTAGCTGCTCTCAAACCTTGCCAAGGCAAACTTCCTCTATTAAAGTACATTAACACATAACCTAATGATTCCAGATCATCTCTTCGACTTTGTTCTGAAAAAGAAATTAAAATGCATCGACATTTAAAATAAATACAAAACAACTATAAATAATATGATACTATTATGATATGATATTATTTGTATGCAATATCAAATTTCACTAAATTATAAAACGATACAAAAGCAAAATTTTATCATAGTAGTAAAATATCTCTCTATTCTAAAAAAATAACGAGCATTCTGTACTTAAATTTATAGCGATTGGGGCTTTTTCTTGGTATACATTAAAAAATCTATTGCATATAAATATATATATATATATAAAAGTCACAAAAGTGAGTCACAAAGTGAGTATACAAAGAGTCACAAAACGAATTCGGATATCATCAAAAAATTGTGAATAGCAGGGAAAAAATTACAAAAAGAATGCGAATATCATCAATCGCAAAAAATGTCAAAGAATTGTGAAAAGAATGCTAATATCTCCGAAGAATCGAGAAAAAAAAAGCAAACATCGTTAAAGAATCGTGAAAAAATGCAAATACCGTTAAAGAATCACGAAAAAAATGCATATATCAAAAAAAAAAATTGTGAAAAAATGCAGATGTTCTCAAAGAATCGCGAAAAACAAAAATATTGCCAAAAAAACGTTAAAACAAATGCAAATATTGTCAAAAAATCATGAAAACGAATACAAAAAATGCAAATTTTGTCCAAGAATCCCGAAAAAAGTGACTTTTGTCAAAAAATCGCTATAACAACCATGTGTTTATCAAAAATTGTGAAAACGAATGCAAATTTCATTAAAAAGCCACCCACACAAGCACAAATTTTGTCAAAAGATAGCAAAAAAAATAAAATAAAATAAAATAAAATAAAAAAATAATACAGTATGTCAAAGGATCGTGGAAAAAATGTACAATGTTAGTATCAGAAGAGACACCCCCCCTGTTTTTTTTTTTTTTTTTTTTTTTTTTAGAAAATTTGTTAAATTTGTTATGAATTTCATTTTTTTTTAAATATTTAATCAAACCAGCTTATCAGTGTATAAACTTTTTTTTTTTTTTTTTTTTATATAATTATTTGTCTAAAATTAAGATCTAGCAAAAAAGTTTTTTTTTTTTTTTTTTTTTATGTTGTTAGCTACACATTTACATAAGCATAGTTAGATTTATGTAGCTTGCTACATGCACATGTTGCAAATAACTTTGCTGTTTTAATATAAAAATTTAAAATAGGTTGAAAATTAAATCTCAAGTTTTTCAAAAAATATATATTAAAATATTTTTATTTACTTCATATATTACTTTTTTTATTCTAAACTCGTCTATATCTTATAATTAAATATTCAGTGACATAAATGAACTTACTGGCTACTAGAAAAAATCTACCTACTGGGCAGTGGCTACTAAGCAAAAATCCTTATTTTCATCTTTAGCTGCAATGGTACATTATTCATGATAATCATTGCAATAGCTCTATCTCAAAAACTAATGCACAGAATTTCACAAAACATTAGATTCTGTAAGACTGTTCTGTAAGTATAAATTAGATCTGATTAGTTTTGGTGTATATCGCTCAGTAGGTGGCGTTGCTATGCTGCATTATTTACAAGTTCTACTATAGCCATATCTCAAGCACTAGAGCATGGATTTTCATAAAACTTTCGATTTAGTTAGTACTTGATATAATATGGTGCGGATTACGAATTTGATGCAAATCATTTAACAGATGGCGCTGCCATGATGCATTGCTCGTGATCAGGGTTGGCATTTTTGCCAGGACAGTGGCAAAAACTGAAAAAAAACAGGGGAAAAATGGAAAAAACCTATTTGTCTTTAATATGTAATAAAATCTGCATGCTAATAAAGATAGTAATGTTATAAATATTAAATTTAACAGTGTACTATTTAATATTTTAATTTAATTTGCTAATTAATATTAAATATTTTAAATCTTTGAAAAATAAGTGGGATTCAGTCTTCCTTAGGAATTTAAGAACAAAATAAAAAATTACATACCTAATTATTTTACCTTAAGTCAGGGATATGTTTAGGAAAATTTTAGGTTCTTTAAAGGACCCTTCATAAAATAATTTATCTTAAAACAGGACCCTTCACAAAATTCTTCAATCTCAAACAGGACCCTTCATAAAATTATTTCTCTCTCAAATAGACATTTCACTTTCAAATTGAACTTTTCACAAATTTAATCATTCAAGCATACCATCAAATATGTCCAGCAAGTACTGCTGCTATTGAAAGATTTTCTTCAAGTTTTTCATTTGTGCAAACTAAGATTCGAAATAAACTATCAACAAATACTCTTTCAAAACTTTATTGTTATGCCATGCTGAAGCAGCAAAATTTAGGATGTGAGGAAGATATTGCTGACATATTTGAAATTTAATAGTTTTCTGCTTTAAATATAATTTTATATTAAATTAAATTTAGGTTACTATAACTGTTTCTTCGAATTTCTATTCTAACATATATAAACTATAAAACTATAAACAAATTCTCTACTTAGTCTCAATAGTTCTATTATATGAATTATTAATAATTGTATAAACATGAATAAATGAAGTTTCTACTTATTTATATAAAATTGGTATTTTTTTCATTTATTTATAACCTTGTTATAAAAATTAGTATTCTGTCATAAAATGCATAATTATACTTATTTAACTTAAAAGTTAAAATAAATTTAGAATAACATTGATTTTTTAAATTAAATATGCAGTTTTTTTCTTTCGTGAAATATTTTCTCTTTTTGGGGAAAAAAATTAAATGGACAGCCTATTTTTGCCACCTCTTTGCCAAAAACCTATTTTTGCCAGGATGGTTTTTACCAGGTTTTTTCCGCGGTTTTTTCCACCTTCGGCAAAAACTCGCCAACCCTGCTCGTGATTATTGCAAAAGCTCTATCTCAAGAACTAATGCATAAAATTTAAAACTTCAGATTTAATTAGTCCCTGATATAGAATAGTGTTGTTTAGTTTTTGGTGCAAATCACCCTGCAGATGGTGCTGCTATGCTGCATTTTTCATGATATCGCAATAGCTGTATTTCAAGAACCATGGATTTTCATCAAACTTCAGATTCATTTAGCAACTGATTAAAAAAAAAAATTATCCTGATTAGTTTTTATTGTGTACATCACTCAAGATGTGGCATTGTTATGCAATTTTTTTTTTTTTATATTTTACAACTGCTCTATCTCAAAAAACAAATGCATAGGTTTATATGAAATTTCTGATTCAGTTAAAAGTTGGTATAAGTTGTTGCTGACTCTATTTTGGTGTAAACCATCTAACAGGTGGCACTGCTATGCTGCATTTTTCAGGAAATATTAATATGGATAAGATAGAAGAAAGTTGTGGAATTGCCACATCTGACTAGTTTTTATTTGCTTTCAGAAGTTGGAGCACAGGAATATGGTTCTATGGTTAGTTCTTTAATCAGATTCTCATACTCATTTTATACCTAAATATTTTCCCATAAAATACAATGAAAGAAACTAAAAATAGAAGCTTTTCTTAACTTAGTGTTAAATACAAATATTTATACTTTTCTTTTCTTCTTTAATTTATTCTAACCCAGATTTTTTTTATTTTACTTTTTTTTAAAATAATTACTTTAATTGGCTCTAGTAAATCAAATTCATTAAGTAGACTATCAAATATAATACTTACCAATTCCTAAGTGAGTATTGATGCTTGCATATCGTGCAGTGCCTGTTAAATTTTTGTTTTCCCTATAGGGTATATGCAGTTGAGTCCGACTGTCACGATACTTTTTGGCCAATCCAAAGTCGATGATATATACAAGGTTCCCTTTTTTGCCAAGGCCCATGAGAAAATTGTCTGGTTTAATATCTCGGTGGATAAAATTCTTACTATGGATGTATTCAATTCTACTTATCTGGAATGAAATAAAGCTATTATATTAAAAAAACAGCAAAAGTTTAAATTAAAGAGCTTATAAATAATACATTAAACAAAAATCTTTAAGAATCTAAGTTTACATAAGAATCTATTGTTTACTATAATCTTTTAATTTCTCATATAGATTTGTTTTTATTTTAACACTTACTCACAGTCAGAATGATTTACGGCCCCACACTAGTCACTGAAAAAGATCCAGATGATAATGATAAGCTTATGGGGGCATTTTTTTTCAAATATCTTGCTCAAATTAAAAAAAATTTACATGATTTTTTTGCATAAGATAGCTGAGAGGATCTACAACCAACTACTTTTTACTTTTTCAATTTTGATTTCTGATTTTTTAAAAAGAAAATTACTTTAACTTTCGAAACCAGTTCTGAAATTGAAACTATCATAATATAAAAAATATATAACCAAAATCTGAAAAGTAAAAACTAGTCCAGTTGTAAATCATCCTCAGCTATCCTATGCAAAATAAATCATGTAAAAATATTAAAATTTGAGCAAGATATTTGAAGGTACCTCATACACTTAACATTTTCATCCGGGTCTGTTTCAGTGATTAGTGTTGCGTCTTAACAGGATTCTTCACTCACTTGAAAACATGCGTGCTGTAATGTTAAAGCAATTGGCAAGTTATTTTGGAATTTGTTTAAATTAGAATATTTTAAACAATTTTTAATTTTTATTTATTTATTTTGCATAGGATAGTAGAGCTCGATCTTTAGTATGACTGTTTTTTACTTTTTAGATTTCGTTTGCAGAATTTTTTAATGAAGATATTTTCACTTTCAGAACCGATTTTGAAACTAAAAGTACCTTCATTGAAAAAAAATCTGCAACCAAAATCGAAAAAGTAAAAAAGAGTCATATTACAGATTGAGCTGAACTATCCTGTGCAAAAAATCACTTAAAAATATTATAATTTAAATGAAGAATTCGAAAATAACCTGCCCATTGGTTAAACATTACATGGTGGATGTTTTCAAGCGAGTGAAGAATCCCCTTAACTTTCTCATATGAGGCATAAATTTTATGACATGGATTTTTAAGTTTACGTAATATTGATGTATTGAGATAATTATTATCACACAACATTTCAATTGTGGTAAAAGCTTTTACTTGCAATAACTAAACCAATTATTTTTTTACTGCACCATTTTTAAAATTGTGTACATCTCAAAACTTTGGTCATCACATCAAATTTTGATCTAGAATATTTGTAAGCAACAATTACGAATTTCTAAGTCCCTTGCATTTCTGGTAGTAGAATACTTCCTTTCTCTTCATAATTATCACTAACAATTTTCTAATATCTCAATAACCACTTTTTTTTTTTTTTTTTTTTTTTTTTTGGAGAGAGAGAGAGGGGGGGGGGGGGGGGGGAGAGGGTAAATAATATACAAAGTCAGTTTTGATTCTACCCTACCTTTTATGAAAAATTTGCATTATACAATGAACCATACACTTTAAGTGTAGTGTACAACATTAATTGCAAATGGAAGATAATGGGAAAAACAAAATTTTCATAAATTAGAGATTAGTCTTCAAAAAAGACACATTAACAAGTGTCCACAGCACCACCTTTTCCTTTCATTTTAAAATACATTCATCTTCATCTGAATGTATAGTTGTCTAAATAATTTTATATAAGGTAGATTTATTTGACATCTTACTTTTTTTATGATCTTGCTAGGATGAGTTATTTAACATCTAAACTTTTTATTACATCTTAAACCTCTTTATATTAAATTTTCTGGTCATTATTCTTCCTTAATATTTTTTTAAATATATTTATGTTTTCCCAATTCTTTTGCTTTTCAGATTACCTGATTCATTTTTCAAGTCAGATTTTTTATTTTTGTCTTTTATTATTTTGTGAAGACATTTTAAGTGCTTTATAAAGTTTCAACAATGAATGTTTAATTTAATTTAATTTTTATATGTTTGAGGTTTGAACACATTTTAAAATTGTTTACTTTAGTATTGTTTTACTTATTTATTTTTTTTATTTTATTTTTTTGTAGATAAGTTGGATTAGATTTTTATTATTTCATAACTGTTTTATAATTTTACATATTAATGTTTTATAGGTATCATCAAATGCAGTATTATAATGAATCCTCTATCATAATAATTATTTATGACCATGGAAGTGTGTGGAATTTCTTTTTTCTTTGTTTTACGCATTTTTATTTTCAAAAATATGAATTAATTTTTTACAAGTTAAAATTATAAATTTTAAAAGTAATCTAAACAATGCTAGGCAGGTCTGCTAATATGTAATAAAATTCAAAATGTTTATGAAGAACAAACACATAATGAATACTTCTAAAATTTCAAAAATCAATAGAGATGAGAACGAAAATGTAAAAAAAAAGAACTACTACTTACTAACTGATCTGCTAATAATAAAACTGTTTTCAAACTAAACTTTCTGTTGCAGAAATTAAAAAGATCTTCTAAGCTAGGGCCTAAAAACTCCATAACCATCACATTGTAATCACCTTCTGAACCACACCATTTTATTGTAGGAATTCCAACTAAAATAAAGACATTGCAGATGAGGAAACAGAGAATTTTAGATAATGATGTATGGATAGTACATAAATAAGACAGTGAAATAAATAACACAACATGGATAAGGATAAATTTAGTCTCCCTAATAGACTTTTATGTTTATTGAAATGATGGTGTATTTTTTGTCGTCCGATTATCTGCGCTAGGGATATAGGACCTGGGGTAGTGCCCTTCGTGGGGGGTCTTTCTAAGGGAACCTAACCCGTATTTACGCAAAGTTCGAAGAAAACCACGAAAACTCCAAACGGTTAGGCCGACAGCCGCGATTGGGTTCGAACCCAGCACCTGCCGTCTACCAGTTGAAAGGTCCGTACCTCTCGGCCACTGGTGGGGCTTATTGAAATGAATTTAAATAAACGAATAAATTTTTATAATTTTCCATTTAATGAATTAAATTTTTATCTGGTAAACAAAATCATTATATAAGACTCAATGATATTCCATTATCTTTTTTAATACATATTAAAAATTTAATATTTAATTAATATTAACATTTTGAAACCAGAAAAGTGAAAATAGAGATGCAACAGATGTCAGTTTGGCCGGACACCGGATAACAGACTTAATTTGCGGCAGGACACCGGATATTCAGTCGCAGTATGTTTAATTGGTTCTTTTTTTATTTATCTTTAAAGAAAATAAGCATTGGTTTGCATATTTGCATTGTAATTTACATTGGTTTGTATGTTATTATCTATTCAATCTATTTTTTTAATTTTCTATTTAAACTGTTATTTTTATAATTGTCCATATTATAATTACACTTTTTTTTAATCATTAGTTATGACATCAGGTAAAAAGTTCAGAAATAAGTATTTTTATGAAACCAACAAACTTACAGCTGATTACTATGGAAAAAGAATATTTAATATTTTTATCTTCCTTTTTTAGCTCACAGGCTATCTAAGCCTGAGAGCTTATGTGCCCCCCGTTCTGTATGTATGTATATGCATTCGTGCATGCATGTGTACGTGCGTAAACGTGATAACTCATGATAAAAATATCCGATCCACTTGAAATTTTATATATAGGTAATATTCTGATTAGGCACTTCCCTGATTAGTTTTTGGAGTTCATTCGATATGTATTAGAGGGTGTGGGGGGGGGGTATGCCTCTCCCCTTAATTGATATATATTGTCTTTTATACAGAATTATCAGTTTTCATTCAAAATTTAGATATAGGATCATTCTGATGAGGCACCGCCGTGATTAGTATTAGGTGTTCATTTGTTAAGTATAAACAGGGGGAACGGGGGGGGATAATGCCCCTTCACTTGAGTAGTAACCCCCCCCCCCCCCTTTAATTAAGTTTAATGGGCTTTTTCTGCAGAATTTACCAATTTGCTTCAAATTTTGGATCTAGGTTCATTCTGAGAATTTGATTCCCTGATTGGTTTTAGGAATTCATTGGATAAGTATAAATGCGGGCTCGGTGGTATTAGTCTATTTATTTATTTAAATATTTTTTCAAGCAGAATTAACTGATTTGCTTTAATTTTTGGATACAGGTTCATAGTGATAAGATGCTTCCCTAATTTAGCTGTGGGGTTCTTTCGTTAAGTTCTTGTTTAAAGGGTACTTGCAATTACCTCCCTCCCCTTTAAATTTGATAAATGTATTTTTATGCAGAATTGTCAGATTTGCTTTTAATTTTGGATGTAGGTTCTTTCTGATAAGGTGAATCTCTGAATAGTTTTGGAAGTTTAATGGTTAAGTATAAAAGAGAGTAATAACTCCTTAAATTACATAAATGGTTTTTTATTAAGAATTTTCCGATTTGCTCTGAATTTTGGATATAGATTTTTTTACATAATAAAGCATGTCCATGATTAGTTTAGAGAGTTCAATGATTAAGTATAAAAAGGAGAAATGGGGAGAGCTGTTTCCCCTCCTTAATTTGTTTTCGAACGGAATCAACCCTTGAAAATGTAAGGCTGTAATGTATAATTAGTATGCGTAGCCTGTGAGCTCAATGCCATCAGTTTAACGGGGCAATATTCTTTTTATTATATTATGAAGGTCAAACATATTAATGTGTAACATTGGCCTTATTTTAATGGTTGCAACAGCAGATATTTAAATTTTAACTTTTACAGTAATTTTTTTAATTTCTAAATAAGGCTTATTTTTAATTTTTTCATCACTGAAAAAAAATGTACTTTATAATGCAATTTGAGAATATATTGCAATTTATCTGAAAACTGTATCACAATTTTTAATGTTTTTATAATTTTCAATCACGATAAAATTTCACGTGGTTGATATACTGATATAAAGACAAAATTATGGCACCTACCAGTTTTTGAGAAAAAAAATATATACATACATATATATAGAACCATTGGATAATACGACAAATCAACATCAAAATATGGAATAATTCGTTAAATAACAAACTATATCAAACATAGAAGATGGAAAAATATTTTATTTTATTTTTTTATTATTTTATTTTTTTCTGCATCCTATTGCATGTACAGATGCACTTTTCTAATGGAGATCAAGTAACATAAAAAGTAATAATAAAAGCCACACAAAAGTTTACCTCCTCCTTGCATCATTTTATAGAACTTGCTTTCGATATGTAGCTGAGGATGTTTTGTTTTAACATATTCTAATTTAATGGCAACTTCTTCACCTGTAGCTATATTTGTACCTAAACAAGAAATATACAATTCAGTTTTAATCATGCAACTTTAAACAAAATATAGTATAGCATATTTATTATTCTAGGACAGAACATAAAATTCTAATAAAAGGCTCTTTATATTAATTTAATACACAATGAAACCAATTCATGGATTAAGCAACTAGACTTATTACATATTATGGGTTAGTATTCATCTAACTTTATAAATCTTTGCTCATACTGTGAATTTTAGAAGCATTTAGCCATCTAAATAAAATTTTTAAATGGTTATTTTTAATAAATAGAATTTGATGTGAATTGTAATTATAAATCAATTATGTTTGTTTTTGAAAAATGTTATGATTTGAACAAATTTTCTAACCTATTTATCTATTTTGAATGGGTAACTTTTTGCAGATTGGAAATTGAGTGAACATTTAAAAAAAAAAAAATATGTTTATTATACACCACAATATAATAATTTATCCAATTTGTTATTACACAGTGGACTCCCTCAAACCCACAAACCAGAAATCCGCAACTCTCTAAAATCCGCACATATTTTATGGATTTACAACAATGAAACTTTCAGTGATACTTTCAGATATTGGGACAAAATTCGATTTTTTAAGTTTTGTATCAATTCTATATATTTTTTAATTTGTATTTTTCTTAATAATACTCCATTCATGCTTTTTTTTCATGAAGGAAGAATAATTTTTTTGGAAAAAAATTAAGATATTGCTGATAATACTATCAATCAGTATCTTCTTACGAAATATATTTATGCATTAATCAAGATTTTTCGGTTATTAAGCCAGTCTAAACTTGAAAAAAAAAAAAAAAAAAAAAATCTGTATTTTATGATTTTGATGTGATTTAGTAATGCACTTTTATAAGGCAAGTTTTGTTGAATAATTTTGGAAAAATACATTTAATTTTTATAATGAATATTTAATCATGCACTACTGATTATTAACTTGGCCTTTGCTATTAGTACTTTAATCATTTTAAAAATTATCTAAATTTTTATTATTTTAGTTTATTATTTATATTAATATTTTATTACATTGTAGGCATTCATTATAGTTCTGGTTGTACTATTCATTGCACTCAAATTACTGTTTAAAAAATGTAAAAAAAAACAATGATCAGAAATCCGCAAAATTCTAAAATCTGCATAGCCTCTGGTCCCAAGCTCTGCGGATTTGAGGGAGTCTACTGTATTATGTAAATATAGCATAAAATGAACACTTGTCATTCGCCAATCATTAATACTTAAAGCATGGAAATTAATTTTATTGTTCTTATATGGCAAATGTAATAGGCACCACTTACCAAATGTGATGGTTGAAAGATACATTGATGGCCCAGAAACAAGGGTTGAAATTTGTTCATAACATGGAGCTATGAATCAGGGTTGGACATGGACGGTATTTACCACCTTTGGAAAAACATGTTTTTACAACTTATGAAAACCCTTATTAATTCACTGTTTTTGTCATTTTTACGAAAATTTATCTATGAAGTTTTCTTTTTCCAAGGGATAAAACTTTTCTGGGTATTAAATACTATAATTCCATAAAATAAAAGACAGTGTAAGACAGTGTGCCAAATCAGTTTTTCCTTCTAAAAACTGTCCTTAGTATTTACGCTCCCACCAAGACCAGTATGTCGACTGTGTACATCTGAAGCTTGATAGCAGAAACAGAAATTTGCCAATGAAAGAGGAAAATGACAATCTTTCTTTTTTTCAAGAGGAGGGCTGGGAGAGGGAGGGGGGGGGGGATAATAAATAAAAATACAATTTCAAAATGTTGTAAAAAACAGTAAAAATTATAAATTATTAGCATTATTCTAATAATTGCAACAGACTTTTTTAATTAATCAGTTTTATTGCACATTTGTTAAAATTTTGTTTTATTAAGAATTCTTAATTTATAGGTGTAAATTAACGGTCGCCACTCACCACGTGGCGATTAAAAAATCGGCAATCAATCGCCACCCTAGTCGCCACTTGGCGACTAAAAAATCTTATAAATTTGATTGTGAAATACAGCTTTTTTCATGAATATAATTGCAATCTCTACTTTGTTAACATCTAATTAGTGAATTGGTTAATTATTTTCTATCAGATGCAAGCAAATTTAGCAACTTTGCTGTATTCTCTATATTTTGACGATGAACTCTTTATTTGGGTTATGCTTTCAATAAATAGTATTTTTCCTACAAAATATAGTCATTAATTTTTATTCCACATGTATTTCAAATAAATTATGCTATTTTTTCCTCTGGATGCAAGGAGATTTTAAGGACATTGCTTTTCTTATATCTTTCACTCTTGCCATATGCTCATTAATTGTACCAGTAATAGTTGGCTGGTACAATTTTGTTTTAATATCTATTTTTTTATTATTATTATTATTATTATTATTTATCTTCGCCATTAGGTAAGTAATACTGTAAATTTAGCATCTGACTTTACTGCCACCAAGCAGACTTCCTCCACCTCACCAAAACATTGATACTCTCTGATTGCCTTAATAAGACACCCGGAGATTTGAAATCTTAGCCAAAGCAAAGAATATTTATATTTATCTGTACACTCACCAAACTTAATATTTACCACTTGAAATCTTAATGATATTTAGATCCTACTAAGTTTTAAGTAAAAATAAAATAACCAAGAAATATGTGAAATTTTTTTTAGTTTAAACTATTTAAAATTTAAAAATACAATTTCTTTGTTTGTTTTATACAATGCATTAATATATATTTAAATATAGTTTACCACTTATAATTTTATCTGCAATATTAATTACTAATTAAAATTTTTCCATTCAGTGGAATGCCAGTTTTATTTTTAACCAAATATTTGTAACTTTGTTGCTCACTAGCTGCTAAAAAAAAAAAAAAAAAAAAAAAAAAAAAAAAAAAAAAAAATTTTGATTTATATTTCAAAAGTGGCCACTAATGAAACTGGGTCTACTGGCCACTGGCTACTAATCGGATATCCCAGTTTTCACCCATATATTTTAATTATGTTATGGTATATTAGCCACAAAGCTATTTTGCCCAGAAGTATTGTAAATGGTAAAGGGCGTCCATTAATCATGCAAGGCTCAAGAGGGGGGGGGGGGTCCATAAAAAAATCACGAAACATCACAAGGGGGGAGAAGGGGGGGTGTTATAATATATCACGATTATTTATTTTTCGGCAAACGTGCAATACTGAACCGAAAAGCGGCGTTTCGTGTATTTATTTTTTCGTCAAACGCGTACAAAGTCGAAAGCAGCTTGCAATGTGACCTTGATTCACCGTTGCCAGACAATGAATGAAGTGAAATTCCCACGAACCGCGACAAGCGCCTGCCGGACTCAGCTTGTTAGTGTCAGTTATTCTGTTGTTTTGGCACTGAATACACGCGTAAATTGTTTAACCTTGTACGTTTTGCATTAAAACAATGTCTAAAGTAGGTGATCTGTATAAAGACCTATTTGCAGAGTATAAGAAGAGGGGAAAAAACCTAGTGTAGCTAAAAAAGAATTCAATGAATTGTGGGCTAACGCGAAACAAAAATATACTATCAAAGAAGAATTTATGAAGTGGGCGAATGATTTTAACTAGATTACCGCCGAAAGCACCAAGCAAAGAAATCATCTAATATCCTCTTTTATTGTTCTAATACTAAAAATGTAAGTTAAAATTTGTATGTAACTATATCTTTTATGGTCATTGTTCTAATAATAATACTTAAACCTGTATTTTATAAAAAATATTCTAAAAAAATTAAGATTCTTTGTAAGTATTAAAAAATACACATGATAATGGGTAGGGGGGGAGGGGTAGTCTTGAACCTCACCATGTATCACCAAGGGGGAGGGGGGGTTAAAAATGCCAAAAAAAAGCATCACATGATTAATGGACGGCCCCTAATACAGTAGAATTCCCTCAAATCCACGCAGCTTGGAACCAGAGTGTGCAGATTTTAGAACTTTGTATATTTCTGGTCATTGCTTTTACCTTTTTTAAACAGTAGTTTAAATGTAATTAATAATGAAACAAAATTTTAATAAATGAATAGTATATAAAACAAAATAATTAATAAACTAAAATAATAAAAATTTAGGTAATTTTTACAATGATTAAAATATTAAAAGCAAAGGTCAAGTTAATAATTAATAATACAGTGGAGCATTGTTTATACGACGCCGAAGGGACTACAAAAAAACGTCGTATAATCGATTTTCACTTCCAAAACTAGAATTAATTTTGTTTTCACTTAATTTTAATGTTTAACGTGCTGATTTCCATGAATTTGTAAATTAAACAAACCAAAATAAACAAATCACAAAAAACGGGGGAGAGGAAGGGGATTAGTAAGCAATTTAAATATGCGTACCTTTATTTATGTTTCACCGAAAGGTTCCTCATTTGCAGTACATCATTTCCTTTCCATTTAAAGTCAAAAATCAAAAACCCCGCGTGGCCAACTAAAAGTCGCCAATACTGATAACAGTTAGAAGGATGGTCTATTTGCAACTTAAAACAGGTCGGGAAAGTTGATCATCTCCGAAAAAAGAATTACCCCTCCCAGTGTAAACACGTAAGCTGATTTTTCAGACTAATCGAACACTATCCCACATTTTTATAATGTGGAGTGCATTTAAACACGGCCTTTGGTGTCATTCATAGCTCCCAACTTTCGCTCATTCTTAAAATACACACAAAATATATAGACAAAAACAAAGACATATACATAGACAAAAAATAAACAAAAATAAACCTATACAAAATTGCAAAATCGACGTATAAGCGATTTTGGGCATCGTATAAAAGATATATTTTTACATTAAAAGGAATAGGAATGAATTGGGACCACATTCAAGCGTCGTATAAATGTAAACGTCGTATAAGTGATCGTCGTATAAACGATGCTTTACTGTATATGATTAAGTATTCATTATAAAGATTAAATGTATTTTTCCTAAATTATTTGCAATGAAACTTGTCTGATAAATGTACAATACAAATTCACATCAAAATCATAAAATAACAAAGTTTTATTTCTGGTTTAGCCAGACTTAATAACAAAAAAAGCTTAATTTATACATAAATATATTTGGTAAGAAGATTGTGATCAGTAATATCAGCAATATCTTGAATTTTTGCAGAAATAAATTTATTCTTCCTTCAAGAAAAAACATGAATTCAGTAATAACAAAAATTACAATTTAAAATATGTATGGAAATTGATACAAAACCCAAATAGCCAAATTTTGCCCCTATATTTTAACTGAATATTTCATCGTTTACATCCGTAAATTATGTGTGGATTTTTGAGAATTGCAAATTTGAGGGAGTCTACTGTAGAATGTTTATTAGAACATAAATTAGCTGAACATTACACATCTAAACACTTGCATAATGCCAATTATTTTTATCAGTTTTTTCAAATTTATGTGAAAAATAAAATTTTTACTCACCATCAGGACAAGCAATTACACTAATATGATAATATTCACTAATTTAGTTTCCAATTAGCTCATAAATTTTTGCGTGTGTATATTCTAAATGAGTAAAAGAATAATATATGAATATAGTGAATTTTAATGAACATAAAAAAAAGCAAAGAAAACTTTCATCTGTGTTTTCCTTCTACAAGAATTCAAAATTTTAAAGATATCATTATATATTTACCCTTACTAAGCCTAAAAACTATCATAACTATTATGAGACTGTACACTACAATATTTATTATATTTATCTTAATGGAGATTAGTTTACTAATTTTTATTTAAAATAAATGAAAACAAATTATAAGTACACATTTTCCACACATAAAAATCCTAATCCTTTTGATAAAAAACAAACGTTTACAAATTTTAACTGTCCCATAATGTAGTCTGTATAAATATTAATATACTAGTGGCCTTCGCCCGCTACGCTGGTCGGTTTATCTAAAGAAATCTTGAAGAAGTAGTTAGATAAGGTTCAGACATACATTAAAAAAAAAAAAAAAAGCAAGTCGATCATTCAAAAAACGTTGGGAAATATCAAATATTTACTGTAATTTTTTAAGAAAAACAAAGTTTCGAAAAAAAAAATTAAATCGAAAAAAAAATTACACTGACATATTAATGCAAGGAAATTTTCCCAGAGAGAAAATTCGCCTTGAATACAATATTTCAAATTCTTTTAATTGCTTATAGGCGTTAATGCCAACATAGTGAAAAAAAATTCCATGCTGGGAATCGAACCCGGGCCATCAGTATGGCGCACTGACGTTCTACCGACTAAACCACATGAAACGACAGCCAGCTTGAAACTTTCTCATACTTAAGTAGACTGGCGAAAACATAACGATAGCGCGTTTTAAAATCGCACAGTGACATCTATTGGATTTTATATGTACTAAAAAACGTGAGCAGCGCACCTAATAGTTTCTTTTGGTTACTTTTTTGTCTGTTGTCCGATTTTGATGAAACAAAGCCTATACACTGCCCGGGAGTGTGCATTCTTCATTAGTGAAAACCGCATAAAAATCCATTCAGTAGTTACGAAGATAACCTCGAACAAACAGACAGACAGACAGACAGACAAAAAATTCAAAAAAATTTTTTTTGTGTTTCATTGGTTTTCTTTTATCGCCCTGACTCCATTTTTGTCAATTATCTTCAATGTACAGACACACCGGGTCCTACTGTTTTATTATATGTATAGATTTTAACTATATCCTTGCAACCTCTTAGTATTCTATAACAAAATACAAGTTTTGCAGCTTTCAGTACATCAAGTCAATTTCTTAATTTGCTATACATATATGAAAAATTTGCTCTATGGTTGAAAAACTACAAGGAATGAATACTCACAATTAACTGTAGAAATTCTGGATTTATTTCTTTATTATTTAATGCTTTTCACCAAATTTTACCTTTGACATCCTTTTATTTAAAGAAACTCTTTGGAAATGAGTACAAATCAGGGTTGGCAAGTTTTTGCCGAAGGAGGAAAAAACCGCAGAAAAAACCTGGTAAAAACCGTCCTGGCAAAAATAGGTTTTTGCCAAAGAGGTGGTAAAAATAGGCTGTCCATTTAATTTTTTCCCCAAAAAGAGATGAAGTATTTCACGAAAGAAAAAAAACTGCATATTTAATTAAAAAATCAATATTATTCTAAATTTATTTTCAAATTATTAAAATATTCAAAATGTTTCAAATATTAATTTAAGAAAAAAACTGCATATTTAATTAAAAAATCAATATTATTCTAAATTTATTTTAACTTTTAAGTTAAATAAGTATAATTATGCACTTTATGACAGAATACTAATTTTTATAACAAGGTTTATAAATGAAAAAATACCAATTTTATATAAATAAATAGAAATTTCATTTATTCATGTTTATACAATTATTAATAATTCATATAATAGAACTGTTGAGACTAAGTAAAGAATTTATGTTTATAGTTTATATATGTTAGAAATTCGAAGAAACGGTTATAGTAACCTAAATTTAATTTAATATAAAATTATATTTAAAGCAGAAAACTATTAAATTTCAAATATTTCAGCAATATCTTCCTCACATCCTAAATTTTGCTGCTTTAGCATGGCATAACAGTAAAGTTTTGAAAGAGTATCTGTTGATAGTTTATTTCGAATCTTAGTTTGCACAAATGAAAAACTTGAAGAAAATCTTTCAATAGCAGCACTACTTGCTGGACATATTTGATGGTGTGCTTAAATAATTAAATTTGTAAAAAGTTCAATTTGAAGGTGAAATGTCTATTTGAGAGACAAATAATTTTATGAAGGGTCCTGTTTGAGATTGTGAAGGGTCCTGTTTTAAGATAAATTATTTTATGAAGGGTCCTTTAAAGAATCTAAAATTTTCCTAAACATATCCCTGACTTAAGGTAAAATAATTAAGTATGTAATTTTTTATTTTGTTCTTAAATTACTAAGAAAGACTGAATCCCACTTATTTTTCAAAGATTTAAAATATTTAATACTAATTAATTAGTAAATTAAATTAAAATATTAAATAGTACACTGTTAAATTTAATTGTTTATAACATTACTATCCTTATTAACGTGCAGATTTTATTACACATTAAAGACAAATAGGTTTTTTCCATTTTTGCCGGTTTTTTCCATTTTTTCCCTGGTTTTTTCCAGTTTTTTCCACTGTCCTGGCAAAAATGCCAACCCTGGTACAAATGGAAAAGGGTACAATTAAATACAGTACCGGACCTCAAATCCGGAATCCCGAAATCCGGAACGAATAACGAAATCTGAAATTCCGCGACGATCTCTGATTAAAAAATTCTAAAAACTGTCCATAGATGGCGCAACGTGCGTGCATAATACAGTTCCAAGTCATTCTAAACTAAGCAATTGGACTCAATTCATTAATTTTATTGCAATGTTTTGTTTTTACATTACTTTTAATCCAAATTTACTAATTACTCTTCATTAAAACAGAAATTGCACCCCCTTCCACCCCCCAAAAATAAATAACCACAAGGGAGAATTATTTTTAAAAGGATATTACAATACACTTATAATATTTATATGTAAATATATTTTACTACACCTTCTCCTCCACTTTAAATTTTTTTAACATTTTTTCTCTTTCGGAAAAATTTTGTATGTAAATACCGTACCAAAAATATTTGTTCCTTATTTCAAAAGGGGGGGGGGGGGAATCTATACAAGGTTTATTTCTGCATAACAAAACAAACTAATCCACTGAAAGTTAATGATCTCATTCTGATAACATTGATTTTCTACTTCGTACAGTTAAATAAACAAGTGAATAAGCAAAACATATGGCAGATGGATATCTTGTTTTTCTTCGCTTCCTTTTTTTCTCTATAGTGGCCGTTTTTAAGGGGTATCCTAATTTTCGAATAACTAATTATATTTTAATAAAAATTTGTATATTTTTATTTTGCTATTATTGTAACATGCTGAAAATTTGAAAGAAATTTGTCAATTAGCAACGGAGATAAGTATTTTTTTTTTTTTTTTTTTTTTTAATAAAGGAAAGAACGTGGGAAAGAAACCCTATCACTGGAAACTCGTTGCTACAGTTTCAGAACAAACTTGGGGGCAAATGGTAGTTAAAAATGGTAGTTTTTTATCTGGCAACACTACAGAGTTCATATAATACTGTACTGTGCATATTCTCAATTCTAGCGATACGCACGTGCTATTCTTTTCTAAAAGTTGTCAGCAAATATTTATTTTTAGAAGTGATTTTGATATTTTAATATTATTTTTTATTTGTTTGTGTGGTGAATTATGTCATCAAAAAGAAAACATTGTTCACTTATTATAAGTGACAAAGTTTAAAGTTCTAAAAAAACTGGACCAAGGAACTCCCGTAAAAAATGTATGCGATGAGTACGGGATAGGAAAATCTACTATATACGATTTAAAAAAGCAGCCATCAGATATTTTGAAAGTCTTTTCCGAAAGTGATGTGCCAGAAAATATGGCAAAAAGAAAAACTTTGTATTCATCGAAATGCCCCGATGTTGACAAGGTGTTAATGGAATGGATACGACAAAGGAGGATGGAAAATGTGCCTTTGGACCGAAACATGATTGTACACCAAGCGAAAATTTTCCATGAAGAATTGGAAATCTTACACTCCGTGTGAATATTCATCGGGGTGGTATAACAAGTTTAGAATTCGCCATGATTTGCGTTTGGTGAAAGCTTCAGGCGAAAAAAGTTCTGCAGATGTCGAAGCTGCCGAATCGTATGTTGATGATTTTCAAGAATTTATCGACAAAGAAAATTTGACACCCGAGCAAGTGTACAATGCTGATGAAAGCTCGTTATTCTGGCGATACATTCCCAGTAAAACTTATATACTGAATGACGAGAAATCTGCATCGGGCTATAAAGACTCCAAAGAACGTCTAACAATTATGACATGTGCAAATGCTGCTGGCACGCATAAGTGCAAACTGTTAGTTATCAGAAAGAGCCGACATCCAAGAGCATTAAATGGCGTAAAAGTTTTACCTGTTCATTATATGGCAAATCAGCGAGCATGGATGACTGCCGAAATTTTCGAAGAGTGGTTTAAAAAACATTTCGTGCCAGAAGCTCGGAATCACTGCCGAAGTGTAGGTTTGCCTGAACAATGCAAGATTGCTCTGATTTTAGACAATTGCTCTGCACATACAACTGCAGATATTCATTCTAAAGAAAATGTGCTTATAGAGTTTTTGCCACCGAACGTCACGCATGGCATAAATTATGGCCCTCCCTTATTTTCTTGGAAAATGATGATACTGCCGATAAAAACAACGATTTTCGTGGATTTTCTGTGTCTGCAGAAAAGTTGATTATCGATGAGCTGTTAGAATACGCTAAAGAAGCTACTAATGGGAAGATGCAGCTGTTAGATGAAGAAGCTATAACAGATTGCTTAAATATTGATAAAGATGGACCAATAGTCAATGAACTGACAAATAGAGAGATTTGTGATATGGTGTTGCACCCAGAAATGGCCGAAAATGCCAGTGATGATGATGAGGAGGAGATCGAAGAAAATATTGATGAAATTCCTATTGATAAATGCATCGATCTCACAAAAGAGTTGATTCGTGGTTTGGAAACAAAAAGTTTCATTAATGAGGCCCAAATCATGCAACTTTATAAATTGCAAGAAATGTTGCAGCGCGAAAAACCAAAAAAAAATGAAACAGTTGAAAATATCTGATATATTTATGAAAGCAGATCATTGAAATACGTTTTATTATTTTTTCATAAATGTTTATTTTTATTTTATTTATATTAATGCTACCTCAACCTTAGATTTCTTATAAATTATTTTTTTTTTATTTATGTTTCTCTGTTAATTTTCATTGAGTCTAATTCGTTATAGAACTCCTAGGCCTAATGCGGCTCTAGTGATTTTCATTTTCTAAAAAATGTTTTTTATGTTGCTAATAAATGTGATGTGCCATATTAAAAAAATTGTTTATCCTTATTTTAGATTGTTTTTGTAATCTGTTTTTCTCTGTTTACTTATACCTAACAAGGCGATTCGAGATATCGATTCCTAGGCCTAACTCGGCTCTCGCGAGCAATAATGCATTTTCGTTTTCCAAAAGACGTTTTCATATTTTTAAGAATATGCAGTAGTATTTAAAAATATTTCTTATCCTTATTTTTATTTATTATTCTTATTTTGTAATTCGTCTATTTGGCTTTATTTACGCTAAGCCTAACTAGGCGATACGCGAAATAGTTTGCTTAACGGCATGCAAAATTTTGTCAGGGACATGTACCATATATGTTTAACTATTGTTTTGGTTGAGGACCTAAAATCCGGAAAATTCCGAAATCCGGAACGATCGCTGTCCCGACCAGTCTGGATTTGAGGTCCGGTACTGTATAATGTAAACTTGCTTTGTGAAACAGCAAACATCTTTCATAAATATATACTGGACAATTGCATCATAAAATTTAACTACTAAGAATGTATTTATTAAAAATACAACACATTGCTCAATGGTGCACAAAACAAGAATTTTAACATGAACTTGTACAATTAAAATAAAATAAAAATATCAACGTTTCGTGCCATCTTCAGGAAAATCATCTTCAGCATCGCAAAGATATTAAACAATATAAACAGAATACTTCTCTTTCTCGCTTCTACTTGGCAAACAAGGGTTGCCGTATTAACTTTGATGAGGCCAAAATAATAGTTTCGTGCAATAACCCAGTTGAAGGTAAAATAAGAGAATCTGTCAAAATCATTGCACGAGAAAATAAACCTTGTAATGATAATTTGTCCTACAATATACCAAAAATATGGCATAACATCATAAAATCTTAAATTTTATCTCGTTGTAATATTTTAATTTCTACTCACGTGTAAGTGGCAACATTTTAAAACTTTTAATTCATTTCGATGTTAATTTATTAGAAATATTATCCCTCGATCAGGAAACAAACTCAGTCCTTTTATTATCATATTTTCCTGAAGACAGCGCGAAATGTTGATATTTTTATTTTATTTTAATTGTACAAGTTCATATTAAAATTCTTGTTTTGTGCACCATTGAGCAATGTGTTGTATTTTTAATAAATACATTCTTAGCAGCAAACATCTGTTGTACAGATTTGGAAAATTGTACAATATATAAAAAATCTATGATTAAAGTGTATTAGCAGCTTTATAGAACTGATTAATTCTTTATTTCTCTTTTCATTATAAATATATATAAAATAAATACACCAATTACATGAAAATATAATTTTTATCAATAGTATTAAAATATAGTTTCAAGACTAAAAGTTTATTGTATATCATTAGGTTCTTACCACTTTTTCCCCATGTTTTTACCAGTGAAAACCTAGTTTTTACCATGTTTCGGTAAAAACCAGTTTTAAAAGTTTAAAAGGTTTAGTTTAAAAAGCCAAACCTGCTATGAATAGAAAAGGAAGTAGACATAATATTCTGTGGAAAAGATAATATCAAAAAACAAGTTCTTTCCTTCTTTCCTGCAACCACTATGCTTGACTTTGACCGACAGCAGTCTCCAGTGCAAGAGACAAGTTAATAAGAGGGGTAGTCAGTTGATTTAAATGAGAATTTTGCTTGAAAAATGCAAACTTTAAAAAATTCAAATTTTGACATGAGATCATGGGAAAAAAAGATTTTGCTAAAAGATCACAAAAGCTCATTTCTTCCCAAAAGATTGCAGAGAAATGGTAATCTCCTAAAAAAATTTCAGAAAAACACATATCTCTTCAAAGAATAGTAGAAAAAAAAAAAGTGTTTAAGAATAACAGGAAAAAAAAACACATATTAGTGCCAGGAAGAATCCCTCTATCTTCCTTCCTCTGCCGTAACCTTTTAGAAAAATTGCTGTGATTTTCAGAATTTTTTTTACATAGTACACAGAATTACAGGTCACCCAGGGTAATTCCTAATCAACTTTTGGGGGTAATTCTTGGTTGGAGTACTTTTCAGTGTTAGAAATTATCCTCACCAAAATGAAAAACTATAGAAATACTCTTAACTATCTTCTTTAGATTTATCATTTAATTGTACAATTAAGATTTATTTAGTTTGGAAAAAAAAAAATGTTTTGCAACTGCTTGCTAAGTTTTGTAAAATAAGGTTGGTCTTAGTCATGGCACATTTTTACAAAGATCTTTGCCACACGTTAAATTTAATTTTTTTTTTTCTTTTCTCTTTTTGGGCAATTATAAATTACTTCAGCTGTTAAAAAATAGTCTTGAAATTTCTCATACTATGTTAAAAAATTTACAAAAGTTGATGACGTATTGTCTCGTATATCTCTGGTAATTAATTAGAATTTATCATTTAATTGTACAATTACGACTTAAGTTTGGAAAAAAAAATGTTTTGCAACTGCTTGCTAAACTTTTGTAAAATAAGACTGGTGTTAGTCATGGCACATTTTTACAAAAATCTTTGTCACAAGTTAAATTTTAAATATTTTTCTTTTCTCTCATTTTGGTTCAATTATAAATTACTTCAACTGTAACTGTAAAATTAATTGTAACCATACTGTTCATCACATTTTAGTTAATTGTAGTTTTTAATAAACTAGGATCACCCTATGTAGATCCTGATCACTTAGTTTCTGAGGTTATTCTTTGTCATTTCTGCATTCTTTATCAAACTTTAAAAAAAAAAAAAAAAAAAAAAAAAAAAAATCAGAAAAATATTTTGAACTTTTTGTTTTCAAATGTATGTTTTAATTATTCATTTAGTTGAAATTAATTAATGAAAAAAAATATTCAAAATAACTGCTCAAATACCTGCAAAATAACATTAACCTTGATTTTCACACATTTTTACAAAGATTTGTCTTGCTTAAGACAACCTTTTTTTTTTTTTTAGTGCATGGGATCAAGCCCAACACTCAGCAAAAAGATACTTTTAATTGTTTTTGGAGATAATTCTTTTCAGTAATGACTTTATTAGGAAGAGAATTAATATGTTTTGTATTTTTATTGTTATCATTTGAAGGTTTTATAATTCAATGAAATTAACAGTCAACATTCTTTTTTTTAAATAATTTTATATTTAAAATATTTATGCCAAAATATTTTGCGTGTTAATGCAAACTAAACTTATCTGCATTTTTTGTTACAGTTTCAGACCATTATTAAGAATGTATATATGTATGTGTTTTCAGTATTAAATTTAAACTAAATGAATAATTAGGGAATACATTTGAAAGCATAGGGTTCAAAGTATCTTTCAAATTACTTACAATGTGATAAATTGATATTTTTATAATGAAGCGAAAATGACCAAGAATTACCTCCAGAAACTCAGTGACCAGGAATCATCCTGGCTCCAGGTGACTCTATTAAAAACTAGAATTAAATAATATGTGGTGAATAGTATAGTTGCAGCCAACTTTACAGTTAATGCTCAAAAAATTTTCCGACAATTAAAGTTACTGAATATAATTATGACAAAAAGGTATTAAATGATGAGTAAAACAATGACCAGGAAATACCCAGCGACCAAGATTTAAACTGGATAAATGAGGCAGTATTTAATCAACTTCTGTAAATTACTTAAAATAGTGTAAGAAATTTCAAGACTATTTTTTAATAACTAAAGTAGTTGATAATTGAACCAAAAAAAAAAAAATAATAATAATAATAAGATAAAAAATACATAAATTTTTCTTTTTTAATTTACGTTGTGATGAAGATTTTTGTAAAAACGTGCCAAAACTAAGACTGATGTTATTTTATATAAACTTTGCAAGCAGTTTCAAAGCAATCGTTTTCCCTAATCTAAATATGTAGCATTTCTACAATTAAATGATAAATTTTAAAGAAAATAGTTTGAAGTAGTATCTTTATGATTTTTTTTCATTTTCATGAGGGCATTTTCAAACACTGAAAAGTACTGTAACTAAGAATTACTCCAGTAAGTTGTTGACCTGGAATTACCCTACCTTTCAAATCCCCTGCTGTTTTATAATTTGATAGCTTGTATTTAGTATTTTAAATTATCTTTCAAAATGATTAAAATATCGATCGTTTAGTAATTACAATAGTTGATGCTTAGAGTGAATGATTATCATAAATATTTTATTAACTACTTGTATCTTAATTGTTAAATTTAAATAAAAATAAATAGTACGCTTTTATTAAATTTCGTTCTAAACCGTTGTACTCTTTTCATAGGGTGTCCATTACTGGAATTTTAGATGTCTCATACGTATTTCAGTCATTTGCAGTTAAAATTTGATTCATATTGGCAAATGAGACTACGAGAATGGTTAAATATTATTGAAAGATTAATATAATAAATAGTGAAGAAAACGCGATTGTAATAATTATTATTAATAATAAACAAATTTTTAAAGAAATTCCTTAAGGGTGTCCATTACAAACATATCTACCCTATGTTTATGCAATATATAATACATCAATTTTAAAAAATGTCTGAAAAAAAAATGTATTTCAGATTATTGAAGCTAAAACTTTTAAATAAAAATACAAAGTTCAACTAACAACAAATCATTTAACAAAACTAATGGTGAAAATTCAAAGAATCACAAAATGTTGTAAAATAAACATAACAAAGATTAAATATGCAATTTAATTTTCAGTTTAGTAAAAATAACTCACCTAAATATATATCTCCAAAGGATCCACTACCTATTTTTCGACCAAGTCTATATTTATTTCCTACTCGTAATTCCATATTAGTTGAGTTAATGAGAAACAAAATAAATTGCTACACATGTCCTGTATACGAGTTTAATACAGATGGAGCAATCAAGAAGATAATTCATTGTCAATTTCCAAATATCAGTGATGGTTTACACTGCAAAATAAAGACGCACATTATCATGTATTTTATTATTTTAACGATAACGCTTCAGCCAAACACAGCATTACTCAATAAATAAACTAATAAACAAGCCAACACCTTCGTATTCACAAAACACAGCGTGGCCAAACAACAAAACAGAGAAATACTCAGCTGGCAATCTGGGAATGGGAAGATGCAAGTTGAGGGGATGTCGTCAGAAGCCATCGTGACAGATAGCAGTGCAGTAACTACTGGCTATCAGCTTTCAGGCAAATGGCAGGTCTGTGTACTCCCCCATTTCAGAAATGATGTTCGACTTCCAGTCTCAAAAAGAGTGCGAAAACTGATGTACAAGTTGATGACAAAAACTAGCTAGTTATACAAAGGTGGGAAAAGAAAAGTACAATACAGTAGTTTGAATAGTTTATTCTATTATAATGAAAGAAAATACTACACATAAAAAGCTTTATTTTCAAAAATTTGGTAAAAATTATGAAGTTTTAGTCTTATATTATTTTAGCTTCTTTTGAAAAGGAAAAATATTTTGAAAAATGATAGAAATGGCCTAGATTTTGTCCAAAATAAACTAATAATTTAATTATTTTGGCAATGAAACATATTTTTCTGAAAGGAAAATATAATAATAAAATATAAAATTCTGTCAATTCCAAACTTTTTCGCACTTTCCTTTTTCACTCCTCCTTACCCCCACTTTTATCGTCGTAGAGAGTCTAGATATGAGAGCGACAACATGCGATGCTCAGGCTGTGCTTAAAGAAATGCGCAAAATGTGGCAAACCTAGGCATTTTCTATTTCAGTACTTCGTGTTTCCCTGAACAATTGAGAAAAGTCAAGTTACCAAACATAAAGTTTGGTAACAATGGTAAATCTATCTTTCGCGGCGAAGCGGTGAGCCTTCGGTTCGGCTATGGAGGCTCTATTACTACCTAGTACCAAGCCCAGAAAATGCAAGACCGACATGGAACGCGTTACCTCATTGTGATGCCGCCGCCAACCCGCAATCGTCCAAGCGCGTGCATTGCCCAACGTACGTCACACGCCCCCCGCCCAAGACTCTGAAATCCAGCCGAAGCGACAGAAACTCCGCCCAGCTCAAGGAGCCGAGCAGTGTTGAATTCAGGGGGTGGCCCGAGGGGGACATCCCCTCTGAGCAATAAAATGTCCCCCTGGAAAATTTGAGATTTTGTAATTTTAATGGTCAAAAGTTGTAATTTCCCCCCGAAACTCTATAATATCCCCCCCCCGGAGCCACAGAAGGCCCTCCCGGAGAAAAGTGTCTGAATTCCACATTGGAGCCGTGCGTTTCTGTCTCTTGGTCCCCCCCCCAGTTCACCCCGACGACCCGCAGGAACCAGACATTATAAAGGCGCCGGACCCACGAGCCATCCCCAAAGGAGGGTTGCTTTACAGAGTCTCTCTGAGATCAAATACTATAACAGTACAAACATTTATAGAGAGAAACCGATGGCGACAATGGTAAGCTGGTCAAGACTCTTTGCGATTCGGTTTTATCAAAAATCTTCTTACCGTCCCCCCCCCCCATTGGGGGATACCTTCTTTAGGTATTCACGGGCCACGAAACCCCGTGTACTTGGACAATCTTTCTTTTGTATATTCTTTCTTTTTTGTTTCACTCTCATTATAAGCTACTCTTTGAAGGTGAGGGAAATTCCACATAGGTTATTATCATGCTGTCTATAAGGAAAGGGCATGTTTACAAACACTTCTGTCAACCAATCTACCGCTACACTTTCGTCATAGCGATCATTGTAGGAATCATCTTGACGACGTAGCCCAGTCACAGCAAGCAGACGACCATAATAAAATTTGTAGACCAATCAGAATGCCTGAATTCATATGCAGAGTCGGTGCTATAACGAAGCACGGGCGAAAACAACTTACCCACACTAATAAGAGCCCACAGTGACGTCAGCTGCCCTTTCCTTATATCGATTTTAAGGGAATTGTAAATTACTCATATGTTTGCCGTGTATGACAACCCATATCTCTTGAAACGGGGATCCTTTCAATCGAAGGAAACCAACACACTGCTTTGACCTCACTTCAGCTAGATGGAAAGTGGATTTTGATCCTGTAAGCATCAATCGATTGGTCAGCTGACTTCTGTTACTGACTGAGTATCAACTGAGTGGGAACTTACTAGCCATCTCATTCAGGGTGGAGACTGACTAGGTGGAGGACATGGACCCTGGTTAGTGTGCACAAATGTCCATCTCCTTGTTGAACTCGGTAGTGGGTGGCGCGGCCGAAGTCTGAGTTACATTTTTTCCCCCTAATATGGATGGAAGGAGTTCTTTTTCTTCCATATCTCTCCCATGTGGTGATCAAGATTCAATTCATTCACACGTTTCTTTGTCATCAAACATTTTAATAGCCAATCTGATAGTTTTATTAAGAGAATTTCATTTTTCCTTATTGGAAAAAACATTCCAGTCTGTTTTGGGGGATACTCATTCGCTCAAAAAATTGCAATCTGGGGATTTGTTGGTTGAGGTTTCTTCAGCTAGCCGGTTACAATTTCTGTTAAATAGCACAACAGTAGATTCTTTTTTTGCTTCTGTCCAGATACATGAAACTCTGAATATAAGCCGCGGTGTAATATCCGATCCAGAACTTTTACACTCCACAAAGACCTTCTAATATTAAAAAAATTAAAAGACCAAAGAGTCATAGATTGAATTCGTAATTGGAAAGTGCTACTAACGAAACACATTATTTTTACTTTCAATTGTCCTACTCTTCCAACTAGAATTCAAGCTTCGAACCTGAGCTGTCTAGTCCGGCTCTATATTCCTAACAGGGCCGTGTTTAAGGAGGGGGCGGGGGGGCGAGCTGGACATTTTCCCAGGGCCGCCAAAATTTAGGGGCCGCAAAAATTTTATGTTTTTACATTTTACCAGTTTTTATGTAGATACTAAATCAATTGTCCGGTACTGCCAACGCCCATGATGAATGAAGGTTACATTAACCTCAAATTTGTATAATTTTATAGCTTAAGCCTCCATTTTACCTGAATTTATATTTTTGCGTTAAAAAATAGTGAATTGAATGCATGCTAATTTTTATTTTATTTTCTACATAATTTGATTTTTGTAGTCCTTGCGTTACCGAAAGCTCGTGAAACCGCAACGAAATCCTCAGGTTCTTTACCAATTTCGTTGAAATTTTCCATATTTTATTCTGTAAAAAATATTTCTAATCGCCCGAACGTTTCAAAGTTTTAGTATGTGATGTAAATCTGGTTTATTGAAGTGAAATGCTCTAAAAAGATTGTGTTAATATGCAGACGTTTATGGACTTTTAGCGTAGAAAATATCGCCTCCATTAAGTGTGAAATGACCTACATTGGCCAGTATATTGAAAAGATTAAAATTCATAGATTTTAAAACTGATTGCACCATCGATTAGAATATTTCACCTCTAAGAGTATTTTTTTGGTTTGTCGGAATCCCTAAAATTGCGCTGTAGGGGAGGGAAAACCGCGACGAAACGTTCAATCTTTTACAGATTTCGTCGAAAATTACACACATTTTATTATGTAAAAAAAAAAAAAAAAAAAAAAAAAAAAAAAAAAAAAATACTAGTCAGAACATTTCAAAATTTTTGCAGGTGATGTAAATCTAGTTTATTGAAATGCTCTAAAAATATTATATTAAAATACGAATGTTTAATTACTTTTAGCGAAGAAAAAATATTGTGTTACCTGTGATTCGCGAAGTGAGCTGTTTTTACTTGTATATTAGAAAGGTTTCAAATTCTATTTTTTAAAGCCAATTACACCATCGATTAGAAGAAGGCTTCCGCTTTAACCCTTTCAGGGGCAAGGTATTTCTGCTCCGAAAATGTTCAAATAATTGATTCACACCACAATTTAAAAATAGATTTATTTGAAAATAATCAGGAGCTGTTTTTCGCGAATATTATAAAATCGAAATTGTACTAAAATTTTACTGGTGCCAGTTCAAAATTGGAACAGTAATATTAAGTGTTTGCACACTGCAAACACCGCCCCTGAAAGGGTTAAGAAAATATTTTTGATTTGTCGGTACCTATAAAATTGCATCTTGGGAAGACGTTGCAAGAAGGAAATTGAAAAAAAAATAGTAATAAATAAATAAATAGATAATTAAGAAGTTAACTGTGATAGTTTTTAGATAGATTTCGTATGAAATACTACCTATTGCGGTCGTTCCTATGTTGGAATTTCTGAAAAAGTTTTGCAGATCTACGTCGATCATGACCTCTAGACCCCAAAACTACCATCAGTAAAAAAGTTTATATATATATATATATATATATATATATATTATTTTGGTAATCTGCCTTCTATTTCACTTCAAACTTCAACTGTTTTCAATAAGATGATTGTAAAAATACTGGTCTCATTGGTTTATTGTATAGTAATATATGAATTACTCTGGTTATATAATGTCCATTTATCCATATATTTCTTAGTAATTTGGTAATCTGCCTTCTATTTCTCTTCAAACTTCAACTGTTTTTAATAATATGATTGTAAAAATACTGGTTTTATTGGTTTATTTAATGGTATTGTCTGAATAACTTTGGATGTATTTATAAAAGTATTTATATACATATATATATATATCACTTTCTTCTGGACCCGATACCTTTTATAATTCTACTCCAATCTTTTCCAAACTGATACATAAAATCAAGGGGTATAAAATCTCGGTCAAGTTCGTTAATGGGTAAAATCGGATCAAGGGGATGGAATTAGGGAGGGTTTTTCTAAAAAACAAAATAAAACGCCATAACTTCTTAACCTCTTAATTAAAATAGATATCGAATCAGTTTAAAGTTTATATTACTTCTAAAAAATGGGCTAAAAGTTTATGCATGGCAGATTTTTGATAAAGTTAAAAATGGGCTCAAGGGGTAAAAAAAACAGGGTTTTGGGGGTAAAAAAAATCAAAACTTCGTCAATTCTCAAGATATAAAATCCAAATACATTTTTTATAAATGTTTACAAAATTATCTAAAACTTTTGTATTTACAAGTTTTTGATATGACTAGTTCTTACCGATAAAAAGAATAATAAAAATGAAAATAAAAGGGGGAGGGTGAAAAAAGACAAAAATCCATAACTTCGTCAATTCTTAGACTATCAAATCTAATTTAATTTATTTTACATCTTCTCAATAATATCTACAACTTTTATACTGACAAGTTTTTCATAGGACCGATTCTCATAGCACTAATTAATTAAACAAAAATAACAGTTGGAGAAAAAAACTCAAATCTAAAGTGCTTATATTCTGGCTCATTTTTAAATTGATTTTTGATTTTGAACGCATCTAAATGGCAGATTCTCTTATTTAGGAACTATATAATGTGACGTATTGGTTAGTTTTTTGATAAAGGCAAAATATATTTTTTAAAAAGCTGCCAAAAAGTGTATTTTGAACAGAATTTCCCGATGTGATCGTGATTGGAAAATTGAGGAAGTATTCAAATAACAAATTGCGTTTTTTCTTACCCATTTTTAAATCCATTTTTGCTCTCAAACGCATGCAATTTACAGGTCCTTTTATTTAGAAACTATATAATGTTATGTATTGGCCAGTTTTTTGATAAAGGCAGAATATATTTCAAAAAAGGCTGCCAAACTAGGCATTTTGAACAGAATTTCCCGAAGTGATCGTGACAGAAAAAACGAAGTATTCAGATAACAAATTGCGTTTTTTTTCTGACTCATTTTTAGGTGCGTTCGTAATTATGTAAATACGTAGCACCTATTGTTGTCGCTCAGTCAGTCCGTCTGTCTGTCTGTCTGTCCGTCTGTCTGTCCGTCCGCATATAACAACGCAAAAACTACCCAACCGAATTAGTTGAAATTTAAAATACATAAATATAACATAATTTTGTCGAGTCATTTCAAATTTTATGAAAATCGGATGGATAGATCAATTACAGAGACAATCAAAAGGATTCCGTTATTACGGTCAATGGGGAAAAAAAGTTTCAAATGCATTTTAATCGTTTGAAATTTAAAACATATAATTATTGCGTAATTTTGTCGAGTCATTTCAAATGTTATGAAAATCGGATGCATAGATCATTTACAGGGACAATCAAAGGTATTCCATTACATTACGGTCAATGGGAAAAAAGTTTCAAATGCATTTTTATGGTGTTACACTCATTCGAACATAATAGAATTGGCATGAATCTATGAAGTATGTACTAAAATATGCATTCTGTACAATCTGTGATGCAAAGAATTTTTATTATTAAATTACAGGGCCACACAAAAGTATTCCACTACATAATGCTATACGGGGAAACATTGTTTGGGGCGTGTTTTAATTATATTCAACTATTTCACATTTTATGAATAAGATATACGTTTCTGAGGTGTAATAAAAGTTACTTTCTGTATATTTACAGGAACACAAAAAAGATTTCGACTACTATACTGTATCCGAAGTACGCTCTACTATATCAGAAAGATTTTAATATTTTAAAACTTCGTTATTGTACGAACGCATCTCATTTGCTACTTTCACGTGCAATTTCCTACTTGTTAAATTTAGTTTTGCTCTCAACCGCTTACAATTGACAAGTTCTGTTATTTAGGAACTTCATAATGTGCCGTATTGGTCAGTTTTTTTGCTAAAGGCTGAATATATTTAAAAAAAAAAAAAAAAAAAAAAAAAAAAAACTGTTAAAGTAGGCACTTTGCACAAAATTTCCCGAAGTGATAACGATTAAAGAATTGAGGATGTATTCAAATAACAAATTGGTTATTTTATGACTCATTTTTAAATTCAATTTTGCTCTCAAACGCATTTAATCGGCAGTTTTTTGCTAGTTAGGAACTATATAATGTGTCTTATTGATCGATTTTTTAATTAACTCAGAATACATTTCAAAATATGTTGTCAAACTGGGGAATTGAGCCGAATTTCGCTTAAGATGATTCTGATAAAACTAGTTCTTACACAAAAATGAAATTAAAAAATTTTCAAAAGCAGCCCAATAAAGTTGTTAAACTGGGTTTATCTCTAATCATATTTTATTTTTTGTTGTTGAAATAAGCACTCTTCGAAATCTACCTCCGCCTATAGACCAAACCGACAGGGATTTTTTAAATACATTGCGGCATTTTAGAAGCAGTAGTATGATTTGCCAGAATATGTCTTTCGTTTTAAAATTTACTACGCGGTTTGGACGATATAAGTGGATAAAGCTGACAAAACTCATCCGAATTTTTCTTTTTCCGTTCTTCAGTTTCAATCGACTCATAAAACAATACTTCAGACCATACGCCGTAACTTTTCCCTTATCCCAACGACCGCACCGAGATTACCGAGTTTTTAATGACAATGAATTTGTTGTTAATCAACAACTCAACTAATTATAAGAATTTCAAATTTTTGACTCTCATGTGTGTCATGAGACATTTTGGGCTAGCCTGAGAAATTTTTCAGCCTCGTAGGTGCCGTGAGTTTTGCTTGACATAGAACACAGGCAGAAGCACACAAACACACAGACAGAGCTAAACTTTGTTTTATTAGTATAAATTACGGATGCATAACCTATGGCCGAGGGCCACAAAGATACCACAATTTTCATGCAGAATAATTTTTCTTATAACATAGAACTTTGTTATTAAATAAAATAAACCCCACTTTTCAAATATTCTGGTGGCAAACAATTTTCTGGCGAAAAGACTGTGCATTACTAGTACAGATGCTACACCTATACATGAGGACTAGAGAAAACTGCTTACTATTCACTGCTTACTGAACATGTATCTTTTTACGTTCTCATAAAGAATAGGACAGTTACATCATTTTTACAAATTTGAAAATTTTCGACTGGATAACTGTAAATTTTTTTGCCCACAATTTCCAAGATTTCCCCAGCTCAGTTGCTACATTATCGGTTCTAAATTTGCCGAGTGAAGCTTGAATGTGGAATGTGAGGGGACACGCAATTTAGGACCATCGAAACGAGATAAGATGGAGTGAGCAATGGAAATCTTTTCTGAGGCAAAGATAAAATCACGGTGAATATAAGCCTCTTTCTCCGGTCAATGTTCTTCTCAAGTTTTGGATTTACATGGAGATAATCAACAGTATAATTTAGTAAAAAGCAGCCTCTATCAAAGTATGCTCGCCACCGCCGTACAGATATTGTATGTTCTAAAATTACTCTAATTTGCTCTGTTTTAAAACAGAATCAGTGTTGCCAGATGGGCTACCTTTTTTTAATTCAGATTCTTCATTGGCACCACTTTTTTGAAATGGTAAAATGAGGCTTATTTAATGCCATATTAATTAAGGAGAAAAGAAAGGAAATTTTACCTTTTCAAAAAAGTGGTGTCAATCAAGAAAGTTGAATTTAAAAAAAGTAGCCCACTGGCAACACCGAACAGAGTACTTGATTACGAAAGATTGAATTATACAGTCATCGCAATAAAAATCTTGACATTTGTGATTTCAGATGTTTTGTTAAATATCTAGAAATATATGTGAGGAATGACTCTTAAACTCCAGATGTATAAACAGGGCCGTAGCTAGAAGTGAACAGTAGGGGGAGCTCAAGTGAATGTAGGGGGGGGGGGGGGGGCTCAAGAGAATGTAAGGGGGGCTCATAATTTTTTTCTCTCGCATTGCCACAGAAAGATAAAGTAATGCATATTCACATTTTAGGTACTATGTTTCTTATTAAAAAGTGTTCTAATAATTTCATTTTATACTAAGAAAATTATATGATGATGAAAATTTTGAGTGTATAGCTGATCAAAATTAAACATCATGCTAGCTTCCTATGTACAAAGAAGACGAGGGTGTGTTGAAACACTTATATTTTAGATATAATTTAGTAATCCTGCAAAACTATGAAAGGTTCTCAAAACTAAGTTAGATTTTTGAACAGAATTTCATTTGAATTTTCGGAATAGAAATTCATTTAGTGACCTTGGAATCTTTTCCAGGGGGGGCTCAAAATATTTTAGGGGGGGGACTGAGCCGCCCCTAGCACCCCCTTAGCTATGGCCCTGTGTATAAACAAAATAGTACAGGTCATATATTTTCGAGAAGATTTCTTTCCAGAATCCAATAGGGGACCGTCAACAAATTGAAAAAGAACGAATATCTTTTGAATAACCCTGTGAAAACTAATGTAGCAAAAGCGTTCAAACTGCAGATTATGATTAAGTGGCTTATGGTAATAAACTGTTTTCATTTTTATGCGGATAGCATGTATACTCGTAGAGAAATTAAGGTTTTTATAAAAACGTTCCCAAATTTTGTCAAGTTTTTTGTTTATAATTTGCAAAGTTCTTAATAAAAAACAATGTACTTTTCAGAAAATATGGGAAACAACATTGTACATAATACTCTGTAATCAAAATTAAAAAAAAAAATAATAATTGTATGAAAAATGAGCAGGTTTACTAAATAAATTTTCACTGCGCATGCGTCAACTCTATTAAAAATTTCATTTGCATATTGTGTTAGCTAAATATATAGAGCAACTTTTGTTAAAGTTTCAAAATCATAGCTTGAAAAACCTGAAAATTATCATCTAAAGAATAAAAGCAAAATCCGATACTCCGAAAATAAAACAAAAAAATGAGGGGTTGTATCCATATTCCATTGATTAGTGTCGACACAGTATTGCACGTACTACTAATATTTGGATACAGCTCCTCATCTTTTTGCTTCATTTTGGGAATAACGAATTTTGACCTTCTTCTATCGACGATAACTTTCAGAATTTTCAAGCTATGATTTTGAAACTTTAACAAAAGTTGCTCTATATATTTAGCTAACACAATATGCAAATGAAATTTTAATAGAGTTGACGCATGCGCAGTGAAAATTTATTTAGTAAACCTGCTCATTTTTCATACAATTATTAATATTTTTTAATTTTGATTACAGGGTATTATGTACAATGTCGTTCCCATATTTTCTAAAAAGAACATTGTTTTTTATTAAGAGCTCTGCAAATTATAAGCAAAAAACTTGACAAAATTTGGGACCGTTTTTATAAAAACCTTACTTTCTTTACGAGTATACATGCTATCAGCATAAAAATGAACACAGTTTATTACCATGAGCCACTTAATCATAATCTGCAGTTTGAACTCTTTTGATACATTATTTTTTACAGGGTTATTCAAATGATATTCGTTCTTTTTTAATTTGTTGACGGTTCCCTATTGGGTTTTGGAAAGAAATCTTCTCGAAAATATATGGTCTGTACTATTTTGTTTATACATCTGGAGTTTCAGAGTCATTCCGTATGTATATTTCTAGATATTTAACAAAACATTTGAAATCGCAAATGTCAAGATTTTTTTTGCGGTGACTGTATTATCTCAGTCAGAGGCGATTTTCTGTAATCGGATTCTTCATTTCCTGTTGACTATTGACTTGAGGGATTTTTTGGTTCAAGACCGTTTCACTGTTGTCGCGATACCTGACGGCTGTTTCCATAAGATTTAAGATTTATCATTCATTTGATTGTACAAAATAGTTGAGAGAAAATTGTTGCTGCCTATTGGACTTTAATAATAACTTTTAGAAGAAATTGGGTTTTTTTAGACACTTTAACAAAATCATTTCATATATAACGTTTTAAATATATTGCTTTAAATATGTCGTAATGTTCACCATTATATGCGTTTCGCACAATTAAAAAATAGTGGAAAATATTATTGTTTGCGCTATTTTTTTATTGAAATCAGTAGATAAAAAAAGAGACTTTAGCGAAATATGAAATAATTCTCGATCCCTATAACACTAGGCAACAAAAAAAAATATTTTTGTCAGTTTCCTGGTTCTAGATAGTCAATTCCTACTAATTTTGGGTTGAAAAAAACGAATATGTAAATGAAATTTTTTTATTGGCTCTTGTTTTCAAGATGCAATACAGCCCACTTGAGAAAGATACACAACATCTCATGCATTGATTTAAGAGCAAATTGAAGAAGAAAAAAATTCCTTTGTAATAAATACAATACAAAAGGCATGTTTCACTAAACAATATTCATTTTATCCCAACGACCCTGATATCAGCGTTCTATTATAGAGATATCTTTGTGAAACCTTTTACCGTGCTCATAGCTTACAACTCTGCAGTTTTTAGGGAGAAAATCAAGATGGGAGTGGAGGAAATGACGTTTCAGAGACATTTCGTATCCAAGGTCATGGCATTTTAGTAGGAGTTCTTTCACCAACTATTGGTACTTCTAGGCTTGTCTGTTGCCTAAAAATCCTCATACCACATTTTTGAAGGCTTCCCAGGCTGCTTTCTCTTTACCTTCCAAAACTTTATCAAAAGCAGGGTCCTTCATTATTGTGCAAATTTGAGGGCCCACAAAGATTCCCTCTTTAACCCTTGATTCACCCATTCTTAGAAATTTTGCTCTAAGGTACTGGAAAGCCTCTCCATCCTTGTTCATGGCTTTCACGAAGTTTATTAATCCCAGCTTAATGTGCAGTGGTGGAAGCAGAATGTTTTTTGGATTAACTAGAGGCTCTTTTTGGACATTTCTCTCATCAGGATTTAGATTTCTTGAAGGCCATTTGTCTTTTATGCAGCGAAAGTTTCTATCTTGACTGTTCCACAAATGCAGAAAACAGCAGTACTTGGTATACCCTAATTGCATTCCCAGGAGTAAAGAAATTATTTTCAAGTCACCACAAACCTGTCATTTATGATCCTCATATTTGATTGACTCGAGAAGTAATGTCACATTCACGTAAGTTTCCTGCGTGCGAACGGAATGTCCAATATGGGAATGAGAGGAATAATGTTGGCACTGTGTAGTAAGACTGCTTTCAAATTTTTTTGGAAGCGTCTATAAATAACCTCCATTTCCGTGGATCATGAGTTATGTTCATTGAATTCATCAAACCATTTACATCAGAGCAAGCAACAACATGCTCTTTCTTTTCAAAGAAATGAAGAAGATTCTTGTGACAAACCCTGTATTCTGTGATCTTGATTTCTGGTTGAATTCTACACAGAGAATTCAGTTGAGGGGAATTACAGCTATTAGGAGTACCAATTTCCGAACATTCGATTTCCTATAAAACAGCCATTGTGAGATTTCTCAAATTGGTTCCTACCTCAAAAACAAGAGCTAATCTCAACTTTTTATGTTGATTTTCGTGTTTAGCGAGACAAAATACTTCGGAAATAACTAATTTTGAGCCCTAAACATTTTTGATGTTGGGTAGTGTAATCAATCCCGATAGCAGAAATTGCGCGACACGCAACGTACGTCGCAGATATATTTTTGTCCTTGCAGATTAAATTTGCCAACTTGAAAAAAAAAAAAAAATCTTATTTTCTTATGTGAAAAAAATGCATGTAGACAGGACGCTAAAAATAGCAAATTTTGTTCAAAGATCGTGGAAAACCGATAGATTTCGTAAAAAGATCGCGAAAAAAAACCCGACAGATTTTCTTAAAAAAAATTCAAAAAAAAAAAACCCGCAAAAAAAAACTGTAAGTTCCGTTAAAAGATCGTGAGAAAACGGCAAATTTCGTCAAAAAATCGCAAAAACAGCTTCTTCCATAAAAAAATCTCAAAAAACAGCTAATTTCATCAAAAGATTGTGATAAAACGGTAAATTTCGTCAAAAGATTGTAAAACAAATGGTAAAATTTGCCAAAAGATCGCGAAAAGACGCAAATTCCACCAAAAGGGGAAAAAAAACAGTTATTGATTACTGTTGGAAGTGGGTTTTTCTGTTCCAAAACTAATTTTACAGCTATTTTTTTTTTCTTTGTTGTGTGAAAATCTGATTTTGTTGCTACATTTTTTTTTTTTTTTTACTTTGCTTTTTCCAAAAACTGATTTATTGCTCCATTTTTTTTTTTTTTTTTTTCTGCTCCAAATCTTTTTGAATGAATTGACCCCTGTATACGTTTTCAGAGTAATTTTAATAATTCGTTTTAATATATTTTATATGTTGATAAAATATTGTTGTTAATAAAAAAGATTACCATATCACACACATTATTTAACAGAATTATGATAATTTTTTTTTTAATTTAATATAAATTAGTATTGAAAATTTCAACAAAATTTTAGATACACACCTAGTGTATCTAAAAAAAAATATTCAGAATTTTCTATTTTAATTTCATAATATTTACTTGGTATTTCAAGGTGTCACTGCTATAAAACTTTAACATGTATATTTTATTGTAAAGAAATAATAACTTTAAATTTTCGGTACAGTCTTTCTAGATTACTGATTTTTAAGATTTTGATATTTTAAGTGATCTTCCGCTCCTTTTTTGAAAAAAAAAAAAAAAAAAAAAAAAAAAAAAAAAAAATGTAGCATTTCATAATATTTACTTGGTATTTCAAGGTGTCACTGCTATAAAACTTTAACATAGGTATTTTATTGTAAAGAAATAATAACTTTAAATTTTCAATACAGTCTTTCTAGATTACTGATTTTTAAGATTTTGATATTTTAAGTGATTTTCCGCTCCTTTTTTGAAAAAAAAAAAGTAGCATTTCATAATATTTATTTGGTATTTCAAGGTGTCACTGCTATAAAACTTTAACATATATATTTTATTGTAAAGAAATAATAACTTTAAATTTTCAGTACAGCCTTTCTAGATTACTAATTTTTAAGATTTTGATATTTTAAGAGATCTTCCTCTCCTTTTTTGAAAAGAAAAAAAAAAATAGCACGTTTTAACATTTTATTATAAAACTGCTGATTTAACTAATAAAAAAATGTTTTGAGAATTTAACCTCTTCGCGACCTCTTACGAAGAGGTAGCGAAGCCTCTTACGCTCTTACGAAAGCCTACTTTCGTAAGAGCGTAAAAGCCTTACGAAAGTTTTAAAGCCTCTACGAAATTTTTAATGTTTTGTCACCGGTTTTTAAAAACAGATATTTGTGCCTTTTCAAATCGAAAAAATGCTCCGATTAAATAAGGCAAATTTTACAGTAAAATTTAATGGTGGGGATAAGCAAGGATTCTTAACCCTTAAATGCATAGGATAGAACACGTTCCAAAAAATGCGCAATTCAAAGAATCAGAATTCACACCAGAAAAATCTAAATAGTAAATTTTTCTTTATTTAATTACGAATGGTCTGTCATTAAGTAAAGTGAAAATTGCTCTTTTAAATTTCTGGTGAGAATACGGAATATGTGAGTAAAACCCTTAATAAATCGGGAACACTTATGGTATCGAAAATGGTACAGTATGCATTTAAGGGTTAAGCCTTTTTTTGCGGCACATCTATGTGTCGCTCGTCCCCAAGGGGTTAAGGAAGCAATATAGCATATACTGTTCAATGGAATTAGAATTGTTTTCTTCTTTTTATCTCCATTACATTATGTGACAATAATTTTTTTTTCATATATTTTTTATTTCTTCTGTAGATTTGAATACTTAGGCAAAATAAGAAACTTTATCTTGTTTTCAATAGATATACACCATATTTCATTAAATTTTAAACAGATTTAGACTTAACTTCAAATTTAAAAATAAAACTTTACATATATTCATTATTATTTAATCTTTCAAAAAATATTAATTTTCCTATTTACTTATTAAGTTTATACTATAATTGGAATAATCAGTAAGAACCATATTTAGACAATGAACAAAAGAAAACTACCACGCTACTCGCGCAGACAATTTTAACCCCGCTTCATTGCTGTGTCAGACATAACTATAACTTTCTGCTACTGGTATGAAATTATGAAAAAAAAAAAAAGAACGCTTATAAAATAGACAAATTTTAAAAAATGTTTGGATACAGCACTTCACAATCTAGTACAATATGTACCTGAAAAAAGAGCTTATTTGTGCTATGTATAGTTTTTGATTCTTTAAGATCTTTTAACTGATTTTTTTTTAGAATTCTCAACATTAAATATGCTTAAAATAAGAAAGATAGTGATAGTTAGGTAGTTTTTTTTAAATGCTTAAACGTCTTCTTATATAGTTATGAATATTCCTCTTCTCAAAAAGAAAAAAAATTAAAGTTCTTGACTGCAGTTGATAGCATAGGTGTAGTATTAACGGAAGTTTTCTTTAACAAAGTTAGCTGAGTTAGGTCTGTCAATCGAAGATTGTTGTGTACAGAGCTACGATAATGGAGCAAACAGAGCCTGATTACTAACGGGGCACTCTCTCCCCAGTAAAATTACATATAAAATTTCGCCTTGTTTAAACGCGCTTTTCAGTCAAAATTGCTATCATGAATAAGGAAAAAATTTCTATTTTTTTTTTCTGGTGGGAGAGTGCCCCGTTGATAATCAGGCCCTTTGAGCAAACATGCGTGGTTGTCAGAAGAGTGTTCAAACTAGAATATCAAAAATAAATCCAAAAGTATCATTTATTCCAAATGGATGTCATAGCTGGAATCTTGTATTTCGAGATAAATACTATTAATCTAATATTCTTAGATATGACCAGATCCTCTATTATTGCAAAATCCTTCTTCGGATTTATTCAACAGATATACGTTCCTTTTCTTGTTTTTAGTCAAAAATGGTGCATATTTAACAAGTTAATAAACATGTACAAAAATTAACGTGTTAACCGCTGTCTGATACGAGATGGGAAATGACGAAAACATAAAGGATATTCGCTATCAAATTGGAGATATTTATGGTGCGTTAGTAGAAAATTCTTAGATGTGACCAGATCCTCTATTATTGCAAAATCCTTCTTCGGATTTATTTAACAGATATACGTTCCTTTTCTTGCTTTTAGTCAAAGATGGTGCATATTTAACAAGTTAATAAACATGTACAAAAATTAACGTGTTAACCGCTGTCAGATACGAGATGGGAAATGACGAATTTAAAACATAAAGGATATTCGCTATCAAATTGGAGATATTTATGGTGCATTAGTAGAAAATTCTTAGATGTGGCCAGATCCTCTATTATTGCAAAATCCTTCTTCGGATTTATTCAACAGATATACGATCCTTTTTTTTTTTGTTTTTAGTCAAAGATGGTGCATATTTAACAAGTTAATAAACATGTACAAAAATTAACGTGTTAACCGCTGTCTGATACGAGATGGGAAATGACGAATTGAAAACATAAAGGATATTCGCTATCAAATTGGAGATATTTATGGTGCGTTAGTAGAAAATTCTTACAAGGAAGGTCTCCATACGGGCAGTGGCGCAGCCAGAATTTAGCTCTGGGGGGGGATAGAGTTGCTTCAGGGGTGATTCTGGTAGAAATTTTTTTTGGAAATCGGCGGGGGGGGGGGAATTCCACGAGTTTCCCTCCCCTCCCTGCGAGGAGGGTTTATCCGCGATCTTCAGACGAAATAGGCGTTTTCTCGCAACCTTCAGACGAAATCAGCGATTTATTTGCGATATTTTAGCAAAATCGGCGTATTATTGCGATCTTTTGTCAAAATCGGCGGTTTTCCGCGATATTTTGACGAAATCGGCGTTTTTCCGCAACCTCTAGACGAAATCAGCGATTTATCTGCGATATTTTAGCAATATGGGCGATTTATTGCGATATTTTGACGAAATCTGCGGTCTTTCTGCAATCTTATGACGAAATCGATGTTTTTCAGTGGTTCTTTTATGAAATCGGCGTTTTTTTCGACGATCTTTAGACAAAATTTGCAATTTTATGCGATCTTTTCTTGAAAACGGCATTTTATACCCGCGGTCTTTCGACGAAATCGGCATTTTTTTCGTGATGCTTTGATGAAAGCGGCCTTTTTTTCAATGATCTTTTGACAAAATATTTCTAAGCAATCTTTTATCGAAAACGGCGTTTTTTCCCCCGATTTTTTAACGAAATCGGCATTATATCAGAAATCTTTAGAAGACAAAATCGACGTTTTCCCCGGGGTCTTCAGACGAAATCAGCGTTCTATCTGCGATATTTGGTGAAATTGCAGTTTTTTCCGCGATCCGCACAGGAAATTCGCGTTTTTCGGCAATCTTTTGACAAAGTTCTGTTGGGTTCTTTTTATTAAACTTCTGCAACAGATCATTACTTTAATTAATTGCAACTTCTGCTCAGCAAATTATACTTAGTTAATATAGATCAATAAATATTCTTCAGCTTTATTAAAGAATTAAAGTGAGAACCGGGTCAAATTTCCAATCACATGAATCCTGTTGTAGATTTAATTAAATAAATTAGATGCTTATATAAAAAAAAGAATTAATTAAGTTAAGATTACACCGGTTAACATTAAGAAATCATTAAGATAAACAAACTAAACGACAAATTAAAACGATTAAAAGGATAAACACAAATATTATTTAAAATTCTTTAAAATTTAATGAATACAAGTAAATAAGAAAGAACACAGCAAGATTCTCAATCCGACCCAGTCTCAAGTACTAAACCTTGATCTGCAGTAGCACCCAACATTTATCAATGTTGATTCCTGAGATATTAAACTCATACTAACAATTTAAAAATACAAGATTCAATCTAACATTACAAAAGAGAGAAGAAAGACCCTGAAATCCTTCTTATTTTCAAGAAGGCAAAGAAAGATATAATTTTGAATAAATTAAAAAACTAGAAATAATAAAGATAAACACCCCAGAGATCAACAATGATATTTTGGCCAATTTCGTATAGTGATTAGTATTAAAAAATTATAGTCTTGTAAATTAGTTTATGTAGAGATGGATATAATCCCTATAAAATTACTTTAAATTTATGAGTAAGAAATCAAATGAAATATTTACTTTTCTTATAAGCATTTAGAAGAATCTCTACAATTTCAAAAATTATCACTTAATTATACTAAATCAATCCTGCATTTAAAAATTTAAAACTTTAAATAAAAAAAAAAAAACTATTTTAGTCAAGACTAAATGCAACTAGGACTTTAACTATGAGTTAAATGATCACTTAAAAAACTAAATTTCACCACAACATCTTAATAGTGAAAAGAAAACTAATAATAAGGTAAGTATTCATCATCTCTAGTCAAGTTTAACATTAATTTCTAAATAAAACCATATGAAGTACACATTCTCTTCCTCTCTTTTTTTTTTTTTTTTTTTTTTTTTAACTTTTACTAAACAGAATGAGAGTATACAGACATGTTGAAATAGTATGTATCAAAAACAACTTGTTTTCACATAAAAAAAAATCTCTTTTATTTGATCAAATCATAATCACTCTCACTTCGATGAAAATACAACATATGTTGAAATGAGACTTACTAATAACTATTTCTACTCAATATTAGGTCGACAGTAGTTAAATTGCGTACATTAAATAATGGGCAAGAGCAATTATAAATTAGTAAGATTCTTAGGGATGTAAAACATCCGATAATATGTACACTTATTTATAACAACTTATAACAACATATTGTGAGTGGCTTACCTTCAAGCTCCAAGTAGTATATATCTTTTTTTTTTTTTTTAGTATCACAATATTTTAGATGATCCTGAGATTAGTCGACATTACCGCTTCCCAGTTCGTTAAAACTACCATTCTAGTCTCTTTTCAAAAAAAGGCGACACAGGCTTAACACTCAATTCCAGTTCCAAGCGTACAAGTGATTAATGATTTCTGTATACATTCTACTGTGTCTCTGGAGTACCCGCAGTTTCACGTCTTCTCGAATTCTGCTAATGCGTGTGCATTATCTCATGTGAAGCGCACGAAGTCCTCTTGGGAAGGTCCCTTATTCTCAAACTTCCGCAAACTTCCTTATTCTCAAACTTCCACTATTTCTCAAACTTCCGCATACAGGGGGTCGAAGAAGGGTAAAAATCCCGGGAGAAAAACTATGTTCTCCTAAAATCATTCGGGGTTTTCGTCGAGAAATGAGGCACAAAAACGCACGAATTCCATGTCAAGTCAACAGGAGCGACACTCCAATGTTTTCTCACATCAAAAGGTGCTCTCTAAATTTCGACTGATTTGCATCAATCAAAAAATGCACAGATTCACTTCAGCTTGACAGACACTAGTTGATAACAATTTCATCGCCAACTATCTCGGTGCCAGAACCTTCTTCTGCAGAATCAAAATGTAGAATGATGAATCTTAAACGAATTATTCTTACACATCCTCCACGTAAGACTGCTAGCACGGATCTATCTCATCTCTCCACCGAGTTGCATGCTCTTCTCTAATTCTGCCTTTTTCTGCCGAAAACCTCCCTCACCCCGATTGAAAATTAAAAATGGGGGAGGGAGTGAAGGACGGGACTACTTCTTTTTACCTCCTCTTCGTAAGACTGCCAGCAGGGAACTATATATCTCTAAAACCGAATTCCACACTTCTCTAAACAGAAAAGGGGCATCAAAATACTAGGAAGGCTTACTGCCTCCCCCTTTCTCTCTTCGACCAGGGTCTATCTCATTGGCCAAAGCCACAGGCACCCTCTCTCATGACCAAATATGGTCATCGCTCGCGACAGCTGTCACTAAGTATTGCACCTGCTTGCAAACCAGTGCTCGCCGAAAATCGTGAATAGGCACTCTTATCTTATATCAGTCATAAAAAAATTTTAAGGGCCTGGGAAAAAACTACTCCGCCTCAAATGACAGTCAACGTTTGTCATGGGTTATAAAATTTTAGGGTACTATTCATTCACGTACGCAAGCAATAAACTATGCGTGTGGGCCAATTTTTAACAAGGCTGAATATATGCCCTTTACAATGCAAGCAAGAAGCTACTCTTCTTCGAAAAAAAAAATCAACAAAGGACCACTTTACTCAAATAGTACAATAATTCCAGGACAGTAAAAGCATTCGTACGAACGGGTGTTATTTACGCTAGATAAGGGGATGGGAAACTTTCACTTTCATACACAACAATGCCTTTATTCTCGTGAGAACGAGAACGATCATAAAATAAATAGAAAAAAAAGAAAATGTCCAGGGTTTTCGCTACTAAGAAAAAAAAGGAAGACTAATTTTAAATATGAGATACATAAAGCATTATAAAAAGCCGTATTAAAAATATCTTAACAAGAGTTCTTTTTAACTTAGGAATATTAAAATAATTTATACAAAGCGGGTCAAATTTCCAATCACATGAATCCTGTTGTAGATTTAATTAAATAAATTAGATGCTTATATAAAAAAAAGAATTAATTAAGTTAAGATTACACCGGTTAACATTAAGAAATCATTAAGATAAACAAACTAAACGACAAATTAAAACGATTAAAAGGATAAACACAAATATTATTTAAAATTCTTTAAAATTTAATGAATACAAGTAAATAAGAAAGAACACAGCAAGATTCTCAATCCGACCCAGTCTCAAGTACTAAACCTTGATCTGCAGTAGCACCCAACATTTATCAATGTTGATTCCTGAGATATTAAACTCATACTAACAATTTAAAAATACAAGATTCAATCTAACATTACAAAAGAGAGAAGAAAGACCCTGAAATCCTTCTTATTTTCAAGAAGGCAAAGAAAGATATAATTTTGAATAAATTAAAAAACTAGAAATAATAAAGATAAACGCCCCAGAGATCAACAATGATATTTTGGCCAATTTCGTATAGTGATTAGTATTAAAAAATTATAGTCTTGTAAATTAGTTTATGTAGAGATGGATATAATCCCTATAAAATTACTTTAAATTTATGAGTAAGAAATCAAATGAAATATTTACTTTTCTTATAAGCATTTAGAAGAATCTCTACAATTTCAAAAATTATCACTTAATTATACTAAATCAATCCTGCATTTAAAAATTTAAAACTTTAAATAAAAAAAAAAAAAACTATTTTAGTCAAGACTAAATGCAACTAGGACTTTAACTATGAGTTAAATGATCACTTAAAAAACTAAATTTCACCACAACATCTTAATAGTGAAAAGAAAACTAATAATAAGGTAAGTATTCATCATCTCTAGTCAAGTTTAACATTAATTTCTAAATAAAACCATATGAAGTACACATTCTCTTCCTCTCTTTTTTTTTTTTTTTTTTTTAACTTTTACTAAACAGAATGAGAGTATACAGACATGTTGAAATAGTATGTATCAAAAACAACTTGTTTTCACATAAAAAAAAATCTCTTTTATTTGATCAAATCATAATCACTCTCACTTCGATGAAAATACAACATATGTTGAAATGAGACTTACTAATAACTATTTCTACTCAATATTAGGTCGACAGTAGTTAAATTGCGTACATTAAATAATGGGCAAGAGCAATTATAAATTAGTAAGATTCTTAGGGATGTAAAACATCCGATAATATGTACACTTATTTATAACAACTTATAACAACATATTGTGAGTGGCTTACCTTCAAGCTCCAAGTAGTATATATCTTTTTTTTTTTTTTTAGTATCACAATATTTTAGATGATCCTGAGATTAGTCGACATTACCGCTTCCCAGTTCGTTAAAACTACCATTCTAGTCTCTTTTCAAAAAAAGGCGACACAGGCTTAACACTCAATTCCAGTTCCAAGCGTACAAGTGATTAATGATTTCTGTATACATTCTACTGTGTCTCTGGAGTACCCGCAGTTTCACGTCTTCTCGAATTCTGCTAATGCGTGTGCATTATCTCATGTGAAGCGCACGAAGTCCTCTTGGGAAGGTCCCTTATTCTCAAACTTCCGCAAACTTCCTTATTCTCAAACTTCCACTATTTCTCAAACTTCCGCATACAGGGGGTCGAAGAAGGGTAAAAATCCCGGGAGAAAAACTATGTTCTCCTAAAATCATTCGGGGTTTTCGTCGAGAAATGAGGCACAAAAACGCACGAATTCCATGTCAAGTCAACAGGAGCGACACTCCAATGTTTTCTCACATCAAAAGGTGCTCTCTAAATTTCGACTGATTTGCATCAATCAAAAAATGCACAGATTCACTTCAGCTTGACAGACACTAGTTGATAACAATTTCATCGCCAACTATCTCGGTGCCAGAACCTTCTTCTGCAGAATCAAAATGTAGAATGATGAATCTTAAACGAATTATTCTTACACATCCTCCACGTAAGACTGCTAGCACGGATCTATCTCATCTCTCCACCGAGTTGCATGCTCTTCTCTAATTCTGCCTTTTTCTGCCGAAAACCTCCCTCACCCCGATTGAAAATTAAAAATGGGGGAGGGAGTGAAGGACGGGACTACTTCTTTTTACCTCCTCTTCGTAAGACTGCCAGCAGGGAACTATATATCTCTAAAACCGAATTCCACACTTCTCTAAACAGAAAAGGGGCATCAAAATACTAGGAAGGCTTACTGCCTCCCCCTTTCTCTCTTCGACCAGGGTCTATCTCATTGGCCAAAGCCACAGGCACCCTCTCTCATGACCAAATATGGTCATCGCTCGCGACAGCTGTCACTAAGTATTGCACCTGCTTGCAAACCAGTGCTCGCCGAAAATCGTGAATAGGCACTCTTATCTTATATCAGTCATAAAAAATTTTTAAGGGCCTGGGAAAAAACTACTCCGCCTCAAATGACAGTCAACGTTTGTCATGGGTTATAAAATTTTAGGGTACTATTCATTCACGTACGCAAGCAATAAACTATGCGTGTGGGCCAATTTTTAACAAGGCTGAATATATGCCCTTTACAATGCAAGCAAGAAGCTACTCTTCTTCGAAAAAAAAAATCAACAAAGGACCACTTTACTCAAATAGTACAATAATTCCAGGACAGTAAAAGCATTCGTACGAACGGGTGTTATTTACGCTAGATAAGGGGATGGGAAACTTTCACTTTCATACACAACAATGCCTTTATTCTCGTGAGAACGAGAACGATCATAAAATAAATAGAAAAAAAAGAAAATGTCCAGGGTTTTCGCTACTAAGAAAAAAAAGGAAGACTAATTTTAAATATGAGATACATAAAGCATTATAAAAAGCCGTATTAAAAATATCTTAACAAGAGTTCTTTTTAACTTAGGAATATTAAAATAATTTATACAAAGAAAATATTACTAAAAAAAAACATAACAGTTCGTTGACAAAAACATTAACGAAATTGTCGTTTTTTCACGAAATATTGACGAAATGTGTGCTTTTTCGGCGATCCTTTCACCAAATTTGCATTTTTCCTCGATTGTTTTATCCGCGCGCAAAACCATACAAGTTGGCAACTGTGAGAATCGTCTTCTGAAAGATCTTATCAAAGAATGAAGACCATTTCTCAGTTACATAGCTTTTTAATCATGATATCTACTTGCCTGAATCTAGGAAAAATAGTTATCGGGAAAAAAATTACCGGGAAAAAGGGACAAGATAAAAATATTACCGGAAAAAAAGTGACAAGGAATTGATTTTGGTGATTTATTGGCTAAGTATGAAGGGGGGGGGGGTAGGTCGGGGGTCGGATCTTAATTTAAGTGAATGGTTTTTTCATGCTGAATTAACTGTTTTGATTCAATTTTTGGATATACATTCATACTAAAAAAATGCTTGCCTGATCAGTTTTGGGAACGGACGATTCTCCCCCCCCCTTCCGCCCTAAATAAGATGAATGGTTTTTAAGCAGAATTATCCAACGTGTGTCAAATTTTGGATATAGGTTATTTCTGATAAGACTTATATATAGTATTGTGGTGTCGCGCCCTGAGTTTCTCTTTACTAAGTTGGTTTATTTGTTAAGTTCATCAATAACACATTTTTAATTCCTCAAGTTCTTTATTAGAACCATAGATCAATTATTTAAAAAATAAATAAAACGACATTACAATTACATAGGAGCCACACTCCAATATTACATTTCGCTTAGTACGTCTAAGCCATCTTACATCAATGTACTTTCTTGTACATTACCAGCACATGGCTCTCTTCCAACTACTTTCCTTCCCTCTCGATGTTCAATAATCCCAGTGTCCCCCTCAGCTCATTGCCACTAGACCAGTGCAATTATTTTCTAGGCATGTCCCTTGAGATCAATAGCACATGTTCTTAACAGCTTTTGAATGAAGATACTTTCAACTCTGCATACCTTTTCACAATAAGACTTCGCTATCTATCTTCTGTCACGATTAAAGTTGTCAGTACGTCGTCACAATATATAATGCCTGAAGAATTTTGGGAGTTTAATGGTTAAGTATAGAGGATGCATGGGGGATAACCTCTCTTAAATTAAATAAATGGCTTTTTTACGCAGAATTATCCGATTTGCTTCAAATTTTGAATGTAGATTCATTATGATAAAGGGTATCCCTGATTATTTATGGGGTTCTTTTGCTAATTAAAAAGGGGGGCCGCGATTATTCTCCCCCTTAAATTAGATAAATTGTTTTTTATGCACAATTATCCGATGTATTTCAAATTTTGGCTATAGGTATTTTCTCATAAAGTGAATCCCTGAATAGTTTTAAGTGTTTGTTTGTATATCCTCAATAGCTGTTTGCATTTAAAACTGTGATTTATGTTGGTGCATAGCATTTTTCAGTATTCTATAAATATCGTAGCAAAGAAAACAATATCCTGTTTTTCTTAAAATCTTTTTTTTTTTAATTTGTTTTTATTTTTTAAGCGTTCAAACCTGAAGATCTATCAAGAACTAAAGGTTTTTAAACAATTAATTTTCTAATTACTAACATAAGCTAGTAATAAAAAAACTATTTTTATTACTACAAATTAATGAATTCACCAGTTCATTCGTTCGTGACATACAATATAGTTTGTACATTAAAATTTTCTAACATATATTTTTTTAGTGTTTTATATTATATTTTGTGATGCGTAAGATGGGACATTAATTAGTAAAAATCCAGTTTTAAATGATAAATATTTGGTGTAAATTAAAATGACAATTATAACAAATGATTTAGTATATTATTTTTTTCACAAATAAAAAAAAAATAAATAAATAAACCAGTTTTAAATGCAAAATTAATGGAAATGAATCATTATAAGAAAAAAGGTAAAATATGTTATAATGTTTTCTGACATAATAGTTTTCAATCATTAAATTAAAACATAAAGAAGAATTGTTTTCATTTGTTATTTGCGTTCAGTTGCATTCAACTCGCTTTTTTATGTTACTTGAATATTTTTGCGGCAAATTTTTACCGGGAAATCCCCTGATCAACAAATTTCCTAAGAGACTAGTCGCCGCGATATCTACCGGACACCCCCCTCCGTCGAATGGGGAAAGCAAGCTTCTTTCCCCGAAAGAGTTTCCTGAATGGACTGCTGCATCCCTCCCTATTTTAACTATATCCATTAACTTATACACCTTACCATAATGAAATTACATCCAAAATTTGAAGCAAATCTGATAATTCTACGTAAAAAGCCATTTATGTAATTTAAGTGGGGTTATCCCAGTTCCCCCCTCTATACTTAGCCATTAAGCCCATAAAACTATTTAGGGATCCACTTTATGAGAAAAAACCTATATCAAAAATTTGAAATACATCGGATAATTATGCATAAAAAAGAATTTATCTAATTTAAAAGGGGGAAAATCGTCCGTTTCCCTATTTATAATAAGCAAAAGAACCCCATAACTAATCTTGAATACGCCTTATCATAAAGAAGCTACATCCAAAATTTCAAGCAAATCGGATAATTCTGCATAAAAGCTATTTATTTAATTTAAGGGGAGTTATCCTCTGTTTTTGCCTTTATACTTAGACATTAAACCCTTAAAACTATATAGGGATTCACTTTATCAGAAAGAACCTATATTTAAAATTTGAAATACACCGGATAATTCTGCATAAAAACCGATTTATCTAATTTGAGGGGAAAATAATTGCTTGCCTCCCCCCCTTTATAATAAGGAAAAGAACCCCGTAACTAATCAGAGATACGTTTTATCATAATGAACCTATGTCCAAAATGTGAAGCAAATCGAATAATTCTGCGGGAAAAGCCATTTATTTAATTTAAGAGGGATTATCCCCCGTCCCCCTCCCCTTTATACTTAGTCATTAAACTCTTAAAACTATTCTGGGATTCACCTTATCAGAAAGAATCTATGTCTAAAATTTGATATACATTGGATAATTTTGCATAAAAAACGATCTATCTAATTTGTGGGGAGAGGGGGTAATTGACCATCCTCCCTTTATAATAAGCAAAAGATTCTAACTAAATAGCTCTAAATAACTAATCAGAGATACGTCTTATCATAATGAACCTATGTCCGAAATTACAAGCGAATCGGATAAATCTGCGTCAAAAAACTATTAATTTAATTTGAGAGGTTACGGATTGGGGGGGGGTATCATATGTCCAAAAACTGAACCAAAATTGTTAATTCAGCACGAAAAACCCATTTACCTAAATTAAGAGCCTCCCCCTGATCCCCCCCCCCTAAATACTTAACCAATGAATCCTCAAAATCAATAACGAATTCCCAAAATCAATTCTATGTTGTCCTTTTTTTTCCGGTAACTTTTTCCACTTTTGTAGTTTATGTCACTTTTTTCCGATAATTGTTTTACCGGTAATCTTTTTTTCCGTTTACCCACTTGCCTATTTCGGGCATTTTTTAAATAAGAATTAATATAAAGGGGGGAGGATTGTACTTTGTGCTTATATATAAATAAATAAATAAACAACGTTAAAGAGCACAAATATTGTAAGAGGTAAACACAAATATTGTAAATTTACAATATTTGTGTTCTTTAACGTTGTTTATTTATTTAAGAATTAATATTAATTAAAAAAATTGTCTGAAAGTAGTCCCTTTAAGGGTGTATTTCGATTCAAACTGCTTATTTTCCGATTATTTTTTAAATTCATTTTTGCTCGCATATGCATCAAACTGGCAAATTGTCTTATTTAGAAAGTATACAAGGTGCCGTGATGGTCGATTCTTTGATAAATGCAGAAAGTATTGCAAAAAATGCAATCAAAAACGGCATTTTGAGTAGATTTTTCGGAAGCGGGAGATTTGGGAACGAATAAAAGTGTCATACTGAGAAGATAATTGTTCATAAATCAAATTCTAATGAATGGAGTGTAAAATGACATCACAGGGTACCTTGTACGTCTCTTCAAAAATCCCCTCAGCAAGTTTCATGTTTCTATTTTTAAAAATATGTCTGAAATTTTATCGGAAAATTTTGATGTCGTAGGTGAAAAAGAGTTTTTTCGAATACACCCTTAAAGTAGTAGTAAGTAGAAAATAGTTGGAAATTTGGCGCCCCCTAAATCTCTGCGCCCGGGGCGACCTCCCCCCCCCTTTTCGCAAGGCGCTGTTAATAATCTTTCCAGAAACATAAATATAAACGAATTATATACTTTCCAAACATACCTGGATTTCAAGAATGCTTGAAGGAATTCGAAAGATAAAAAAAAAATGATCTCTTACATCCATGTTTTTCATAATTTTCTTCTCTGAAGAGGATTTAATATCCATAGCGAAACGCACAATAAAGGAAACCTTAGCACTACAGCAACTACCAACAGAATGTTTGTGGAATTAAGTCTATCCTTCAAAGCATACGAGCATGTGTTTTTGTTTTTCCTGGAATTCGCGAGTCCAGCCCCGTTTCCAAAAAGACAGCAAGGAACAGATGCAACTAATTAAGACCCCTCCCCCCAGTGGTGCAGTATTGAAAAACCCGAGACGGCATCGGCAGCGACAGGAAATGACCATTCCTTTTAGCCTTCGGCTGATTTCCAATAGTACAAATGAATTCCGGCCTTTTCCGAAATTGAGTGACCAGTTTTCGATACTGATACTGTTACTATGCGCTTACCCCATTTTTTAAAGTAAATACATTACTGCCGCTTAAACGAGTCAAATTTTTAAATAAAATTTGATTCAATAAAGCGGCAAATTTCGAGAACAAAACAAATAAAATTCTAACTTTAGTTTTGTTTTTTATGATTCGGTTCATAAAAATGGAAATTTTTGAATTTGTGTCATAGCTCTGGGGGGGGGGGTTTAACCCCCAAAACCCCCCCCTCGCTGCGCCACTGATACGGGCATACTCAGAAAAATCTGAAAAAATTACAGAATGTTCTTCTCATATAGTTATATATGTTTATAAAAAAAATTCGGCGGAACCTCCTTATAACGTCCGTAAAAAAATAATAAAAATTTCATTTATTTGGCGATTTATCTCCGGTTGGCGCAAAAAACGAAATTTTGAAAAATACGCTTTTACGCTTCGAATACTTTTTAAAGAAAAAACTTTCTATGTTCAATTTATTTAAATAAGTTTAGTTTAAGTAATTTTAGTTTTGCATTTTTACTTTAAGTGTAATTTTGTCATATACGTTTATATGTACTTATAACAAAATGAAATTAATATATTTTATCATTTAAAACACAATTTAAATTGATTAAAATTGTTCCAAATTGAAAAATACACTGTTAAAAATCTGCTGCATTTTGTTGCAACGCACTCCCTTGCTTGTATAGAAAACGGTTACTTGGCCGTGAAATGAAGCCTCTCATTGGTTGGAATAGAGATATTATATACAAGCGGTGGAGTGCGTTGCAACAAAATGCAGCAGATTTTTAACAGTGTATGACACGGTCAATTCACCGTGCTATGGAGCATTCTCATTGGTCAGAAGAGAGATATTCTATAAAAGTAGTGGATTGACGATGCAGTAAATGCTGCAGATTTTTAACAGTGAAGTCAATTAAAATCAATTTTCAGATTCATTAAAATTGTCTGCTTTTAGCGAGGAAATGCACTGCTCGCCAAATCCCGCGTCGCTTTCAGCTTTTCACGCCAATTATTCCAAACTATTTTATTTTTTTACATATCTAATAATGTAATTCCGCCGCTAATTTTCACTGATCTTTTATTACCTACATAAGTAGTTTATTTCGTATTTTTTTTTCAAAAAATTCTGAGTATGCCCCCAATGGAGACCTTCCTTGTTAGATGTGACCAGATCCTCTATTATTGCAAAATCCTTCTTCGGAATTATTCAACAGATATACGTTCCTTTTCTTGCTTTTAGTCAAAAATGGTGCATATTTAACAAGTTAATAAACATGTACAAAAATTAACGTGTTAACCGCTGTCAGATATGAGATGGGAAATGACGAATTGAAAACATAAAGGATATTCGCTAACAAATTGGAGATATTTATGGTGCGTTAGTAGAAAATTCTTAGATGTGGCCAGATCTTCTATTATTGCAAAATCCTTCTTCGGATTAATTCAACAGATATACGTTCCTTTTCTTGCTTTTAGTCAAAGATGTTGCATATTTAACAAGTTAATAAACATGTACAAAAATTAACGTGTTAACCGCTGTCTGATACGAGATGGGAAATTACGAATTGAAAACATAAAGGATATTCGCTATCAAATTGGAGATATTTATGGTGCGTTAGTAGAAAATTCTTAGATGTGACCAGATCCTCTATTATTGCAAATCCTTCTTCGGATTTATTCAACAGATATACGTTCCTTTTCTTGCTTTTAGTCAAAGATGGTGCATATTTAACAAGTTAATAAACATGTACAAAAATTAACGTATTAACCGCTGTCTGCTACGAGATGGTAAATGACGAATTGAAAACATAAAGGATATTCGCTATCAAATTGGAGATATTTAGGGTGTGTTAGTAGAAAATTCTGAAGCTTCAGACATGAAAAGTCGAACAGAAGCAGCTTCATTCACAGAAAAAAAAGCTTTTAATATTTGACGACACTAAATACAGTACAGCCTCGATTATCCGCGCAATTGGGTAACAAAGGCAGCGCGGATAACAAAAATCGAGGATAAACCGAAAAATAGAGTGCACACACGAAAAATAAAATTTTCAACATAAAACTGTGTTTTATTGTACATACATGTGTACAGTACTGCAAAAACATTCGCTCTATGTCTAAATCACTAAAATAAAAAAGATCCAAAAAAATATATATATATGCAACATACCGTACAAAAATTGTTGAGTTACATCTTTCTAAAATAATAAGTCGCTTGTGTTTGCTTCTTGCTTTGGAAACACCTTTTCTTTATTCTAAATTGTATTTTCCTTAACATGAATTGAAAAAGTGAAAAATGAACTGAAAAAAAAAATCGTCGCGGATAATCGGGGCTCTACTGTATTAGAGACAACACTTTGACACTGTTAGAGTTATTTGTAATTTATCTTTGAAATGTGGCATCACATAAGTTCGCTAATGTTTAATGTATGTAACTATAGAAACGCAAATCGTCTGTGTTTTTAGTTGTTGTTGTTTTGATTTGCTAAGAGTAAGCAACGCTTCGCATGTCTTAAAGAATAAAGTATGTATACAGTCTACTAAAGCATGTGAGTTTATTAATTACGTTATTAATTATTCCTTTTGCTGTTACTATAAGTTTTTGAACATGGAAAACATTGAAAAATTAAAAAAGAAGCGTGCAACATTACGCACTTCAATTACGAAATTAATTAGTAAATTAGAAGCATTAATAAAAGATAAAAATATTGATATTGATAGTTATTTAGAAATTTCAGAACAATTAAATGACAGAGAACAAACTCTAAAAAACCTAAATAAAGAAATAGAATCTGGTATTAATTTAGAAAAAGAATATGAAATTGACATTAGTGCTAGCGAAGAATACCAAGAAAAAATTATAAAGGCCAAATTTCAAATTAAAAAGCAACTTAAACATTTAGAACAAAGTAAAGTTTCCAATGAAATTCAACCAAATTCTACTCAAATAAACAACGCGATAAATATTAAATTACCCGATATATCTCTTCCGAAATTCTCCGGAAAACCAGATGAATGGGGTCTATTTAAATTAGAATTTAACAACTTAATAACTTCAAATGAGCAACTATCAGATGCGCAAAAGTTGCATTATTTATCAGCGGCATTAATAAGTGATGCAAGAGCTTTGATTAGCACAGAAGACACTTTTTCATCTTTATTTCAAGCACTAAAAGACAGATACGAAAATGATAGAGTAGTAACAGAAATACACATCAATTCACTCTTAAACGCAGATAAACTTACACAGCCTTCCGCTAAAGATCTTCGAAATCTAGTCGATAATGTAAAAAAAAGCATTCGCGCCTTGAAGATTTTGAATTATAATAGAAATAATCTTTCAGATGTTTTAATATTGAACATCATTCTACAAAAGTTAGATAGAGATACTCGAAAAAATTATGAAATGACGAAAAGTTCAAAAGAAGTTCCGAAGTTAGATGAATTACTTTTATTTTTAGAAAAACGATCTCAATATTTGGAAAATATTCATACAGCCACGTCTGTTAAACCTTTCAGTAAGGATCAGAAACGTTCATTTAATTCTAAGTCACTGACTTTGTTAGCGGAAGATCCACACATTTGTTCAATGTGTAAAGGCAATCACATTTTAATGAGATGTTCCCAATTCTTAAATTTACCTGCAAAAAAAAAAAAAGGTTTAATATTGTTAAAATGAAAAAATTATGCTTCAACTGTTTATCATCAGTTCATAACATTAGCCAGTGCAAAAGTTCAAGCACGTGCAGAAAATGCAACAAACGGCATCACACATTGATCCACCTGGAACGCGGTGAGGAAAATATTGATACTAATCAGACAATAGCAATTCAAGATGAAAATACTATTAGAAGTAATTTATCGCCAATTGCAAACGCATTTACTCCTCATAGTTACACAAATAATCCGATGTCTGTTACCGCTTTGGGTGAAAATACACATTCATTTGATAACACGCATTCAACTATTAACAATACTGTAATGAGTATGACGTCTTCTTCTAGTAAACAAGTACTGCTTTCAACTGCGATAATATATGTACAAAATGCTAGACGAGAATTAGTTCCTCTTAGAGCATTGTTAGATTCAGGATCGCAAAATAACTTTATAACGAAGGAATGTTCTGAGTTATTGTTCTTGAAAGGAAGGAAAATAAACGCATCAGTTTCAGGGCTAAATGGTTCAGTTATGAATATAAGGGAAAGTATATTATAACAACCATAGCAAATAAAAGCAGGAGTTTTAATGAAACATTGCAATTTTTTGTTGTTCCTAAAATTACGCGCATAACACCAGCTACATATCTAAACATCATGCCTATTAAGCATTCACAAACTTTTCAGTTAGCTGATCCACAATTTGATAAACCAGGTCCAATACATGTTTTATTATCAAACGAAGTATTTTTTAAATTAATCGGACAAAATAAAATAAATATGCAAAATTTGGTTTTTCAAGAAACTGTTTTTGGCTATGTTGCCAGTGGTTCTACGTCTATGCCCCAACAGAATTTTAATAATTATTGTGGTCTCGTTCGATCTGTGGATGATTTATCCAACGCTATGCAAAAATTTTGGGAAATTAAAGCGGTCCATGATAAAAACCCAATAAAAAGTAAAGAAGAGCAGTATTGTGAGGAACATTTCTTGCGTACACATACTAAAAGAGAAGATGGTAGGCATATTGTGGAAATGCCAATATAATCTGGTGGGCTTGGATGTTTAGGAGAATCAAAGGAAAACGCACTTAAACGATTGAATCACTTACTTAAGCGATTTGCGCACAATCCATCCATGAAACTGTTATACGAAGAATTTATTAACGAATATAACGATTTGGGACACTTAGAAGAAATCTTGCTGGAAAATAAGCCTGAATTTTCATATTATTTGCCGCATCATGGGGTATACAAACCCGAGAAACCAAGCACGAAATTAAGGGTTGTCTTCGATGCTAGTGCAGCTACTACCAGTGGTGTTTGTTTAAATGATGTTTTATTAAACGGAGGATTAGTCCAAGATGAGCTCTTCGATATCATTTGTCGATTTCGAACTCATAAATACGTCTTTATTGCTGACATCATAAAGATGTATCGTCAAATATTAATTTCGGAAAAGCAGAGAGATTTGCTTCGAATTTTGTGGAAAACTGATGAAGAAGAACCAGTCAAAATATTTAAGTTAAAGACGATTACATACGGTACATCGAATGCACCTTATCTTGCCACGCGGACTTTGAATCAGCTTGCAATTGATGAAATGGACAATTTTCCGCTAGCATCACGTGTAGTTCTTCAAGATTTCTACGTGGACGACGTATTAACAGGAGCTAACACTTTAAATAAGGCTCAACAAATGCAAGCACAGGGCCGTAACCAGCGAGTCATGCCAGGGGGGGCTCTGAAATTTTTCTGGGAGCTAACATATTTTAACAATCCATATCTTAAAAAAATTAAATATTTCAAAAACTGATAAAATGGACCTGCTTATAGAGGAACCCGTCTAAAGTGAAACCTCTCTAACGGAACATTTTTATAAAGAAATAATTAAATACAAAATACTTCATGATCATCGGAAAATAAATACCGTAATTTCGGGTGTATAAGCCGCAGATCAAACAATTCTTTTTGGACCCAGAAATCTTATTTAGTGATTGAAGACAAATATTTACGGCGATCTGACTAGTTATATTTGTTTTTTAAAAAATTCCGAATCGAAAAAGAATTGTTTGAGCTGCGGCTTATACACCCGAAATTACGGTATATATATATTCTTTTTTATTAAAAATAAAAACTTTTTCAAAAACTATTGCAAGGTGAAAAAATATTTTTACATAATAATTAATAAGAAGTTAAGAGCATGTGTATTTACCATATGTATTATATGCATTTTTGTGAACATTAATTTGACTTTTTGGTGTCAATGCAAGTGAAGCTAAGTTCAATATAAGTGTTCAATAGATACGTCCTCCAATTATCCGTGAGATTTTTTACGATTTAATATTTAATGTAAAAAATTTAATTTTACTATTTTTGTTGCATTTTTTTCTCATGTTATAAATGTTTATCTTCAAGTAAGATTTGCAACTAAATTTCTGGTTAATATCAAATAGTGCATAATTAAGTGGTAAATACTGGCCACTATGGAAAAAATAGCAACATACATATAGATACATATATAATATATATATATTGCAGTAGTTTTTGAAGTCAATTTTATTTTTGGTAACCAAAAAAAAAAAAAAAAGAAGTTAAAATTTAACAGTTTTTGCATGATTGTTTTGGTTGAAATTACAGACTTAATGAAACCGAATTTGTTATTCTTATTTTAATTTCATATTTTTAACTAACAGTAAGTCGCGGTTTATTTAATTTTATTAATATTTAGTTTTCTGCTAAATTATCAGATCATTTTTAAGTCACGGCTGTTCTAAATACGATTTAATTTAGTGATGATGTAAGTTTCTCTTTAAAACTAATTTTGTCTGACCTTATTTTATTAATAATAGGATTTATAAAAACAGCTACTTAACAATTCACTAATTAAATTTAGATTTCTGTATATAATTATATAATTTCAAATATGAATCATTATTTCAAATATATATTTATTTCATATTTTTGAAACATATCTGGACTTTGCCCCTTAGAGACAGTAGTCTTTTAAGAAATTTTTAAGGTTTTGTCAGCGGTTTCTAAAAACAAATTTGTTCCTTATTAAATCGAGAAAATGCTCGGATTAAATAAGCCAAATTTTACAGTAAAATTTTACTGGTGGATAAACAAGGATGCTGAGTACTTTTTGGCAGCACGTACATGGGTCGCTCGTCCTCAAGAAATTAATAACGGTTTTGTTAAAAAAATAAAAAATAAAAAGATTGTGATGTTAATTTTATATTCTTGAATGCTGTTTATTTCCGCATATGTTTTACACGTTTTTCCTAAAATTTGTCCATTGTCATTTTATAAAAAAACAAAACAAAGCACAATGACATAAACACCCATTTTCGAAAGATGTGAACAACTTTCATTAAATGTAAAATGACTGTTTATTAGCATCCGATGCTATTTCTTTCAGACAAGCTAAAAATGTCGTGTCATCAGCCCTGAATTTTCTAGTCAACCGATTTTGATAATTATTTTTTTAAATGAAAGCTATTTATTTGTAGTTGTGCCCATTTTAATTATTTTTTAATTTATTTCCATTTTTATATTTTATTTTTAATTTTAAAAGCTTTTTAATGACATTTCTTCAAAATGGTGGCAACAGTTTAGCTTTTCTCTCGATAATAAAAATTTATTTTCTAAAATGATTGCGTATAATTATGCACTAATTGAGTTAAAAAATATATATATTTACTGAGAAATAATATTAATAATGTAAATAAAATGACAGAAAATAATTTATGATAAAAATTAAAGTCTAAATCAAAAAAAGAGAAATTTCAAATGAGGAAAATTATGTCATTCAGCAACCAGATAAAAGGGAATTACAATATTATTATGGATGCCTTTTTCATAAACAGTAACTTTTAAAGAACATTTGAAGAGAAAATGACGTCACTATTTAAAACATCGTATTTTTACTCATAACGACATTAGGTACTACTCTGTTATCCCGTCGACCAATTTCGCCAAATTATACAAATCGCCACATTAATAGCCAAATTATACATATTGACATAATTTTTATTTTAAATAACGAAAAAATAAATAATTAGTAGAATATTAATAAAAATATTAATAAAAAGTCGAAATAAAAATCACTTAATGACATTTTAAACACATGAATCGTATTTAATGTCATTGAATGTGACATTCACGATCATCCATTAATGGCATTTAATCTTATAGTTTGGCGATAATTTTTTGGTCGATGGGATAACCTAGTAGTACCCGATATAACATTTTTTTTCTTTTTTTTTTTTTTTAAATAAAGCTATTTTTCTGTGAGTGCATATAAAATAAAATTTCTGGATTTTGCCGGCACTCATATTACAATTTTAACTGTAGATGTGCGAATATTTGAATGCAAAATTGTAACTGGCAAATTTGACATTTAATTTGCAAATACATTTATTATATATTGATTCAATAATGTAATTACTTTTGCTTTTTTTTTTAAACCAAATCGATCGGGTCTTTTAAACATTTCATTCGTCGAATTCGACGGGATTCCTTTCGTTTTATTGTTAAATTGCATTTCCTTTTACTCAGAGTCTATAAAAAAGCGTTTAAACTAAAGAAAAAATCCGTTTTTGATGAATCTAGTCAATGAAGAAGTAGCACGTCAAATTGTATCTCTTTATTATTCCGCAATTCCAATGTCTCAGAGAGAAATTGCTATTCAATTGGGTATTTCACGCCGTTCTGTTTGCTATTATATTGATAAACACAAGAAAAATGAAGTTAGTTCATTGCAATCTAAACGGGGTCGCCCTTCTAAAAAACTTCTATCGATTTTTTTTTTCTAATCGGAGGCGAAACTGAATTCTGCAATAGTAGAATCTACATTCATCTTGTTATTAAGTGTTTTCTCGTTTCAATTGATCTTAAAAAAAACTTTTCTTTCACTCAATAACGAGAATATTCATGATGCATTCAACAAATGATTTTATTTCCATGTTTAAAAATTCCATCTTCTCACATTCAGACGCTTAAAAATTGAATACTGTTTTCCGTTTTCTTATAAATACCATATATTATGAGTTATATTCATTTACTACTCAACAACTATTGTTTTGTCATTAAATGGCATGGAAATTAACCGACGTCAAATCTGCCATCATTTTTTGACAGATAATTTTTCTTTTACAGAAAAATGTAAAATGCTGTTTGATTGACTGAATAACCATATTTGCTAATTTTATGCCTTTGTAAATAAAAATTGTTCTGTAAATATGTTAAAATTTATACTGGAAAATAAATTTAATGTACCATATGCACCAAATAATTGAAGATATTTTTGTCGTAATCTTATAATTAACTTAACCTTATTCATGCTTTTTTTTGCATAATATTTTTAAGTTACATGACAAATTTAAACAAAAAAAAGTTTTTGTTGAACACAAAAAAAAATTAGACGAAAATTCAAAAACCAAAGAAAAGAAAATACCTTTTTCCTAATTTCCTAATATATCTTTGCCAACCCCCATAACATGAAACAAGCAGTTGCTTTCATTTTTTTTTTAATTCCACGTGTATAAATTGACATATTTTATCTTTCTAATTTTCAAACATTCTAGTTTCCAAGTGATATTTCATCGTTAACTAGATCTACTGAAAAGCACGTATATAACAGGCAAAGCACTAAAATTTAGAAACATAGGTTTTTAATGACTATGTTTTAGCCAAGACTTTGACCATTGCTTGACTAATTATCGGCAACATGTGTCCATTTCCATTCCTCCTGAGTAAGATCGTTGTTTTGTAAATATAACGATGTGCTAACACATGATGTGGTGGCCAGTTAGTGCACCTGGACTTAATTTTTTTCAGGAGAAAGAAATGTTCTGCTAAAATGCTTTTCGAGAATTGTATTATACCGCTAGCAAGATAACAGGAAACAACTAATCTAATAGGGTTCCAGATACAAAATTTTTGGTGTATTCCCATTTTGTTCAAAACATTTAAAAAATCTAAAAAAATTTCTTGCTTTTTTTTTCTTTTGAGGTAAGTTAAATTATGCATTTGTTAAAAAAAAAATAGAAAGTAAAGAAATCGTTAGAGGGGGCTCTAGAGGACGATAGGGGGGGCTCAGCCCCACCTGCCCCCCATCTGGTTACGGGCCTGTGCAAGCACAATTAATCGCATTGCTTGAACGTGGTGGCATGAAGTTGCACCGATGGTGTGCTAATCACCCCGAACTCTTGAAAATCGCAACTAGCAATCAAGAGTATACATTCAATGATCGTAATGCGGACCACAGCACTAAAACTCTAGGATTGTTATGGAATCCCGTTCGTGACTGCTTTTCGTTTAATTCATCAGTTAAGGAACCAGTTGTATACTCAAAAAGAACTGTTTTATCCGACATAGCGCGTATCTACGATCCATTGGGATTACTCGGTCCTGGAATAGCTAAGGCTAAGATTTTCATACAAGGACTGTGGCTGTTAAAGCTAGATTGGAACGATCCACTTCCAGATGACATTAAAGATGAATGGCGACGCGTTATCAGAACGCTTCAGAATATAAATAATTTAAAAATCAATCGATTTGTTTTAAACGAAGGGCATTCGGAAGTTGAACTGCACGGCTTCTCCGACGTCTCCGAGCTCGCATATGGAGCAGCCATTTATCTACGCTGTTTCACAAAATTTAATACATCTTTAAATTTACTGTGCAGCAAGTCTAGAGTTGCACCATTGAAACCTTTGACAATCCCACGATTGGAATTGTCCGCAGCTGCCTTATTGTCTCAACTCGTATCTAAGATAGTGATTGTACTAAAGTTTAACATCAGTAAAATAATATTATGGTGTGATTCAACCATCGTCTTAGCGTGGATTCAGACTCCTCCTCATCTACTTAAAACCTTTGTGGCCAACAGAGTTTACAAAATCCAAGAATTGACCCAGACTTTTCAATGGAGACATGTACGCTCAGAGGACAATCCAGCAGACCTTGTATCTCGAGGACTATCCTTTGACAAATTAATTGATTTTGAAGTTTGGTGGCATGGCCCTCTCTTCTTGAGAGAAAGAGACAGTGAATCTAAACACAGCATTGATTTAGAACAAGTGAAAAACAATATAGACTTTTCATCAGAATTAAAATTGAAAAACAGTACAGCATTATTAAGTTTAAATTCTAGTGAATTTGTAAATGAAATTTTAAGTATCAGCAATAATTATACTAAAATGTTACGTGTTTTAAGTTATATTTTCAGGTTCTTAGATAACACAAGAAAATTAGATGAAAAGAGAAAGGGACACGTAAGTATGGAAGAATTATCACGAGCAGAAATATTTTTAATTCGGGAAATCCAAAAACTTGAATTTAAGGCAGAATATACTGCATTGTTAGAAGGTAAGCAAATTTCTAAGAAAAGTAAATTGCGATTGTTAAACCCCTTTTTAGATGCCGATAAGGTGCTAAGAGTAGGAGGGCGTTTAGATAATGCAGACCTAAGGTTTGCTCAAAAACATCAATATATTCTGCCAGCTAAGGGTAAAGCCTAATTGCAATTTACTATCATAAAAAAATCTTCATAGAGGTGCACAAGCATTGTTTTGCTACTTGAGGCAAAAATACTGGCCGCTACGGGGAAGAAATTTAGCTATAAAAATAACGCATGAGTGTGTAACTTGTCGTAAAAGCCAGGGCCTGATTATCAACGGGGCACTCTCCCACCAGAAAAAGTAAATAGAAAATTTTTCCTTACTCATGATAGTAATTTTGACTGAAAAGGGCGTTTAAACAAGGCGAAAATTTCTATATAATTTTACTGGGGAGAGAGTGCCCCGTTAGTAATCAGGCTCTGGTAAAAGCAACCCCATAACTATACAACAAATCATGGGTTCCCTACCCAGAGAGAGAGTACGTCCTAGCGCACCATTTAATTACGTGGGAACAGATTTTGGTGGCCCCTTTTTCATAAAATATAAGGGACAGAGAAAGGGAATTCTTAATAAGGCGTATTTGGCAATCTTTGTTTGCTTTGTAACTAAAGCAGTGCATCTCGAACTAGTGTCAGAATTGACTTCAGATGCATTCATTGCCACCTTAAAAAGGTTCATTGCTAGGCGCGGAAGGTGCGCAGTAATCTTTTCAGATAATGCAAAAAATTTTGTTGGTGCTAACGCCGAGTTACAGAGACTCCATAATTTACTAAGACATCCTGAAGAGAAGTTAGCGAATTATTTGTCAGAAGAGAATATTATTTGGAAATTTATTCCACCCAGAGCACCTAATTTTGGTGGGTTGTGGGAGGCAGGAATAAAATCAGTGAAATATCATCTAAAGCGAACGGTAGGTAATGCAAGTCTAACGTTCGAAGAGTTATTAACTGTAATTGCTCAAATAGAGTCTATATTAAATTCACGGCCAATCACTCCATTGCCTTCAGACGTGAATGACTTGGAGGCCTTAACACCAGGCCATTTCTTAATCGGAAGGCCTATGACAGCCATCGTTGAACCAGAATTAATTAATGTTAACGAAAATAGACTATCTAGATGGCATAGAATTTCAAAATACATTCAATTGATATGGAATCGTTGGAATAAAGAATATTTAAATACGCTCCAACAACGCTCCAAGTGGCAATTTGAAAAAAATAATGTTAACATAGGAACCCTAGTGTTGATAAAGGAAGATGACCTCCCTACAAATAAATACTAACTAGGACGCATTATAAATATTTTCCCAGGTGCAGATGGTAAGATTAGGGTTGTAGAAGTAAAAACCGCTAGGGGAATACTTAAAAGAAGTATTTCAAAAATTGCGTTATTGCCACAACAAGTCTCAGAAAATTAATTACGAAATGTAAAAACAAAAGGTTTTGTTATGTATTTTTCTTTTTTGTTTTCTTATTGTTGTATGTTCATAATTGTATTTTTCATTATTAAAAGAAAATTGTTGTATTGTATCATATTACTTAAGCATTTGTAATGTTAATATTTTGTACTGTATAATTTATTGAAGTTGAACCTTCAATGTCGGGGGGTATGTTAGAGTTATTTGTAATTTATCTTTGAAATGTGGCATCACATAAGTTCGCTAATGTTTAATGTGCATATTTTTTTTTCCCAACCGGGTTTTGCCATCTTGTAATCTAATTGATCAGAGCTGGTTGCGTCAAACAGACTTTTGTTGGCGGGAAGGTATCGTGCTTGGCGAAAAACCTAAAAGTAGAGAATTTAAGTAGGCTGGGCACAGAAAGGGAAGAATTCTTTTAAATTTCAATAAAGTTTTTGTTTAAAATAGGGATCAATGGCAAAAGTAATTTTTATAAAAAGAAGATAATTTTCATTAACTTATGAAAAAGCGAGGGGGGGGGGGGGGAATCATCTGCGTTTCGGCTGTATTCTGCTACTTTTTTAAGAATCACGAGGAAGGTTATGTAGATTAAAAGATGACAAAGTGAAAATTTCTGAAGATAGGAGATTTATATAAGATTATTTATTATAACCACAAATTAGCAATATTATAAAAAGTTTAAGAGAAAATTTTTTTAATAAATTTGCTATTTTTTAAAATTTAACATGTTTTTTAAATTATACTACATTTTTTTATTTTAAATTTTCTATAAATTTATAATTATTCAAATAAATTATAAATTTTGCCTTTCTTAATTATTTTAAATTTAATAATTCTTATAATTATGAAACTCTGTATGCTCTAATGATTATGTGCTTGGAGAGAAGGAAATAAAATTGTCATTAGTTCGGGAATTGTAAAAGATGTAATAATGTACTATAAAAAAATACGAGATATCATGTTAAAAAGAAATAATTACAGATTTTAAACTTTGCATAATTTTGTGGGAATAGGGATTTCAGAGAATGTTTTTAGAAAAAGTGGAAATCAACAATATTTTTTTTTAATTTAGATAGTTATTTTACTGAAATGACAAATAAATAATCGGTCGTCTAAATTTCGCTTGAAATTCCAATTTCTCCTGACCATTTCTCGGCTTATGATGTAATTCTGAAATATTTATATTTAAAAAACATTTTTAATATTTGTGGAAATAATAATCAATCACCTAAATGCCCACTTGAAATTTCCGCTTTTTTTTTTTTTTTTTTTTTTTTTTTTTTTTACGCACAACAAAATTTAGTTCGTAAGTAGTGCATCTTATTTTTTTTCCTTTTTTGTATGCAAATATCTTTATAGACAACATCCGAATGGCTATCCGAATGGCTAACATCCGAATACGCTAAAGAAATTAATATGTTCCTTTTTTAAAAATGATTCTCAAATCGCTTTTTATTTTATTTTCAAGAAGAATAAAAAGAAATAATTTGTACTTTTTTTTTTCCTTTTTTGGCGTTATGATGTTATTTTAAAAAAAAATAACTTAAAGCTTACAAAACTCGAATATACTGTAAAGCAGTGTTCTCGCTGTCTCTCGCCATTGCGCCAAACTGCGACTAAATTTTCATTTGGCGAGTAAAAAAGCAATTAGATTCGCCAAATTGCTAGTGCTCCATTTTTGCTTTTTCTTTCTTTTCTTTTTCTTTCACATATATATATATACATATATATGTATATATATACATATTTTTAATATTTGTAGCAGATAGTTGAAATTAGATTGATAACAATCTCTGTCACAGTTATAAAAACTTTGGTTATTTTAGAATATATCGAAAAAAAGGGGGTACATTAAAGGATTAAAAATAATTTTTTTTTTTTGTGCCACACGGCTAATCCCTTTTCATTGCTAATGCTTTTTTCATTTGGCGAATGTTTTTTATTTTTAATTAGCCAAATTGCTAACGTTGGTCAAATGTCAGCGAGAACACTGCTGTAAAGTATAACACAGTATTTAGCCATTTAAAAATGGACCTCCTCTAAACAAAGCATTATACAAAATTCGAATATGTTGTTGAAATATTACACAGTATTTATCCATTAAAAAAGGAACATCTTCTAAAAACCCCTATCATTTCCTTTCACTGAAAAAAGTTGAAGATCCAATTATATAATTGTCTAAAACTGCTATATTTGTTGGATACTAAAAAATTAATGATAGTGAGTTTTTATTCCTTAGCTCAGTATCTTCATTTCATTAGAATTTGTTTCAACTTTGAAACATACGCGTGAATGACTGTAAGTTCATGCATTACAGAGTACTAAAAATAACTTTGTTTACCAAACTTAAATTACTACTCTCAATGTAGCTACTTTACTCAAAAAGAAAAAAACAATAACTCTAATTAATCTGAAATAACGAAATAAAATTCTCTATTATTAAAATAATCATTTTTAAATATAGTCAATTTGCTATGTTATCAATTAGAAAATTATCTAGAAAACATCACCACGGACCAAGGCGGTATTGTAACTTTACGATCTGCTTTCGAAGCGCGCTTCGTGAAATACCATGTTTAAACTTTGTACACGGTCCTTTGTAGTACGGAACCTCTTCTATGCGAGTAAAACTCACAATTGTCCGATTGTTTTTTAAATTGTATATTGTAATTGTATATTTTTTCATAAGAGGTAATGCATAAATTATACAGATCCTGCTAAGATTGAATCGCATGGGACTGCAAATATTTTGTTTTAAAAAGGTTTTCGTCTTAATTAGTAACTTTTTATGACATGTAAAGATAGCCTGTGTATAACGGAAATTCGGCTGAAACAGTTTTCTTGTGATCTCTGCGAAATAATATTTTTTTAATAAAAAACTGCCTAAATCGAAAATTTATTCTGCTCCCTAAAAAGTCTATCTTCGCAGATTCCGTTACATCTTTATAAATTTTTGTAATTACATTTCAGGTTTTTTTTCCAAGTTTCGGAGGGGGCTGCAGCCCCATCAGCCCACCCCCTGAATACGCTACTTGACACACACACACGTGGACCGACAGACATTTTCTAAAAGTATGTTTTTTTTAACCTCTGATCTCTAAAATGTGCAAAACTGTCAAAAACTGGAAGTCGAAAAAAATTGCGATTACAATACTTTCTTCTATTGAAGATAGAACAAAGTAAAAATAAACATAACTTACCAAGATTCATTCTTAAAAAAAAAAAAAAAAAAAAAAAAAAAAAAAAAAAGAAAAGAAAGAAAAAAAAAATTAGAAAAAAAAATCAGGAAATTTCAGGAAACTGGCTCTGATAAGGGTCATTCTTTTTTAATTTCATATGATGACATAGAATTTGTGAAAAAAAAAATCTTACATTATAAGAAACAAAAAATTAAAGAAAGAAGTGTTTTTCGCCAAGCACGATTCCCGCCAAGAAGCGTCGAAGTCATGCCGAAAGCTCTGGCCAATCAGATTGCGAAACACAGTTTGGATGGCAAAACCTGGTTGGGAAAAAAAATTATGCGTTTAATGTATGTAACTATAGAAACGCAAATCGTCTGTGTTTTTAGTTGTAGTTGTTTTGATTTGCTAAGAGTAAGCAACGCTTCGCATGTCTTAAAGAATAAAGTATGTATACAGTCTACTAAAGCATGTGAGTTTATTAATTACGTTAATACGCATCGCCGCATCACACAGACACAATTTAGCCTTGTTAGCAAGGCAGGAGAACATTCTGGCATGAAAATTGACAATGCTTTGAAATTAATAGTGAATATGCTTCAAATTTTAAAAGACTAAAAGAAAATAGTCTTCCTAATGCTCAAACTTTAGCAAGGAATTAATTGAAGAGCATGAGTTGAATGCTGGAGAAATGACTTTTCCATGTGTATCATTATCACTTCGCGGAAAAAGTTTTAAAATCAATTTTCTTAAGAAGCAGATATGTTAGTTCAAATGATGTATATTCTACATTGGAAACCGTGAAACATTTGTTCAGCCATAGATTTCAGAAATTGTGCTAAATAGTGTCTTCCATTGAGAATTTTACTCACTATTACTGTAACCATTACATTAGAGCACGCGCATGTGACGTCACGCTTCAGCTGCTCGCTTGTTTGGGTGGCAAAAACGATTCCTTTTCCACTGTAATCACCACAGACTTCTCGTACAAATATCTTTACTTTGAGATATTAACAAACTTTATTAGAGTTATTAATGCACTTTTTTTGTAATGTGCTGTAGCAAAACACACGAGGGGGCAGAATTATTATTTTTTGGGTGGGGCGGGGAGAAAGGAGATATTTATAGTTATTAGATATCAATGAATACGCTTTTTATTGAAATTTTGAATATTATATGGAGGATATGAGAAGAAAGTGAAACGGAAATTTCAGTAATGGGGATTATTTATATTACTAATTATTTCTCTATTGTCGTTATAGAACAACAAACAAAAAAATATTATTATTAGTAGTACTAGTATTAGTATTTTTTTTTTTTACATAGAAATAAAAATAACTTAAAGATTTTAACTTTAAAACCTAAGAAATCACAATTTATGCTTCTCACTCTTTCCTACTAGCATACAAATATATTTGTATCAAAAGGGGGGGGGGAGCGTAAATGATTGTAGGTTAATGATAATTAAGATTATTTTTCATGTATTAATGACACACAGGTCTGGCATTTTTTAAAATAAATATTTTTAAAAATAAATAATTTTTTTAATCAATATTTTTAAATAACTATTTTTAAATATTTGACAATCAGCAAACTGGGCGGGGGGGGGGGGGGGGCAAAGAGAAGACTGGATGAGAATTTCAGAAACAGAGTATAAGTTATATGATTAATTATTTTTGCGACTACGGAACAATAAACTGAAAAGATTTTTTTTATGTAAAATAAAGATTAAAAAAAAACTCTTTTGTATTCCGGAAGGGGGGGGGCTACATGGAGAAGCGTAAGTTCGGAATGTTAGGAAGTGATTTAATCATTATTTATTTATTCTTATTATTGAGCAACAAATATATCAGTTTTCTTTTCAAATGAAGAATTTCAAAGTTTTAAAATTCATTCTGCTGGAGGGGGGGGGGGGGGCATGGGAAGAAATTTTTTCGGAATAAAAGAGATGATAAAAAATCGATATATTTGTATTGATATATTTGATTATTTTTTGTCTCTGGAGAGAGAAAAAAAATAGTAGAATTTTTTTTATAGAAATTAAAAAAAAAACTTATTTGCATGATGGGAATGGGGGGGGGGGGCTAAGAATGGAAGCATACATATTTCGGATAAGCTGGAGATAATCTAAATTATTATTTATTTATTGTGATAAGTCAGAAATAAATGCGACAAATTTTATTTAAACAAAATAAAGAGTTTTAAAAATATGAAACTGTATATGATCAGAGGAGAAGGGGGGGGGGCAAAGGGCGGAAAGTGTAATTTTTGACGGAAGAAACCTAATTTGCTTTATTCATTATTGATTTATTATCAGTAGAAAGCCGTAAACGGAACAGAATTTTTAAACTATATAGATCAACAATAAATGTTTATTTTTTTTATATATCGGGGGGGGGGGGGGGCAGAGGGTGAATGAAACATTAGAAAAAGGTTAAGCCTAGCCAGACAGGACTATATTTTTCCAAAAAATAATCATGATTGGACGAAAAACTCATGATATCGGGAAGATTGCTATGGATTTAAACGACGACAAACAAGGAACGGTGAAGTTTCTGCCACCCAAACAGCGAAAATGACAGTTTACTTGCAACCGTGCCCGTGCTCTAAGAGCACGCGCATGTGACGTCACGCTTCAGCTGCTCGCTTGTTTGGGTGGCAAAAACGAATCCTTTTCCACTGTAATTACTAGAGACTTCTCGTACAAATATCTTTACTTTGAGATATTTACAAACTTTATTAGAGTTAAGAGTGCACTTTTTTTTTTGTAGTGCGCTGTGGCAAAACACACGAGGGGGGGCAGAATTAATTTTTTTGGGGGGGGTGGGGGAGAGAAAGGAGATATTTATTGTTATTAAATATCAACGAATACGCTTTTTATTGAAATTTTGAATTTTATATGGGGTATTTGAGAAGAAAGGCAAACGGAAATTTCAGTAATGGGGATTATTTATATTACTAATTGTCTGAGCGAAGCGAAGTCTTTATACTCAGAGATACGTAACGATATTAAAATTCAAAAAAATTCTTTCGTCAAGCAAATCTCAAAAAGTACTTGACGGATTTTGATTCTGTTTGTACCAATAAGTACCTATTGAAGTAATCTGGTGAATGCACCTACTTTTAAAAATTAATTCCAAATAGTTAAAAAGTTATATTAAAAAACTGATAAAAAAGCACAATTTATGTGCATACGTCACAGAAATTTGGTGAGCGTGATTTTCACCGGCTGGACATTTTCGTAGGTAACCGAATCAGTACATGGAGTAAATAGTAATCATTTTCGCACTCAGAAATATTGAATGCAATAAAACATTTTAAAATTTAATCATGCAGGAAAATAAAACTGTTATTTTTTTATGTTAAAAAATGTCATAAAAACTTTGATTTTGAGATTTTGTGATAATCTCTTAACAGCACTTTTTGATCGCTAAAAGAATGTTTTACATATTTCGCGTGTGAAAATTAGAAACAATTACGTTTTTAAGTAAAAAGTTTCTTTTATGACATCATTTTCCCTTTATATTTATTTTCATTGCATGTTTTCTTTTAACTTATATTTTGTTTGTGTATGGAAGTCAATTCTGGTCACTAATTTTTCGGCACGGATACCACAAGCGCATCAGATTTGGCGCAATTTTTTTCAAAGCCCATTTGGCGAAAACTCCCTTTTCAAATAACGCTTACATACACATTTTTAAATTATTTTATATTTTTAAAAAGAACTTACAGTAAATAAAATAATAATAATAATTAATAACTATGAAAAGAAATATTTTATATAATTAATTAAAAGAAGGAAGTGAAAGTAAATAAACATTTTATGAGTAAATAAACAAATAATAAATAAATAAAGCCGGGTTACCATCTCAGGTAAAATAATACCATTTTGGCGCCAATTATGTACCCTGGTGCATATGTGACATTTTTTCCCATTTTTCATCCGTTTCCTGTTTGCATACAAGTTTGAAATATGGAGTATGTATGCATACCTGGGAGCAATACTGGAATTAGACATTGATTTTTTTCAATTCGATCCAAAAAGGGGCAACGGGGCTATTTTTTTAAGTTTTATACAATTTATACTGCATAAAGGAGCCACTTACCTATTTCTATATACCAGAAGAAGTAAGTGGTATGTAAAAACAATTATAGTATACATAAATAAAATACTTGAGATAATATACTAGAGATATAAGCACCGGGTTTGGCGAGATTTTTTATGCCAATTAGGCGAAAACATCGTTTTGATTACAAGATGCATATAGCATGCTATAACAACACGTTATTTATTTATTTCAAAATGAAAAAAAAAGGAATAAATGAAACATTTCCTGTTATTAAAAAAGATATAACAATCAATAAATGATAATATTTTCAGAACAAACAATTTATTATAACATTTATATGATAACCAGCATGTTAGGCAACTAAACGCCATTTTGGCACCAATTACGTACCCCGGTGTATATAGGGCATATATGTGCCATATTTATTTGTAAAACTGAGCATGAAAGTTTACCAGGTGTGTGTTCATAGGCGCTTATATCTTTTTGCAACATAGAGCCTTTTGAAGCCAAAACTGCATAAAAGAAAAAATAATCAATATTTGCAGCATTTTTTTTAATGTAATGCACATTTTGTAATCAGTAGGCTCGATAATCAGACCTCGTTTTTTTTTTTTTTTTTTTTTTTTTTTTTTTCTTTAAAAGATGATATTTCATACGACGTCTTTTTGGGATTCGTCGTTTTTCCATATTTGATAGTATGTGTCTACTCGTTTTGTACCCTTTTTTGTAACTTTCTTCTTTATTAACAGCGACATCTAGATTTCCTATTTAAATAAAAATTCTTCTAAATACAAAGAATTTTGTTAAAATAAATAAATAATAGGAAATGCGGACATCTATTGCTCAAAACACAAAATTTCTCCTATTGAGTTAATAAAAATCAGTAAAAACATAATTTTTATGATAATAAAAAGGTGACTTATGTAATAACAGAGTCATATATTATGTACGTTATGGATTAAGTATGAATATTTCAATGAAAAGTGATATTTCAAAAGTATTATGAAATTAGTTAAAAACCATTTATTTTAAACTAAATGAATAAAAGATTTATATTTTTAATGAAATAAATGGGATTTGAAAAATTATTGGAAATTTATCACCATAGATGTATCAATATTACAATCAGTACCTTGTATGCAAAATGGAACAATCAGTAATACTTTTTGTACCCAAAAAATGGTCGTTGCTTTTTTTTAAGGTTAAAAAGTAGATAACGAAATATTCCTATATAGAGATGCCAAACCCTCGCTTATTGCATAGCAGAATTTTCTTATAGGAAAAGTTATTTTTTAAATCCGCAGAATGTTCCAATTTAATAAAACATTTTCTGTATTAAAATACCGGTACCCAAAATGCCGGAAACTTGGCAGCTCTGCCTATAACATTTTAATTAATCACGGTACTTTTTTTAATCGGATTCAAATTTAGTGAAGACAACGTTTTTTGGTCGAAAGCAGCTTTTTTCCACATGTGTAACTATGATACAATTCCTTGATGTTGACTTATGAATGTTTTGACTTATGCTATTATTGCTTCCTCTCATTTATTTATTTGAATTTTAAATAAGATGACTCAAAATCGTGTTTTTTAAATATACGAAAAAAATGCATTTCGAGAGAGGGCGAAAAGGACAATATTTGGCGATTTATTACCTGCGTTTGGCTAAGTGTCTTACTACCTTGTATTTAATACTCTTCACAATACTTCGCTGTTATATGGACTAAGGCGCTTTTATAAAAAGTATGACGTAATTCGGGCTTAAGAAAGTGAGTTTTTTACTGAATAATACAAATAAATGAAAAATGAATACTAAGAAATACTAATAAAAGAAAAATGAAGCATTATATTGATCTATGTATATTTAAAAATTCATCTGCTAGCACTAATTAGATAATTTATGTCTTATGTGTATATAATAGGAGATAAATAGCTTTTGATTCTGTATTTCTATGCTATAAAGCATTAACGTTTGTGTATTTTTCGTTAGCATTGGGAGTACCTAGCCGATTTAAAAAATAATGTTGGCAAAAAATGTTGGTAACCATCTTTGCTGCAAAATATACTATATTTTGCGTAGGAACAATAATCACCATCAATGCACGAGCAAAAAACTTCTAAAATTGAGAATTCTTTGATGTTGATATGACTAAAAATTTAAAATCTTTTTTTTTTCTTTTGGTGGCAACTTTTAAGATATAATATTCTCGTTATGAACGATTTCTAAAACATTCGACAATTTAATTTCACATATTAAACATTTTTTTTTTCTAGAAAAAGTTTTAAACCCAATTTATTGAGAATGTTGCAATTTCTAGGCTACTGTTGGGGTCAGAAACTATAACTTTGGCATCACAGTAACTTATAAGATGTAAGTGCTCGTTTAGTACATATTTTTAAAAAAGGATTCCTTAACTCTTATCGACAACCTCATTGCATCCTTGGAAAACAGATATTCAACATTATAAACTATTCGGATGGATTTCACACCATATAAAATACACTCCATTTCTCTACAAACATAATAGTTTATGTTATTTATAGTTTCTCAAATCAGTGCGAAGCTTCTGTTTATGCTCATGACATCATTTCAAAGAGCTATGTTTCCAATATAGGAAAATTTGGTGTTTTATTTTCTGTATTACTTTTAACATTTTGCATATTTCCAATTTTATATCCATGCATGGTTTGCTTTTCTTTTATAAAAATAGTATATGCAACAAGATTTTGTAGTTCTACGATTCGATATGCTTATTTTCATCATTATATTTTATCACAATGAATGACCAATTAAAGGTAACATCTCATTTTCTTTACTTATCGCAAGTTATTAAATGTGTATTCTCAGCAATATCGCTCAGACTAATCCCTCTGAGGGAAGTCCTAGTTATTTCTTTATTGTCGCTACAGAACAACAAACAAAAAAATAGATTTTTTTTTCTACATAGAAAGAAAAATAACTTAAAGATTTTAACTTTAAAACACAATTTAAATCATAAACTTTAAATCACAATTTATGCTTCTCACTCTTTCTTACTCGCATACAAATATATTTGTATCAAAGGGGTGGGGGGAGCGTGAATGATTGTACGTTAAGGATAATTAAGATTATTTTTTATGTATTATTGACACACAGGCCTGGCATTTTTTTAAATAAATATTTTTTAAAATAATTATTTTTTTTAATAAATATTTTTTAAATAACTATTTTAAATATTTGACAATCAGCAAACTGGGGGGGGGGTGCAAAGAGATGACGGGATGAGAATTTCAGGTATAAGTTAAATGATTAATTATTTTTGCGACTAAGGAACAATAAATTGAAAAGATTTTTTTTGTGTAAAATAAAGATTTAAAAAAGCTCCTTTGTATTCCGGAAGGGGGAGGGGGAGGGTTACAGAGGAAAGCGTAAGTTTGGAATGTTAGGAAGTGATTTCAATTATTATTTATTTATTTTTATTAGTGAGCAACAAATATTTCAGTTTTCTTTAAAAAAAAGAATTTTAAAGTTTTAAAAACTCATTGCGCTACAGGGGGGGGGGGGGAGGCAAGAGGGAAGAAAATTTTTTGGTATAAAAGGGATGATAAAAAAAATTGATATATTTGTATTGATATTTTTAATTATTTTTTTGTCACTGAAGAGAGAAAAAAAATAGTAAAAAAGATTTTTTTTTATAAATTTTTTTTATAAATATTTTGAGCTTATTTGCATGATTGGAAGGGGGGGGGGAGCTAAGGATGAAAGCGTACATATTTAGGATAAGCTCCAGATAATCTGGATTATTATTTATTTATTGTGATAAGTCAGAAATAAATGCGGCAAATTATATTTAAATAAATAAAGATATTTAAAAATATGAAACTATATATGATGAGAGGGGGGGGGGGCAAAGGACGAAAAGTGTAATTTTTAACGGAAGGAACCTAATTTTCTTTATTCATTATTGATTTATTGTAAGTAGTAAACCGTAAACTGAACAGAATTTTTAAACTTTAGAGATCAACAATAAATGTTTAATTTTTTTTATATATCGGGGAGGGAGTAAGGAAACATTAGAAAAAGATTACGCATAACCAGACAGGACTATATTTTTCCAAAAATAATCGTGATTGGACAAAAAAAGCATTATATCGGAAAGATTGTTATGGACGACAAACGAGGAACGGCGATGTTTCTGCCACCCAAACAGTGAAAATGACAGTTTACTTGCAACCGTGCCCGTGTTCTATACCCTCTGAAAAAGACTGTTTGTTGGAAGAAGGGGAAACAATATCAAAATGATCTCACGCCTATTGCTGTTTTTCTTTTTTTACCCGCAGCTGACGTCACATGGGTAAAATCCATTAGCAATCATTCATTGTACCCAATGAGGATATTCCATCTACGTCATAATCATGTGGTCCAGGCAAAAACTTCTAGCATAAAGAAGAGAAAGCTCCGTTAGACGTGACGTAAATCCCCACCAGCCAATGGAACAGTTCATGGGGAAATCAGTAGCAGCCTCCCTCTTTATCAGTTAGAAGTTCTTTGGGTAAATTACCGGTACCACGTGACTTTTTACAGCCTCCAACACAGATTTGGAATATCCTCCATTCTTGTGATGTAACAGTCTCGAGAATAGAGTCCAGTGAATGATCCGCTGATGGCCAATCTTCCGCGACGTCAAAATAGAGCTCGCAGGTATTGGCTATAAGGAAAGGGCATGTTTACAAACAAACATTTCCGTGAATCAATCTACCACTACATTTTTGTCGTTAAGACCATTGTAGAAGTCCTCTTGACGACGTAGGCTAGTCATATCGTAGATCTGTCGAACTCAGATTAATTAAAGCACTCTAACTCATGTGCACATTAGGAGTCTGCATAAAAGTTAAAAAATTCTAATTTCGCTCATTATTAAACTAGCAGCTACAAGATTAGCGAGACCCATAGAAGAACCTGGCATTTAAGCTATTAATATCATATTACTTCACTATATTAAAAAAAAAAAAAAAAAAAAAAAAAAAAAACACTAGTTAAGGTATTTCTTACCCTCAAATCGCTGTTTTTGAGAAAATTTTCAATTTATTATTATTATTATTATTATTATTATTATTTTAAATTCAAGTTCAGGATCAGTTCAGGTTCAGTTCAGGTTCATTTAGGATTCGAAAAAATGGTTTCCTTTTCGTTCAGCGATAATAAGAAGCAAAGTTATAGCCCAAAATATATACCATAAATGAATTTTCTACCACGAAGTAGCCATAGAAAGATAAAAAATACTTTTTAAAGCACAAATATAAATATATTGCATTTTTCATTGCATACATTTACTGAAAATGTCATTTCTTAAACAGTTTTTAAGATGTTGAAATAAAATTTTGTGAACAGGGTTTTGCTCATTAAATATAGTCCAAGACCTTGTAGCGCAAAAAACCTAAGGTATCAAGCACAAGAGAAAAACCTTTATTTAATGGAAAAGTAGAAATAGGGGAATTTAATGATTCATGAAGTGGTGCATAAGTAAAAAATTAATACCACCTACCACCAGTGGTTCATTCGTAGGTTTATCATTGTGTTTCTCTTGCAATCAAAGATATGAAAACATGGAGAACTGGGAGCAGGAAAAAACACAATGATAAATCTACGAGTGAATCACTAGTAATTTTATTTTTTGACTTATGCATCACATCACTTCCAGCAGACATAGATCATTAGATTCCCCTGTTTCTACGCCTCCATAATTTTTTTTTTTTTTTTTTTTTTTTAGAGTTTGATACTTTAGGTTTTTGTACTCTCGGCTCTTGGACTAACAGGTATGCTATGCAGCAAAATATAGCTTGTATTTAAGAGACTTTTTTTATTGAAAAAAAACCACATTTTTTAGAGGGGGAAATTATCTTTTGTATACAAAGTTTGACATAAGTTAGTAAGTTTAAGAGTATTACCAATATTTTGCTTCATAACACAGGTAAGTGGTTTGCCAATATACTGTTGAAAAAAAACATTAAAAAGAAACATATTGAATAGATTTCGTTACAGAAGGTTTGACATAATCGATTTTTTTTACTAAAATTCGACTAAATATTGCCTAAATTTGAAATTCTGTTTTAACTAAACACATGTGCTTGATAAAAATTTCATATATTTAAAAAAAAAAGTTTCCCGAAGGTAGGCACATACCTGAAATATTTTAAGTATTACGCAAAAACTCCACCTGAGAAGAAAGAATGTTCACTTTTGTACAGCCTATTTCTACAGCTATTTCAATGCACCGTGCATTCAGTCATTTTTGCTACTCGTAAGTAATTTCCCTTATCAAAATCCAGTTTGGATGTTTTAAATGTTGAATATTTTAAATGCTTTGTGTTACATGTGGGTTCTGGATGCCGAAAAATTCAATGCAAAATTGTTAAAAATGTTTCAAATTTATGGATAATTTGCATAAAGTTAACACAGGAGCATCAAAAATTCCAACATCCAAAGCGCACACGTAATCGGCCGAATCGCATAGTGGGAAAACTAATCAAAAAAAATATAAAACAAATTAAAATTAATCAAAAATAAAGAAAATTAATTTATCAAAAATAAAACACCGTTTACCACTGATGATAAAAAATTAAAATAGAATAAAAGGAAAGAACTCACCCATCTTGTGTATGAAAATCAGGAAACACATTTTTTTTTATTGATGAAACTATTTTATTTTGGCAGGTGTATATATATAAAATACTTAGTTGCATTCAAAATCTTATTATGTAGGAATTTTAAATATAAATACTATTGTAGTAAAGAAGAAAGGTTTCAGTCCTGTATTACACTATTGATAAAGATAATTTCAGAATGTTCTTTCGATTATTGTTCTTATTAGTCAGTATGTGAGATAGTCCTAAAAAAAAATATTGAAGATATTACTTTGAGTTCTTAGAGAGTTCTTGTGGATGGATGAAATCAGTTTCTATTGTAGGATTATTATTTATACTGACAAAGGAGAGTTGATTGAGCATCAAACACTGATGATGTTGCAATGCAGATAATATCAGCCAATTCTCTTTGAGACAAAAATCGACGGGTGCAAAAAATAGCAATATCCTTTTAAATAGGACAAACCTGATGTGATTCTGACATTGCAGCAGATGCAAAACATATACCGGCAAGCGAAGATGGCTGAGAAGAAAATAAAAGCAAAAGATGCGGCTTCGCAGGCACCACTCCTCCGAGACCAAATCGCCAAGTTCAAAAGCACTGGATGCTGTTTAAATTCTATCAAAAAATGATGTACTGCCAATTTTACTGTAGATCCCCTCTGCAGACCACGAGGCACAATCCTTAGAAGAACTGTCGACTCCCAGAGACTTTCCGGAACTGAAGTCCTACGCTACGGGAAAAAATTCCCGAGCGAGGAAGTCGAAAAGCCCGCGTCTTACATCGCAGGTGGCAAAACGTAGAATGATGAGTTTTCCAGACGCTAGCCTCACAAACCAGCCTCGGCTCAGCCAATCAGAGACGATCCTGAGCGTACCCGTTTCTCGCTTGTTCTCGAAATTTCGTTGATGATTCATCCTTAACACCACCGACCTACACATGACGAAAAATGGCGTCTATTTTGAAGGGAAGAACACATTTTTTCACTGTCATGGCGGACCAATTTACAGCGGGAATATTCAAAATATAAAAACATTACAACATACAAAATAACATATTTCAGCAAATATATGGTTGTTTTAGGAGTTACTTATGTCAAAATAACCAGAAAAATTTTATCTATCTATTGAATATAGATAGTATTAAAAAAAATCGGAAATAAAAAATATTTTATTTCTTGCAAAATAAAACAAAGAAAAAATGGTGCACGTCATGTATAGCGAAATGTTTAATTTTTTCATATTAAAGATTACGCTATAAGATCGATTTATTATTTTTATTATTAAATTAAAAAGGTGAGAAATAGATGATATCTAGAATTTATATTATATAAAACTTTTAATTTTAAAAGACTTAATTTTAAAAGATCGTTATTTAGACTGATAAGACTGAGAATTGAAATACTGTTAAATGTAACCGATTTTAGAAATAAAGTAAAAACATTATGAAAGTAAATAAATTGTTATTATGAAAAAGCAACTATTTTCAAAGGATGTATAAGTAATTAAATTTATGAAAGATCGTTTAATTTGCTAAATGAAATTTTGAAGAGGAATATTTTAATTTAAATTTTAAAAACGGAAATAATTTTTATTTTAATTTATTTATTTCTTTTAATTATTTAATATGATGTAATATTTACCTTCCCCCTGTGGAAAAAAAAATGAAAAAAAAAAATTCAGCTAACGGTCCCTACAAGAAATTGAAAACTTGAAAAAAAAAAAAAACTTCCTAGACCAAAAATAGGAACTATAAAAAAAAATTTTGCATAGACAAAATAGGAACTATAATATGCAGCAAAATTTCACTGATGAAAATAATACTGAAATATGAATGCAACACCAAAACAATATATATATATATACAAAACAAAATAATTAACACAAAGTACAATATCAAACCAAGGACAAAACATTACAAGAACATAAAACAAATATAATGCTGACAATGTACATATTGGCTACAGAAACAGTTCACAAGTGGAAATATACCCCGTACCTACAGAAGGGTGAGTTATCCGGTAAGATGGATGATGAAAAGGAAAAGAAAAAAAAATCATGTGCAGACTTTGACCCTAAACATATAGTAAAATAAATGCACAATATTAACTATGTACTATTTACAAATAAATCTCAGTAAAATCCAAATATTCAGAATAGCAAGACAAATAGACACATGGTGATACAACATAATACTGGTAATACCGTACATAACTGTTCAATCAAAACATCAATTGTAAGCAAACTTGTAGAGTGATTAATTACATATTGCAAATGGAATAAGTATTATTTTGTATTTTATAATTTTATATACATCAAATAATTTAAATAACTACATAAACTCTAGGAGAAAAACTTACGTACATCTCACAGAGAATGTAGTTGTGTCCCATGAAATAATTGGTTAAATTTTAAAAAAAAATCAAAATTATGTTTTGGACACTCATAAAAAATAAAGAAAAATTCCCTTAAAATTATAGCTTAACTGCACCTTGAAGGATTTATCGGAAGGGCATAAATTTGTGTTTCTAATCTCCCCAAGCTATGCCGAATTTACCTTCCGTGTGTGCTCGTTAAAATTTTTTGGGACTAAAAAAAAAAAAAGAGAAAGCACTTAGAGCAGTTGCTCCATCGTATTCTCATCAAAAAAATCTCCACTAGTACCAATGTAGGCATGCGCATTATTGGAGATATTTGTATACATTTTACTTTATATATTTGTATTTTTTATTATTATTTGCATTTTATTTTCATTCAATCAATTTTTTATTATTATTAGGATCCTATATAGAAAAAAATTTTTTTTTTTTTTTTTTTTTTTTTTGAATATTCTGATTTATTTTATCACTCTAAACAAGTCATTGATTTAGTATGCCCAAATCACTACCACTCAAAATTTTGATATAGATAATATATTGACAGGAAAATAATTTGTGAAATAAATAAAAAAAATAATGGTAACTTGATATTGTATACTAAGGTATTAAATATTGAAACTAATAAAAAAGGTTTGGGTGTAGCATAACAATATTAAAAATAAAACAAATTTAAATGGATTTTATGCAGAATGAGTTATCAAAGAAGAATGAATAGACCCCAAAGGATTATATGCATCTAGTCCAATGGTTGTTTCGCCCGCGAGACAAGGAAAATTCACTCTAAAATGATTTTATAGTTACCATAATATTTATATGTATAGTAAATGTGACATAAAAGGAGTTAAATAATTAAAAAAAAGGAATTACAGTTGTAGGAAGATTGGTATAAATAAACAAAACAAAAAAAAAATAAATTTCTATATCAGAATGAGATGATATATGTTGATAAAAGACACACTAATTATCTCCTGCTCTAATCAATTTACTGACATTTACGGAAATATCTCTGACAGTTGTGTCACTTAAATGTCTAATTAAATAATTATTGCTTCTTAGTGCTCTTATTATTTTATATGGACCAGAATTTTTTGGATGTAAGGCTGATGTGTGAGTAAAATTTTTTAAATATACAGTATCACCAATTTTGAATGTTGTAGCTGGTCGACCCCTAAGGAATTTGTCATTTTTAGCAAAATAATTTTGTTCAAATTGTTTGACCAATTCTCTAGTAGCAGTAATATGTTCTTTTTGTTTCTGAAAGTAAATTGAAGGTTCCTCAACTTCTTTAGGTGGTTGAAAAGTATCAATAGGTAAGTTTAAATCTCTGCCGAAAAATAAATTAGCTGGAGTGAAGTTAGTTACTGAATGCTTAGAGTTATTGTAGTGCAAAACAAAGAATTTTAATCTGTCAGACCATTCTATAACTTGATCAGATAATGCTGCAACAGATTCTTTAAGGGATCTGTGTATACGTTCTAAAAGACCGTTGGATCTTGGAAAATAAATAGACGAATTTCTACGTTTTATGTTAAGACTTTTAAGAAAAGATTTGAAAATATCAGAGGTAAAATTTTTTGCATTATCAGACAAAATAAATTTGGGAAGACCATATCTAGAAAAATAATCATTTAGTGCTTTAATGATTGAAGTGGAAGTAGCATTAGTAAGTGGAACAGCTTCCAGAAAGCGTGAATAGTGGTCAACGATGGTAAGAATAAAGAATTTTCCATCATGTGACCTGGGGAGCGGACCCACAATATCTATCGCAACCATCTCCCCGGGAGCCAATTCGCACTTAGAAATGAAGGAAGGTTTAGTATTGGTCTGTTTACTTTTATATGGCAGACATTTCTCACAACTATTGACAAAATTCTGAATATCTTGAACCATTCCGTGCCAAAAATAGTGTCTGGAAATAGCATCTACAGTCTTTGTTATTCCAAAATGAGCTTGATGACCAAGAGCAATACAACTATTTATTAAAGTTTTAGGAATTAGAATTTTGTGAGATCTATTGACATTTTTAGCTTTTTTCTTAGCAAACATTAAAAGGTTGTTTTCTGGATTGATGGAATAATTAGGATTGGAACAGGTTTTATTGATTATTTTTTCTCTGATTTCTTTTAATTTTTGATCATTTAGTTGTTCTCTTAAAATATTATCTGTGCTTAAAGAATCATTGGTTGGTATAAAAATATTTAATGCATTTACATATAAATTAGGGTTATTGGGAAGATCAATGACACGGGATAAAAAATCAGCAGGATTAACAAGTCCAGGAATATGTTCAACCTTAAAATTAAAACCTTGTAGAAATAAAAGCCATCTAGTTATGATCTCGGGTTGTTTTTCCAAATTTAAATGATAAGTTAAAGCTTTGGCATCTGTTAAAATTTTGAATTGTCTTCCGTACAGGTATTCAGAAAAATGTTTTACAGAAGAATAAATAGCAAAAAATTCACGTTTAATTGAAGGATATTTTGATTCTGCTTCGTTTAACTGTTTCGAATAAAATTCAATTGGATAAAATTTATTGTCATGTTTTTGCATTAAAATTCCACAGATAGCAACCATAGATGCATCAGTAACCAGAAAAACTTCTTTAGTGTCGTCAAAATTTTTGACAGTGGGATTAGTTAGCAAAATATCTTGAATTTTAAGAAAAGCCTCCTGACATTCCTTGCTCCAAACAAATTTAACCTTCTTTTTTGTTAAGTTAACAATAGGCTGAACAATTTTAGCAAAATCAAAAATTAGATGTCTGAAGTAGTTAATCATGCCTAAATAGCTCTGAACCTGTTTAATATTGGTAGGAACTGGAAATTTATAAATTTTATTTACATTGTCAGTGGAGGGAGAGTGACCATTTTTATTTAATTTAAAACCTAAATATGTGATTTCTTCTTTGCATATTTGAAGTTTAGCAGGATCTAAAGTTAAGTTAAATTCTTTAAGCTTATCAAAAACTTTTTGGAGCCAGACTAACATTTCTTCAACAGAATCCGCAGCAATAATAATATCATCCAGGAAGTACTGTATATTTTTACCTCTTAATGAACTCAGACAATTATTAATTAAGGTGTGAAAGTAACTCGTACTATTGATTAATCCGAAAGGTAAACGTTTTGGCATAAAATTCCCAACTTCAGTTGCAAAAGCCAGTTTAGATCTATCTTTTTCTTGAAGAAGAATTTGAAAAAATGCTGCTTTGAGATCTAACACTGTATACAATTTTTTCCCAGAAATATTTTGCATTATGTCATTGATTTTAGGCAAACAAATTTTGTAAGGTTCTGTTATTGCATTAAGTAGTCTGTAATCTATTACCATGCGAAATTTAAGTTTATTTGGATCATCAGTAGAAAGGTTTTTCTTTTTAACAAAAATAACAGGAAAACAATAATTAGATGTAGAATTTTCAATTATGCCTGCATTTAGAAGTTCAGAAATTTCATTGCGCGCGAATTCTTTTGCAATTCTCGGTATAGGGTATGGTTTGGTTTGAAGAGCAAAATTATGCAATAAATTAAATTGAGGTACTACTTTATCTGTACAGCCCAAAGTTTTGTACGAAGAAGAAAAAACAGCTGAGTTTTGCATCAAAAGTTTAAGAAGAATTTTCCTATCTGCATCAGGTAAGTGATCTAGATTGAAATTATTAACATTTAACTCTTTCTTTCTTAATTCTAAAATATCCTCAGAAGCCAAAGAATTTACCTGATACGTTTTAGTATTTTCATGAGAAGAAATTTGATCATTAGAAATGTATTTCAAATAACCCAATTTGGTGTTTTTATTTAGAATTACTTTTTGATCATTATTGTTGTAGACATATAATAAAATAGAATTATTTACATTTGGAGTATGAAGACTGAAATCTAAATTTAAAGGTAATTTATTTGTAGAAGGACAAAATAGATAGTTAGCTGAGTTCTGAATTTTATGAAGTGCTTTTAGACGAATAATTCTGCCTTGATTCGGTCTTAGAATAATTTTATGTGAAGGTGTGACAAAATTTTTTAAATTATCATCCTCTGTTTGTTCATCAATATCTGAAGTAATAGATGTGGAAGAATTATCAGATATATTATTATCAGAATTTAAATCTCTATTGTTGTTGATATTTTGTGTAGAATCAGGATTCTTGTTTTCAAAAGGAAATGACAAATTGCCCATTAATAGTTTAGAGTTTGCTGAATCTAAAATTAGTTTGTTTCTGTTTAAAAAATCATACCCTAAAATCATTTCATAGTTTGAATTCCAATTGTTATGAGTGACAAAAAATACATTTTTAAACCATTTATTTTGAATTTGGAAATTTAGTTGAACTGTCGAAGTGTATGGGATATTTGTATTGTTGATAGTTTTAATGTTAACAGATCTGGATAGAAAATTAAGTTTGTTATTGATTTTGAGCTTTTCTATTGTTTTAGGTTGAATTAACGATAAATTAGCCCCTGTATCTAACAATGCCTGAAGATTATGTTTATGAAATTTAACTGAAATGATTGGAAGATGTGATTCTTCAGCATAACAAGACATAAGATTTTTAGAATCAGAAAAATAAAAAAAAGAATCATTACCCTCACTCGAAAATTTATTAAATTGGGTTCTGTGAGATTGAGGGAATTTTTGAGAAAAATCTTCAGAACCCTTTAAAAGTTTAAATTGCGCCTGGGTCTCTGATTGTAGGGTCTAAAATTATTCCTACCTCTACCTCTGCCTCTTTGAAATCTCAGAATATCATTATCACTACCTCTGTTGCTATGACTCATTGCATTACTGTTTGTACCATCAAAAAATCTATCTTGATTCTGCGAATTTTTATGAGGACTTGAAAAATTGTAACCCTGACCTGAAAAATTGTGGGGCGGGTTTGAAAAATTATTCTGCATAGGAAAAACATTCTGGTTCGTAGAGGGAAAATACCAGCAATCTCGTGTATTATGTGGTTTTCCACAAATATGGCATGCAGCTTTCTCCTCTTTTAACTTTTTTAGTTGCTCTGCCATTTCTGTTAATAGTTTGTTGGAGTCATTTTGTTGTTTGATTAATAGTGTAATTAAAGATTCCTGGTTATTAGAAGTACTGGATTGTGTAGCATTTAAGGTGTTTACTGAAAAAGATTGTTGATCAAGTGCATTTTCGATGTCAATAGCACATGCAACCAAATCCTCAAAATTTTGCTTACCAAATTTTAGAACTTCAAGTTTTATATCTGATCTTAAGGCATCTAACAATTTATTGAACATCATATTCTTTTTAACCGTATTGATTTGTGGTAACTCCTCAACATTGGGTATCATCCTATTTACAACCGATTTGATTTCCTCAGCTAAGTTTTTTACATTTTGTTTAGGTTTCTGAGAAATTTTCTGAAAATCACTAGAAGCGGATTGAAAGTTATCAGCTTTGGTAAATTTTCTTCTAAAAAGTCTTACTACCCCCTCAAAAGTTTCTTCATTTACAACCTCTGAATCCCCAGAAAGATATTCTAAAGCTCTGTCCCTGCACAAAAGACGCAATACTATGATTCTGATGTGGTCCGGCCAGGCCTCAAGATTGCACACATCAGAAACATTTTTTATGAAAAAATCTACATTTTCCTCATCTTTTCCATGGAAAGTAGGGATGGAAGAAATTAAGGAATTTAAAAGTATCTGATTAGACATTGCTAATTCCCTGGTAAATTCAAAAAATTAAAATTTCAGGGGAAAAAGAAAGGAAAACTAATCAAAATACCAATGTAAATAATAAAAATATATGTACTTCAAAATTTGTAAAAGAAAAAAAAATAAAATATATCAAAATACACTAAAAACTCATAAAAATAAAAATGAAAATAAGCACCTAAATATTCATATGAGAGTGAACCCAAAAAAAAAATGCATAAAAATATGATCAATGAAAAATATATATCCCTAAAATGTACTCAAATTAAAAAATTTTTTTAAAGAATATATAGGAAAAAAAATTTTTTTTCATTTGCATGACTATATCCCCCCAAAAATAAATAAATGAATGCACAGTAAATAAATAAAATTACTAAAATATTTGCATTTGTAACACAAAAAAAAATATATATATAGTCAAAGTCAGCACATGAACCATAAAGATAAAAAAAAATAGTGCATTAAAATTTATTAAATCATCTTTATTTATTGAAAATTTAGCTATGAAAGAAAAGAAAAAAAATACTAAAATTAGCAAAGTACCCCAAGCAAGATCGCTAATGTCAGGGCACCAAAATGTTACATGTGGGTTCTGGATGCCGAAAAATTCAATGCAAAATTGTTAAAAATGTTTCAAATTTATGGATAATTTGCATAAAGTTAACACAGGAGCATCAAAAATTCCAACATCCAAAGCGCACACGTAATCGGCCGAATCGCATAGTGGGAAAACTAATCAAAAAAAATATAAAACAAATTAAAATTAATCAAAAATAAAGAAAATTAATTTATCAAAAATAAAACACCGTTTACCACTGATGATAAAAAATTAAAATAGAATAAAAGGAAAGAACTCACCCATCTTGTGTATGAAAATCAGGAAACACATTTTTTTTTATTGATGAAACTATTTTATTTTGGCAGGTGTATATATATAAAATACTTAGTTGCATTCAAAATCTTATTATGTAGGAATTTTAAATATAAATACTATTGTAGTAAAGAAGAAAGGTTTCAGTCCTGTATTACACTATTGATAAAGATAATTTCAGAATGTTCTTTCGATTATTGTTCTTATTAGTCAGTATGTGAGATAGTCCTAAAAAAATATTGAAGATATTACTTTGAGTTCTTAGAGAGTTCTTGTGGATGGATGAAATCAGTTTCTATTGTAGGATTATTATTTATACTGACAAAGGAGAGTTGATTGAGCATCAAACACTGATGATGTTGCAATGCAGATAATATCAGCCAATTCTCTTTGAGACAAAAATCGACGGGTGCAAAAAATAGCAATATCCTTTTAAATAGGACAAACCTGATGTGATTCTGACATTGCAGCAGATACAAAACATATACCGGCAAGCGAAGATGGCTGAGAAGAAAATAAAAGCAAAAGATGCGGCTTCGCAGGCACCACTCCTCCGAGACCAAATCGCCAAGTTCAAAAGCACTGGATGCTGTTTAAATTCTATCAAAAAATGATGTACTGCCAATTTTACTGTAGATCCCCTCTGCAGACCACGAGGCACAATCTTTAGAAGAACTGTCGACTCCCAGAGACTTTCCGGAACTGAAGTCCTACGCTACGGGAAAAAATTCCCGAGCGAGGAAGTCGAAAAGCCCGCGTCTTACATCGCAGGTGGCAAAACGTAGAATGATGAGTTTTCCAGACGCTAGCCTCACAAACCAGCCTCGGCTCAGCCAATCAGAGACGATCCTGAGCGTACCCGTTTCTCGCTTGTTCTCGAAATTTCGTTGATGATTCATCCTTAACACCACCGACCTACACATGACGAAAAATGGCGTCTATTTTGAAGGGAAGAACACATTTTTTCACTGTCATGGCGGACCAATTTACAGCGGGAATATTCAAAATATAAAAACATTACAACATACAAAATAACATATTTCAGCAAATATATGGTTGTTTTAGGAGTTACTTATGTCAAAATAACCAGAAAAATTTTATCTATCTATTGAATATAGATAGTATTAAAAAAAATCGGAAATAAAAAATATTTTATTTCTTGCAAAATAAAACAAAGAAAAAATGGTGCACGTCATGTATAGCGAAATGTTTAATTTTTTCATATTAAAGATTACGCTATAAGATCGATTTATTATTTTTATTATTAAATTAAAAAGGTGAGAAATAGATGATATCTAGAATTTATATTATATAAAACTTTTAATTTTAAAAGACTTAATTTTAAAAGATCGTTATTTAGACTGATAAGACTGAGAATTGAAATACTGTTAAATGTAACCGATTTTAGAAATAAAGTAAAAACATTATGAAAGTAAATAAATTGTTATTATGAAAAAGCAACTATTTTCAAAGGATGTATAAGTAATTAAATTTATGAAAGATCGTTTAATTTGCTAAATGAAATTTTGAAGAGGAATATTTTAATTTAAATTTTAAAAACGGAAATAATTTTTATTTTAATTTATTTATTTCTTTTAATTATTTAATATGATGTAACACTTTGCAAAAATATCCCTTTGAGAGGAAGGAATGTTAGATTTTGTACAGCCTATTTCTAAAGTTATTTCAATGCACTGTGCATTCAATTATCTTTGCTACTCATAGTAATTTCCCTTATCAAAATCCAGTTTGCGTGTTTTTTGACGAATTCTATTCTTATGCATTGCACGACCTGTGGAGAATCATTTAAAGTCATATTTACGACACCTTGATGGAAGACCGTTTCTGTTTGGAAATGGGAGCAGTCTGCTTTAGAGTTGCTGATCATTTTATTGAAAGAAGGTGACAGTTTTAGTTTTGCATATCGTATGAGATCATTTTTATGGGATTTATGACCAGATAAAATCACCAGGTTCTTCAGACACACTGGTTTATGAAGAATAATATCGAAAGTGTCGTTTACTTTTGGCGCACTTCCCCAAAAAAATTTATTTGGAGAAATGTCGTAACCATGTTCAGGCAAATGGTATTTATATACTGCTAAAGTTGTCACAATGTCAGCTGGAGGGTTTTGAAATTGTCCGTTGGAAGAAAATGACCTATCTCTTGCTTTCTGTATCTTACCGTCAAGTGATGAAAACAATCCAATATGCTGAAAAAGACCTGGCACTCGTCTTGTGACTGTATATCTGTCTTGAACCAGAAGATCTAGAAACTGTATAATGAGAAGATCAACAGGCTTTTCCAAGTGAAACATAACTAAAAATTGGCTCAGTCGAGTGAGATCTGCATTTTTAAGGAGCCTGCCAATGATGAGAAATCCTGAGAAGGTCAAAGATACCCAGTCTTGATTTTGCTTTGTACCGACAAATTGTTTTATGGCATTCACATACCCCGGCGAAGTTTCAATATCGTCCTCAAGAATCAAAAAGTATTCAGCAATACCTTGCCCACAATGAAACAGAAATGCAAAATCTAAAACCTGTTTTGATCGCCATTGGATGCGCTCCAGTGAGTCATTAAATGTTCTGAAAATAATAAAAAAACATAGGTATCAATTATAAAATCAAATTACAATTATTTTTATACATAAGAGCAATGTTTTTCTTGACCCGCAAAAATATAACTTTTTCAATTTTTTAGAGATATTGTACACCATTTTTGACTTTGAAAACTTTTAGATGCATAAATCTGCCTTTTAAAACGCTCTCTATTTATAAATGGAGTAATATATGCTGAATAAATATATAGAAGCGTTCATCGCCGTACTTTAGATCGATTTTTACAAAAATTTTTAATAATAACTTTAACTCAAGCAAATTAACTTTTAACAAAAAATATCTAGGAAAGATATCACAGACATTACTTAAATAACATCTTGCGTTGCAAACAATAGGGATGCAAAGCACAATAAATATTGATTTAGATTTTTTCCTGCAAATTCCCCTCGGACTATAGGATTAGTCCGGTAGCGTATGAGAAGAAATATACCCACTGAATCAATTTAAGGGATTAAATAATATTTATTTACACAAAGTCTTATTTAACTAATAAAATTATTCTGTATCGCATTTTTTTAGGGGTGAGGTTCTGAGTCTTGTGCGAATGTTCCCGGAACACAGAAAATTTTCAATTGTAGTATTACGGTCTTTAGATTGACCAATTCACGTGTCATATCCACAAAGGTCCCCGTGGACCTAGACGAATCTTGCTTCCTTCCCTCCTTTTTGTACGAGGAAAATCTTTCTCCAGAATCTCACTGGACTGCCTGTCTGATCCTACGCTTTTTCACAACACACCACCCAAGGTCTCTCCTCTGGTATCCTCACTTGAAAAGCAATCTCAATAGGGTGGGACCCTCTAGAACCTATTAGAGCACCTCCACATGATGTAAGTCTTAACTTCTTCTATAATTGGTCACCTGAAAATGCTGATGTCACATACGAACTACCGTGAGAAAAACTAACACCTGTTGGGTTTCAACATGAAAGTATTCGGCGGCACCTTTACACAAATTCTGAGAAAATATTTGCTGTCTAAACCAAAGTGCTCTCTTGTCAACGAAAAAAACTTCAACTTGTGCGGCCCAATATTTCTAAGAAACAGCACAATGACAAGCTCCCACGTAGGCAATTCAATCTGTAAATTTCAATTCTTTACAACACCCCCTTCTAAAGATGATTCTTCGGGCTTGCATGAAGAATCTGATAATCACTAAAATGGGATAGCAAATTCCAGTATCTCAGAATGGCATTTATAGACACCTTCTAATACATTTTTAACAAAAATACAGATATATAAGCATATACACATGATCAATAAGATTCTTTGATTAAAAAAACTGAACTAATTACATTTTTTGGGTTACAAACTATTAAATAAATCAAATTAACTTACAAAAAGTATAAAAAAACAAGTCTGGATGAATTTATTCTACACGACTAAGATAATCCACGTGGGCAATATCTCGTCCCGGTTGATGCTTTATGGCGCAATGATAAGGTTGCAGTATGAGCGCCCATCTTAATAATCTCGGATTGTTGCCAGAATTACGTTTTAGAAAAACCAAAGGATTGTGATCGGTTTCTATCGAAAGGAGTTGGCCGTCAATATAATGACGCAATTTCTTAATTGCAAAGATGATAGCCGCACATTCCTTCTCTGTCGCGCAGAAACTTTTTTCGGTCTCCGTAAATTTCCGACTTAAGTAAATTATGGGATGCTCCTCTAATCCGTCACGTTGACCTAAAACGACCCCGATACCCTTTTCGGAAGCGTCAGTTTGGATTATAAACTCCTTCGCATAGTTGGGAGCATACAATATAGGTTCCTCCGTCAGTTTCGTTTTCAACTGTTGAAACGCCTTTTCCATTTCGTCGCTCCAGCTTATTTTGTCCCTTTTGTTTTTCCCTTTAAGTGCGCGAGTTAATGGTTCTACAATAACTGCATAATCTTTTATGTAGCGGGAGTAATAACCCGCCATACCCAAACATCGACGTATTTCGGTTTTATTTTTAGGGGTGGGCAAATCTAAAATCGCCCGAATTTTTGCTTCGGCTGGGGTGCGCCTTCCGTCGCCTATCACATGTCCTAAGTATTTAACAGACTTTTGTGCAAATTTGCACTTGGCTAATTTAATCTTCACTTTAGCTTCTTCGACTCTCATAAGCACTTTTTCCAAATGCAACATATGATCCTCCCACGTTTCCGAAAATATGGCCATATCATCAAGATAAGGTAGGCAGAATTCTTCTAACCCTCTTAACATCTTATCCATAAATTTCGAAAATCTAAAGGACGCATTTAACATTCCAAACGGCATGACCAGAGGTAAATAGGAACCAAAACTGGTTACAAAAGCGGCCAGCCTTTGAGCTCTAGCGGTCAACGGAATTTGCCAATAACCCTTTTGTGAGGTCTAACACCGTAATGTACTTTGCTCTGGCAACTTTCTCTACCCGGTCCTCAATGTTCGGTAAAGGAAAAAATTCTGCCCTGGTGATCTCATTCAATTTCCTATAATCTATACAGGGTCTAGGATCTTTCCCAGGTGCCTCTACTAGAATCATAGGGGAGGTAAAATCCGATTCCCCTTCAACAATTATATTCAGTTCCAGCATTCTTTTAATTTCTTTCCTCAAAATTTCCGTTTGTCTAGGCGAAGATCTGTAAGGTTTCATTTTAACAGGTTTATACTCTAACAATTCGATATCGTGCTCCATTAAATCAGTGCGTCCCGGATCATTTGAAAATAAAGAACTAAACTTATCTAATAATTCTCTCAACTGCTCAATTTGCGCCGAGGTGCATCTAGAGTTCAAATTGCTATCTTTTATAACATTTTCAAAGTTATAAATCTCAGCGTCAGCTTCCGGAAATGCTATATCCAAGTCTATGTTGTCCTCGACCTCATCTATCTCTTGCGCTACGAAATGGACTAACTCAATTCTTCTTAAATACGGCTTTAAGAGATTAACATGAAATATTTGAGATTTCTCACGCCTCCCAGGAACATTTACGATATAATTTGTCTCAGAGATTTTAGATAGAATTTTCCCAGGACCTATCCACGACACCGAAAGTTTGTTCTTTTTGTTGGTATTCAAAACTAACACCTCATCACCTACGTTAAACTTTCTCTCAACCGCGGTTTTGTCATACCACAACTTTCTCTTTTCTCGCGCTTCGGTCATATTTTCAACTGCTAATTCCTGACAATGTTTTAGCCTATTGACCAAATTAAACACATACTCAGTAATTAATTCATTCTCTTCTTCTTCCCCCGTCCATTTTTCAAAGAGTAAAGCTTCGGGAGTTCGTAAATTCTTCCCATGTACTAACTCAGCCGGAGAAAATCCCGTAGTATCATGAGTTACCGTTCGTAAGGCTAGCAACGCATGCGGCAAATTTGCCCCCCAACTTGCACCATTTTCTGTGCAAAGTACTTTCAATAATCTTTTCACAGAACGATGCCATCGCTCGATACCGCCATTCGATTGGGGCCTACACACTGAGGAATGAGTTAATTTAACTCCAAATTTCTTCAAGAATGTAGTTGTTAACTCGCTTATAAAGTAACGCCCAAGATCCGTTTGTAATTCTCCTGGATAACCTAATCTACTGAATACCCACATTAATGCTTCAATAATAGTTTCCGAACTTACATCAGGTAACGGCAAAGCTTCGGGATATCTACTCGCCATACAAATTACCGTTAAAATAAAGCTATTTCCTTTTTCCGAATTAGGAAAAGGGCCCACGACATCAGCGCATAGCTTTGAAAAAATTTCTCCAATAATAGGTACACGCCTGAGAGGAACTTCCCCTATCTCTTTAGGCTTACCAACGCGCTGACAACTATCGCACGTCTTCACATAATCTTCTATCTCTTTGATAATATTTGGCCAAAAGTAATGACGCGACACCTTATCTTTTGTCTTCATCTCTCTGAGATGCGAAGAAATACCCTCATGACAGGCTCCTAGCACATCTAATCTGAATTTCGAAGGTATTACCAATTGTAATCTCTCCCCTCCTTTATTATCAAGTGTCTTCCTAAACACTAAATCATTCATAATTTCAAAGTGAGACTTCTTATGTTTCGCTTTTCCCTAACTTCTTTTAACAAAGGATCTGTTTCCTGTTCGGTCTTGAATTCCTGACGACTAACCCGTGCTAAATTCCCGAACTTGTCATTTAAATCTTTAGGTAACAATTCCCAATTCAAAATTTCATCTTTGTCTAAAAGTTCCAAACCCCTTTCACGCCTCACAATAGTATCGTCTGATTCATCTTCCGAATACCCCACTTGTAGCCCTTCTGTGTTTACACATTCCATATTTTCCCTAGCCTCATCCATCAAACTGACAGGTTCCTTCCTGGCTTGTGATCTGGTAATCACTGCATTCACCTCACTTACGTGCTGTCTGGCAGAATCCATAAGCTTTTGCGTTTTATTTCCCAAGAGGTAATAACACAAATCCGATTCTTTATTGACAACCCCTGCCTCCGTCTTAAGAGCCCCCACTCCATCAAAAGCGATTTCTATTTGTGCCACAGGCAGGCACCGTATGTTAGAATCCAAAGGTTGTTTCACAAAGACATAATCCCCTGTCAATTGATTCTTTGTTACATGTTCCTCACTTAGCAGATCTAAATTCGTTCCCGTGTCACGGAGTGTGACAACTTCACGCCCATTTATTTTTGCCTGATTCAAATAAGGTTTAAATCCTGTTTCAAAATCTGAAGGTTTACTCATATGATTCACTTTAACAGTAATTTTTTTCCCTTTTCTTTAATTCCGGACATTCGGCCTTAAAATGTCTTGAAGAGTTACAAAGAAAACATCTGTTTACCCGCCTCTTTTCAAAAACCCTTTCTCTTTCCGAATCCCTATCTCGCCAATTGAAATTCTTTTCAACGCTTTTGTTCTCTACACGCGGGCTATTTTTTTCGAATTTTTTATCCCCAAAGGATTTCACTTGAAAGGTTTTTCTTTGCGATTTTTTTACAACTTCTAATTCATCTAAACGTTTTACTAAAATTTCTGGGTCTGTGAAATTTGACCAAACATCTATTAGATGGTCTTTCAACTCTTGCGGCGCTCTTTTTTTAATCTGATCGGTAATTAATAGATTCTTTAATTCCTGAAAAGTTGTGATTTTTAAAGAGTTTAACCAACCTTCCAAATAGCTATTTAATTCAAAAATTAAATCTCTCCACGGATTATTTGGATTTCTCTGATGTTGATTGAATTTTAATCTATACGATTCTGCATTGAATTTGTACCGTTCTAATAATTTACCTTTCACATACTCATAATTATCTGTTAAATGTGCACGTTCTCTAAGAATTAATTCTGCCACGTTTACAGGTAGAAGCGCCAATAAATTAGTTACTAATTCATCATCTTCTAAATTACATTTTTTTGCTTGTCTCTCAAACAAATTTAAGAATAAAGATATTTCTGAGCGACTCTCATCAAAACGATGTATTAAGGATTTTAAAGGCAATTTATTAATTCTCTCCGCGCCATTATTTGATGCCACACTACGCGTCTCTGCCTCTTGCGATAATTTTAATTTTTCCAATTCATATGCCCTGTCTCTCTTTTTATCTTCCCTCTCCATTTTTTTTCTTTCCTTTTCCTCAGCTACCAAAGTTTCTCTATCATGTAATATATTTTTGGCTTGTGCCAACGCAAAATCTTTATCAAAATCTTCAGCCGATTCTATTTTTTTTATTATTTTCGCAATCGTGTCATTTTCGTCAATCTCAACATCCAATTCCCCTGCTAACACTTGCAAATCAACCTTTTTGAAACTTTTCCAATCTGACATTTTGAAAACTTAACCTCACAAATTACACAAATACCAAAAAATATAATAACAGAAAAAATATATAAGCATGCACAAAATATATCATTCAGTTATAAATTTACACATTAATTAGAAGTACACTATTCCCCGTTTAAAATTTCATTGAAAACAACAAAATGCCTCTCATCTGCAACCGTCATTATGCCACATTATTACACCTTAAAATATTTAGCTAAACCCTCAGAAATAATCTCCTTAAAAGCAGATTAGAACATTAAATTATTAAAATCTAGAAACTGTTCAAGTAAATTTTTCTTAACACTCTTTTTCACTAGCAAAATAATATGCTGAAAATTTTCTTAACTGTAAAAATAATTGATATTCTTAAAGTACTTTTTTTTTTTTTTTTTTTTTTTTTACATGGACACAGAAAGATTTTACATAAAAATAATCTAATAGAAAAAATTCTTATTGCAACCAACTGTTAAATGTAATCTTTCATTGATCTCTAGTGAGACATTTTACATGTCAAAATCCAATAACTGAACTAGCTAAGATAAATAAAAACATATACCAGGCAATAACAATTCCTAAACTTTATGAACAATGCCATAAATGCCATACCATGCTGAGATAAAAGAATTCACTTACCCCGCTTGATTCTGTCAATCACCTCCAATCAACAATGGACTCCTTTCAGATACGTCGCTTTGTCCAGCACTAAGTATTCACGGATTGTTTTCCTCTCCAATACTGTTTGTAAAGAATGTCTGTTTTCAGCATTTCAGATCACTAAGTTTCTTATACCACACACCACATTGTTAATCAATAGTATCCTTAGGGTACACAACAGCGAAAATCTTGTCACTTTTCAGAGTTCTTTTCGAATTCCAGTTCGCCTTTTGTATTCCAGTTCGCCTTGACACAAAATCACACCGCTTGCCACCAGCTGTTGCAAATTCCCCTCGGACTATAGGATTAGTCCGGTAGCGTATGAGAAGAAATTTACCCACTGAATCAATTTAAGGGATTAAATAATATTTATTTACACAAAGTCTTATTTAACTAATAAAATTATTCAGTATCGCATTTTTTAGGGGTGAGGTTCTGAGTCTTGTGCGAGTGTTCCCGGAACACAGAAAATTTTCAATTGTAGTATTACGGTCTTTAGATTGACCAATTCACGTGTCATATCCACAAAGGTCCCCGTGGACCTAGACGAATCTTGTTTCCTTCCCTCCTTTTTGTACGAGGAAAATCTTTCTCCAGAATCTCACTGGACTGCCTGTCTGATCCCAGGCTTTTTCACAACACACCACCCAAGGTCTCTCCTCTGGTATCCTCACTTGAAAAGCAATCTCAATAGGGAGGGACCCTCTAGAACCTATTAGAGCACCTCCACATTATGTAAGTCTTAACTTCTTCTATAATTGGTCACCTGAAAATGCTGATGTCACGTACGAACTACCGTGAGAAAAACTAACACCTGTTGGTTTTCAACATGAAAGTATTCGGCGGCACCTTTACACAAATTCTGAGAAAATATTTGCTGTCTAAACCAATGTGCTCTCTTGTCAACGAAAAAAACTTCAACTTGTGCCGCCCAATATTTCTAAGAAACAGCACAATGACAAGCTCCCACGTAGGCAATTCAATCTGTAAATTTCAATTCTTTACACATAAGATTTCCTCTCAATAGATGGCGTAATCTGATAATTTGTTCACTGATCTCAGGACTTTGAAAAAAGTACTGATTTATACGTGCTGTGCTTGCTTAAAGTGCTATTACACATTACACGTAAAAATTTCAAGCGACAAAAATCACTTGCGACTCATAAGATATCTCGCAAGTAGCGTATCACTTTTTTTGTTTTTCAAGCATTTCATTAGCTGTTCTGTAAAAGCTTTTTCTATCGCCAATTAATCACTTCGTTTCAAGCGTCAAAATCACTTTGGCACAAAATGTTACAGAATGTTACTACGCTGTTTTGTTACAGAAAGAAGACGATGGAAAGTATCATCCAATACAATACTTAAGCAATAAAACATAGCCACACCAAGAGAAATATTAAAGTTATGAACTTGTTTTCCGAGGGACTCTCTTGAAACCATAGATTAATATTGAATCATTGGAAATTAAAGACAACTTTGACGCCTTGTGTATAGTACACTATGTGATCAATGACGACTGGTCACTTGCGATTTTAGACGTTTTATTCAATATCTTCAGAAAGGCACGAGGAATTATCCTCAAACTTCTAATGTGTAAATGGTATGTAGAGTCATATACTATTAACGTGAAGGGTTTTTACCGAAATCACACAGTAATTCACAAAGGTGTTCGTACATTTACGAATTTCAATAACATAGAGCTCTATCCATTAATTAAGAATAATATTTCATAATTGGTATGGAAGAATAAAATCTATAAATTATTCTTAACAAAACTACATAAAATAATTTAAATACATAGTAAGACTTTATTCTGTAGAAATCAATAATCAAAAAATAAAAAAGCTACCACACAAAAGTCTTCGTACACCTTAAAAAATCGCTACATATTAGTTAATATTGTAATATTTCCATAAATTAGTATTTAGTAGGATTTCCTTTAGCATCCACAACAGCTTTTAAACGCCTGAAAATAGATTTCACAAGTTTTTAGCTCACAGGCTATCATAGCCTGAGAGCTTATGTGCCCGTCCGTTCTGTATGTATGTGCGTATGTGCGTAACGCGATAACTCATGATAAAAATATCGGATCCACTTGAAATTTTGTATATAGGTATATCCTGATAAGGCGCTTCCCTGATTAGTTTTTGGAGTTCATTCGATATGTATAAGAGGGGGAACGGGGGGCTCATGCCCCCCGTTAGTTGATATAAATGGGATTTTCATGCAGAATTAAGTTTTCAAAATTTAGATTAGGATCATTCTGATGAGGCGATTCCGTGACTGTTATTAGGTGTTCATTGAATAAGTATAAATAGGGGGAACAGGGGTTCTAATCCCCCCCCCCGTTAGTTGATATAAATGGGATTTTCATGCAGAATTAAGTTTTCGTTCAAAATTTAGATTAGGATCATTCTGATGAGGCGATTCCGTGGCTGTTATTAGGTGTTCATTGAATAAGTATAAATAGGGGGAACAGGGGTTCTAATCCCCCCCCCCCGTTAGTTGATATAAATGGGATTTTCATGCAGAATTAAGTTTTCGTTCAAAATTTAGATTAGGATCATTCTGATGAGGCGATTCAGTGACTGTTATTAGTTGTTCATTGAATAAGTATAAATAGGGGGATCAGGGGTTCTAATGCCCCCCCCCGTTAGTTGATATAAATGGGATTTTAATTGAGAATTAAGTTTTCGTTCAAAATTTAGATTAGGATCATTCTGATGAGGCGATTCCGTGACTGTTATTAGGTGTTCATTGAATAAGTATAAATAGGGGGAACAGGGGTTCTAATGCCCCCCCCCCCGTTAGTTGATATAAATGGGATTTTCATGCAGAATTAAGTTTTCGTTCAAAATTTAGATTAGGATCATTCTGATGAGGCGATTCCGTGACTGTTATTAGGTGTTCATTGAATAAGTATAAATAGGGGGAACAGGGGCTCTAATGCCCCCCCCCCCGTTAGTTGATATAAATGGGATTTTCATGCAGAATTAATTTTCGTTCAAAATTTAGATTAGGATCATTCTGATGAGGCGATTCCGTGACTGTTATTAGGTGTTCATTGAATAAGTATAAATAAGGGGAACAGGGGTTCTAATGCCCCCCCCCTTAATTTATATAAATGGGTTTTTCAAGCAGAATTGTCAGATTTCGTTCAAATCTCTGAATAGTTTTGGAAGTTTAATGGTTAAGTATAAAAGAGGGGGATAACTCCTTTTAAATTATATAAATGCTAAATGGGTTTTTATTAAGAATTATCTAATTTGCTCTGAATTTTGGATATAGATTTTTTATATGATAAAGCATGTCTTTGATAGTATAGGAGGTTCAATGATTAAGTATAAAAAAAAGAGGAAAGGGGAGAGCTGTTTCCCCTTCTTAATTTTTTTTTCGAACGGAATTAACCCTTGAAAATATAAGGCTTTAATGTGCAATTAGTATTTGTAGCCTGTGAGCTCAATGCCATCAGTTTAACTGGGCAGTATTCTTTTTATTTAATTAGCTCACAGGCTATCATAGCCTGAGAGCTTATGTGCCCGTCCGTTCTGTATGTATGTGCGTATGTGCGTAACGCGATAACTCATGATAAAAATATCGGATCCACTTGAAATTTTGTATATAGGTATATCCTGACAAGGCGCTTCCCTGATTAGTTTTTGGAGTTCATTCGATATGTATAAGAGGGGGAACGGGGGGCTCATGCCCCCCGTTAGTTGATATAGATGGGATTTTCATGCAGAATTAAGTTTTCAAAATTTAGATTAGGATCATTCTGATGAGGCGATTCCGTGACTGTTATTAGGTGTTCATTGATTAAGTATAAATAGGGGGAACAGGGGTTCTAATGCCCCCTCCCGTTAGTTGATATAAATGGGATTTTCATGCAGAATTAAGTTTTCAAAATTTAGATTAGGATCATTCTGATGAGACGATTCCGTGACTGTTATTAGGTGTTCATTGAATAAGTATAAATAGGGGGAACAGGGGTTCTAATGCCCCCCCCCGTTAGTTGATATAAATGGGATTTTCATGCAGAATTAAGTTTTCGTTCAAAATTTAGATTAGGATCATTCTGATGAGGCGATTCAGTGACTGTTATTAGTTGTTCATTGAATAAGTATAAATAGGGGGAACAGGGGTTCTAATCCCCCCCCCCCGTTAGTTGATATAAATGGGATTTTCATGCAGAATTAAGTTTTCGTTCAAAATTTAGATTAGGATCATTCTGATGAGGCGATTCCGTGACTGTTATTAGGTGTTCATTGAATAAGTATAAATAGGGGGAACAGGGGTTCTAATGGCCCCCCCCGTTAGTTGATATAAATGGGATTTTCATGCAGAATTAAGTTTTCGTTCAAAATTTAGATTAGGATCATTCTGATGAGGCGATTCCGTGACTGTTATTAGGTGTTCATTGAATAAGTATAAATAGGGGGAACAGGGGTTCTAATGCCCCCCCCCCGTTAGTTGATATAAATGGGATTTTCATGCAGAATTAAGTTTTCGTTCAAAATTTAGATTAGGATCATTCTGATGAGGCGATTCCGTGACTGTTATTAGGTGTTCATTGAATAAGTATAAATAGGGGGAACAGAAGCTCTAATGCCCCCCCCCCCGTTAGTTGATATAAATGGGATTTTCATGCAGAATTAATTTTCGTTCAAAATTTAGATTAGGATCATTCTGATGAGGCGATTCCGTGACTGTTATTAGGTGTTCATTGAATAAGTATAAATAAGGGGAACAGGGGTTCTAATGTCCCCCCCCCCTTAATTTATATAAATGGGTTTTTCAAGCAGAATTTTCAGATTTCGTTCAAATCTCTGAATAGTTTTGGAAGTTTAATGGTTAAGTATAAAAGAGGGGGATAACTCTTTTTAAATTATATAAATGCTAAATGGGTTTTTATTAAGAATTATCTAATTTGCTCTGAATTTTGGATATAGATTTTTTATATGATAAAGCATGTCTTTGATAGTATAGGAGGTTCAATGATTAAGTATAAAAAAAGAGAAAAGGGGAAAGCTGTTTCCCCTTCTTAATTTTTTTTTTCGAACGGAATTAACCCTTGAAAATATAAAGCTTTAATGTGCAATTAGTATTTGTAGCCTGTGAGCTCAATGCCTTCAGTTTAACTGGGCAGTATTCTTTACTAACTAGAAGACAGCCCGTCAAAATGACGTGTTTGCATTTTTAAAAGGATGATAAAAAATTACAACTGTGGTCAATCAGCCACTTTAGGCTTAAACAATTTTTAAAAATACAGCGATTAAACATGGAGAAAAAAATCTATTTTAAAAAAAAAGAAAATTTTAACAGAAATTTGCATTTAAAACTATAACAAAACTGTCTGGTGGATGATGGGGTTATAATGAATAAATCGTAAATACATAAATTTTAAAAGAATAAAGTAAGGCAAAAAAATCAATTATAAAAGATTATATTCTGAAACTGCAGCCAAAAAATATCGAGAAATACTGAAAGAAAATAATAAAAATATCTAAAAGAATTTCCTATTGTGGCCCATTTTTTAGCTAATACTTATAAGAAAACACTCTATAAGATCGAAAGCAAATGTCAAGAATAAAGAGTAAACAATGAACGTGTTCGATAGATACACGCGCGCAAGCTCAAGAGTTTTTACCGAGTACTATTCCGCTGTAAAGTCCACTCCACGTACCTGACTCCTGAGCGTGCGCGCTCAACGCGCATAGATCCCGAACGCGCCCGATCATTCCTGAGTGGTGATGTTACAAAGGAGTCATTCTAAAGATTCAATCACGGAATTTGTCATTCTTGAATGGCAACAGTATTGATTTCCTTACATTGTTTGTTTGATTTGTTTTTTCCGTAATTGCTGGTTGTTTTATTTAGAACTTAAACATTATAATTAAAAAGTTTTTGTAGGTTTTAAAGAAAGTGAGTAATGAATAAATCTTTCACATGTATATTTTCATAAGTTGAACAATTAGAATATTTGTGAACAGCTCGGAATAGTTAAGCCTAACGTGGACGCAGTTGCAATAAGTTTCTTTTTCTCGTGGATGGGTTGTCCCCGGAATCGTCGTACACGGAAGGGTTTTATATATATAATGTTGTGTTTTGATACTCTAATTGCCAGTTCTCTCTAAATATGTTCTATTGGGTTTAAATCCGGCGACTGGAGTAGTGTTTTTAGAACTTGTGGACGATTATAGAGATACCAGAGGTGAATGTTGAGAGCCGTTGATTAGAATTTTTATCCTGATAAAAAAATTGTTTTCAATACCCAAATTTTAGGGCTAATAATTTTAAATTGTCTTTTAAAATATTTAAATAAAGTGCATAATCCATTATGCCATCAATGAATACTAAATTACCTAGTCCTGATGCTGCCATACATCCCCACACAAGGACACCTCTATCACCATGCTTAACTGTTCCAGATAAGTTCTTGGGATTAAGTTCTTCATTTTTTCTTCTCCATACAATTATACGTCCACCGCAGTGGCGTAGCAAGCGGGGGGCAAGGGGGCGGTCCGCCCCGATTGTCACCCTCTAAGTGGTGACACCCAATCTTTATTTGCAAATAAATATACATATTCTTATAAAATTTCGGAAAAGAAGTCTGATGTAAAATGTAATTTCTAAAACACGACACAACAGAGCAAACTTTCGTTTCTTAGAGAATGTGAAATTTTTGCACAGAATATGATGTGTCTAAATAACATTTGCACCAAGGAACAAAAACCAACCCATCCAACAAGTAGTTAGCAAAAGCAAACTTTAAAAAAAAGAATTTCTTCTACATATAGACACGACACTGACTTATACGGATTATGGGTAAGTGAGGAGTCGCTCCTGTGGTTTTTTTATGCAGAAGGACAAAAAAGTAAATAAGGAATGGTATGGTCATTTGTTGTAATAACGTAGAGTTATGATTGACGAAATTGGGGGGGGGGGGCATCCTTTATCCGCCTCGGATGTCACCCATCCTAGCTACTCCACTGGTCCACCGGAACCAAAAACATTTAATTTTCTTTCATCTGCAAATAAGACATTCCAATACGATTCCGGTTTATTAGTCATTTGTTGTAATTACGTAGAGTTATGATTGACGAAATTGAAGGGGGGGGGGGTGACACCATGGTGGCTGGGGGTGACATCCTTTATCCGCCTCGGGTGTCACCCATCCTGGCTACGCCACTGTGGACACACCCGCCTGGCTACGCCACTGTTTGGTTCCACCGGAACCAAAAATGTTGAATTTGCTTTCATCTGCAAATAAGACATTCCAATACGATCCCGGTTTATTTATCATTGATTTTGCGAAAGCTTTCTGTTTTTCGCACAAACAAAAAATTTTCCACGGGCAAAACACCCATTTAATCTAGCTGATCTCAGAACGCGTCGAACAACTTCAGGTGAAACTGAAGTAGAATATTTTTCATTAAATTCTATGATAACTTTTACAGCACTTAAACATGGATTTTTTTCAATTTTTCTAACTAATAACATTTGATCACGTTGCGATAACTTTGGTTGGTTGGTTGATTTTTGTCGTCCGATTACCTACGCTAATGGGATATAGGACCAGGGGGAGTGCCCTCCGTGGGGGTCTTTCTAAGGGAACCTAACCCGTATTTACGCAAGGTTCGAAGAAAACCACGGAAAACTCCGAACGGTTAGGCCGACAGCCGCGATTGGGTTCGAACCCAGCACCTGCCGTCTACCAGTTGAGAGGTCCGAACCTCTCGGCCACTGGTGGGGCCTTGCGATAACTTTGACAGACGACCTTTTCTTACCTTGTTTTAGACTCGATTTTCCTCTTTAAAGCGTATTATTCCATACTTCACGGTAGAGTACGAGCACTTTTGTGAGCCACTGTATATGGAATCTTTCGAATATCTTTCGGATAACCCAATCAAAACTAATGTCGCAAAAGCGTTGAAACGGTATCATATGAATGAGAGGCTTCTTGTAACAATTTATATTCATTTTTATGAGGATAGCACGCATACTCGTAAGGAAAAATTAAGGTTTTCATAAAAACATTCCCAAATTTTACCAAGTGTTTTTAAAATAGTGTTTTACAATTTGCAGAGTTCTTAATATAAAAGAATATTCTTTTCAGGAGTTATGACAAACGACATTGTACCCAATACCTTGCAATCAGAATTAAAAAATAATATATATTAGATGAAAATAAGCAGGTTCAGTAAGTAATGTTCCACTGCGAATGCGCAAAATTAATTAAAATATAATGTACGTAATGTATTAGCTAAATGCATTTGTCAAAGTTTCAAAAACTTAGCTTCAGAATTCTGAAAACGATCGTCAGGGAAATAAATTCTAAATCCTTTGTTCCAAAAAGCAAGCAAAAAAATAAGGAGATGCATCCAAATATCCATTGATTAGTACCAGTATAGCGTACAAAATCTTGCACTACTACTATATTTCGATACAGCCCTTCATATTGTTGCTGCCCTTTGGGAACAATGGATTTTGAGCTTATTCTATCGACGATCACTTTCAGAATTTTCAAGCTATGTTTTTGAAACTTTCACAAAAGTTGCTCTATACATTTAGCTAATACGATTGCATTCGCGCATGAACAGTGAAACATTATTCACTAAACCTGCTCATTTTTCATCCAATATCTACTTTTTCATTTTAATTGCTAGGTATTGTTTACATTGTCATTTGCCGTAATTCCTGGAAAGAACATTCAACAAAATGTCTAACATCGCAAGTGACCGATCATCATTGACAATAGTACTTTTATATATACAGTACAGTTCTGACTTATGTTGTACACGAAAGAGAGATCATTTATATCTTATAAATAACTAGCGGCCTTCGCCCGCTACGCTGGTCGGTTTATCTAAAGAAATCTTGAAGAAGTAGTTAGATAAGGTTCAGACATACATTAAAAAAAAAAAAAAGCAAGTCGATCATTCAAAAAACGTTGGGAAATATCAAATATTTACTGTAATTTTTTAAGAAAAACAAAGTTTCGAAAAAAAAAATTAAATCGAAAAATAAATTACACTGACATATTAATGCAAGGAAATTTTCCCAGAGAGAAAATTCGCCTTGAATACAATATTTCAAATTCTTTTAATTGCTTATAGGCGTTAATGCCAACATAGTGAAAAAAAATTCCATGCTGGGAATCGAACCCGGGCCATCAGTATGGCGCACTGACGTTCTACCGACTAAACCACATGGAACGACAGCCAGCTTGAAACTTTCTCATACTTAAGTAGACTGGCGAAAACATAACGATAGCGCGTTTTAAAATCGCACAGTGACATCTATTGGATTTTATATGTACTAAAAAACGTTATGTACTAAAAAACGTGAGCAGCGCACCTAATAGTTTCTTTTGTTTCTTTTTGTTACTTTTTTGTCTGTTGTCCGATTTTGATGAAACAAAGCCTATACACTGCCCGGGAGTGTGCATTCTTCATTAGTGAAAACCGCATAAAAATCCATTCAGTAGTTACGAAGATAACCTCGAACAAACAGACAGACAGACAGACAGACAGACAAAAAATTCAAAAAAAATTTTTTTGTGTTTCATTGGTTTTCTTTTATCGCCCTGACTCCATTTTTGTCAATTATCTTCAATGTACAGACACACCGGGTCCTACTGTTTTATTATATGTATAGATTAACATGCCAAATTTTATATTTCTAGGTCTTTCAGTAATACAAAAGTTGCATTTTAGAATATTTTTTGCTTCTTCACCCTCTTATGGTTAATGGTATACACATAAAATATAGCCTATGTTTTAACCGGGGCGAATGCCATCATTTTATTACCATTAATTTTGAAATCGGTTCGTTGTTGTTTGCAGAGAAATGTTTTAAAATCGCTATTTAGGACGTTTCTAGAATGCTCTTCGCGGATTTCCACCCCTCTTAAATTTGGTATTTTTTAGAAAATGTCATTGGTGAACATTTATATCTTATAAATAATTAGCATGCCAAATTTTGTGCTTCTAGGCGCTTCAGTAAAACAAAAATCACATTTTTATAATGTTTTTTACTTCTGAACCCTCTTTTGGCTAGTGACACTGACATAAGATATAGTCTATGTTGGAACCGGGGCGAATACCATCATTTTGGTACCATTACTTTTGAAATCGATTTGGTAGTTTCAGAGATTAGCCCCGATACTCGCCAAAAGTGACGCCAACTTGGCACTATTTCTGGTATTTTGTGAAATTCTCATAAATTACACTACACCGCTATCTCATGGAAAATGAGATGAGAGAGAGAATTCTCATAAACTCCCATTGTAATCCAATATTTATCTTCTAACCAACCATTAATGTTTAATTAATGGTGATTTCTGATTTTTTTCCTATTTATAGATCCAATAACCTACCTCTACACCAAATTTCAACTTCCTAAGTCACCTGGAAGTAGCCAAACATTTTGATGAGTGAGTCAGTGAGTCAATGAGTCAGTGGTAAAAACAGTCATTTTCAGACGTCAATTTCTCGTGAACAGTAAAAGATTTTTTAAAAAAATTATAGGATTCGGAAATTAGAAGATGGTCTTACACAACACAAAAAATTGCAAGTGTGTAGGTCAAATAGAATTTAAGTTATTGAGGGGTCAAAAATGGCCCGAAATGGTGCGGGTAATATAACCCACGGCGGTGTGTCGCTTTTTACTTTTTGAAACTTGGCTGACACACTGCCGTGTGTCTAGATATACCGCTTAACAGAATTGTAATTAGACTTTAATGACGTATCTATAAGTAGGCTTGATACATGTAAAAGGATGAGATTAGATTTGATTTCCTAGTTTTCGCCTTATAAAAATACATCAGAATTTCAGAAATAGGTAAAAAGAAAATACATTGAAAGTTTTCTGAAAATAATTGATTTGTGCCAGACAATCCTTCTATAGTAAAAAAAACTAGCCTTAAAAGGAATGACTCCTAGAATGATGCTGATGTGTAAGATTTCCGGAAATAACGAATCCGGGCGGACCACTCCTTCCATGAGTCGAATAGACCAATCAGGAATGGGCTCCGTCTATGCATCGCCGCATGGGTTACCATAAAGAGGGAAAGGTTACCACCGCCAACAATCGCCAAGTTTGTTACCAACTTGGCAATATATCGCCAAATTTGGCGACCAAAATTAGTCGCCAAAAGTGACGCCAACTTGGCGATAACTGTAATATTTCGCCAAATTTTTAACTTCTTTACAACACCAGTTGAGTGCACATCATTTGAAAGGTCTGCAACTGCTTATTCATATTATGGATGTCTTCTGTGTCACCCCCGCACTCTGCTCCCCCCAGGGGGAGGGACATTTTTAATTTCTTTACAACACCAGTTGTGTGACACATCATTTGAAAGGTCTGCAACTGCTTATTCATATTATGGATGTCTTGTGTGTCACCCCCCCCCCATTGTGCCCCCCAGGGGGGCTCATTTTTAATTTCTTTACAACACCAGTCGTGTGACACATCATTTGAAAGATCTGCAACTGCTTATTCATATTATGGATGTCTTGTGTGTCACCCCCCCTCTGCCCCCCAGGGGGAGCACATTTTTAATTTTTTTACAACATCAGTCGTGTGACACATCATTTGAAAGGTCTGCAACTGCTTATTCATACCATGGGGTATTGGCGAGCGCAGCAAGCAGGGGTAGTCTACAACTTGGAATCGCGAAGCGATTACGCGAGGGGTTGGTGAGCGTAGCGAGCAGGGGGGCGGGGGCCCCTAGTAATAATAAAAAAAATTCTATAACAAATTTCTAAAAAAAATAAATTACCTGCGAGTAATTTTGACCTTGGGATAAAACTCCCACATTGGTTCAATAAGTAATATTAGACCCGAATCCACCTCTTTCTGAAATTGTTTTCTTGTATCATTTGCTCTTCTGTTTCGCTCTATTTCATCAGAATCGCCAAATAAAACGAGTATGGTTACATTATTTTCTTCATTCTCATTTTGATTTTTTACTAAAGATTTTAGGGTATTGGAAAGATAGTTCGATTTTTTCCTTTTAACAGTGGGAATACCAATGGTTAAAAATCGGATGTGAGAAGGGATAGCACCGTACATCTTCGAAGATTCCAGGCAGGATTTTCTATTAAGCGATTGAGAATTCTGGTGAACCTGAAATTAAAAAAACTTATAATGTGGATTACTTCAACATTATTTCATTTATAAAACACTAATAGAATAAACTTTACTTAAAATTTTGCATTTCTTAGCTTGTTGCAATTGCCATTGCACCAGGTTGACAATTTAGCGAAATTTATTTTTTTTTTAATTCAGAAATGCACCCGAATAATGATAAATTGGCATTATTTAACGACAAGTTTAAATAAGGCGAATATTATTATTATTAGGAAACAGATATATATTTTTGAATTAAAAATACGTTAAATCGGAAACTCCGTATGATGCTTTCCGTGTAAGAGGCGTTATAGTCTAAGATCCGGCTGCAGAATCAGTGTACTCATCGAGTGTTTGCTGAAAACCAAATTTTTACACATATTTATGATTAGGAGAATTTATATCTACTAGGTTGCCTATCAAAATGTGGCCGCTAGTATTTTTAATTAAATTATTAATAATTCATAATCCGTAAAAAATTTCACTGACTTGTTTTTTCAATAAAATGTCGTCTACTTTACGGCAACATCTACAGGGTGATTCATAAAAGATGGGCAGAACTTTAAGCGGTTATAGTACACTTAAAGACAAATAATATTAAATAGGAGACTAAGGGTCCCAGACGTATTCCCAAGGAGATAGGGGGCATTAAAGTTTAGGGTCCGAAATTTCAAATGATTATAAAAAATGGAAAAATTGGTCGATTCGTTTGCGGTTTTTGCAAAAAATTTTCTTTATGCCAGTATTTTCTTGAAATAAAATTTTAAAGTTCAATTTCAAAAAATGCCGATAGGGGGCGCTTTAGACTTTGGAGTAACAAACAACTATTTTTTAACGTTATTTTTTGTACTTCTTTAAATGATTTCGAAAGCTTAGACTTAAACTTAAATTTTGATCTAAAAATCTGAGTCCTAACGAGTAGTTAAGTAGCGTAAACTGAAATTTGAAATTTGAAACCCTTCTCCCCCCCCAGAACAAAAATCAGTTATTCCCGATCTTTGTGTCGTAGATTAGGCTCTAACTACTGCCGCGTTTTGCTAAAATTATTCTTTATGTCAATATTTTCTTGAAAATAAATTTTAAAGAAAAGTTTCAAAAAATTCCGATAGAGGGCGCTTTAGACTTTGGAGTAACGAACAACTATTTTATACCGTTATTTTTGTGTCTCATTAAATGCTTTCTAAAGCATAGACTTAAACTTAAATTTTCAGCTCAAAATCTGAATCGCTGAGCGTGGTTCAGTAGCGAGGGGAGGGGGTTCAAATTTCAACTTCTGAACATAGTTCAGTTTGCACTACTTAACCATGCCCAACGATTCTGTGCTGTGATACGAGGCAAAAATACAACTTTCGTCAAGGACTGCATAGTCGGAATTCACTCATAAAGGCACTGGCACAGTTGGAAACGTCGCTCATGCAAACGTTAAAGCTCCATTCCTGACGCTAGTCACCGGGTGAAGAAGGAGACACAAAGTATGCAAATGTCAAATGGGGAAGAAGAAGAACACGTATGCAAAATTTCGACACGATTCAGGCATAAAAACCACTGAACGGTGAGTCAAGTGTAAATCGCTGTAGTAATGAATCGGAAGATGGTGCCCTTCACGAATAAGGAAAAGGCTGAGATGCATTTAATTTACGGAGCGGCAGATGGAAATGGTGCAGAGGCACAACGAATGTACGGAGAGCGATTTCCCAACAGGCGGTTGCCTAACCGCAAAACTTTCGAGCGCTTGCACAGACAGTTGTGTGAGACGGGATCATTTCTCGCTTCCCGGTCGAATGCAGGTCGTGCAAAAAAGGACGAATCAGTAGTTGTTGCAGAAGCCATTCTGGATGTAGTAGCGGCGCAGCCAAGTACAAGTACACGAACAGTGGCTAGGCAGGTGGATACCTCACAGTCCATGACTTGGAGGGTACTGAAGGATGAACATTTGCTCCCGTTTCATGTGCAACGAGTCCAGAAACTGTCTCCAGGGGATTATCCAAATCGTATTGAATTCGCCCGCTGGTTTCTGCAGCAGAACGCGCTAAATCCACATATTGGACGAACTGTGCTTTTCACCGATGAATGTACCTTCACACGTGAAGGTACATTTAACACACACAATGCACATGTATGGGCGGATGTCAATCCACATGCTACGTATCCACATGCTCATCAGAGACGCTTTTCCATCAATGTTTGAACAGGAATCCTCGGAGACCACCTAATCGGACCGTACCTTCTTCCTGAACGCCTCAACGGTAAATCATACCTCACATTTCTGCAACATGTGCTGCCAGACCTGTTAAACGTTGTTCCTCCACGCATCCGGCGGGTCATGTGGTTCCAGCACGATGGAGCGCCAGCCCATTACGTACGAGATGTCCGCAACTACCTGGACATCACATTTCCGAACAGATGGATTGATCGAGGTGGTCCTGTTGCTTGGCCTGCTCGCTCGCCAGATCTTTCACCCCTCGATTTCTTTTTTTGGGGACAATTGAAGGCTCTTATGTATGAGACACCCATTGAATCCCCCGAGGAACTGGTCGCCAGACTTTCCGCCGCTGTAGGGGAAGTGCTCGAAAGCCTGATGTTTTCGCGAATGTTCGCCGTTCCATTCTTCGCCGTTGTTCTGCGTGCATAACCTCCGGTGGTCACAATTTTGAACATTTATTGTAATTACATGTTAATAAATATGCTTTGGTAACATAATCCTAATTTGTGTCTTTTTACCTCGTATCACAGCACACAATGTGTGGACATGGTAAACTGAACTGTGCTCAGGAGTAGAAATTTCAAACCCCTCTCCCCAGAAACTTAACCACGTCTAACGATTCAGATTTTGGGCTGAAAATTTAAGTCTAAGCTTTAGAAAGCATTTAATGAGACACAAAAAATAACGGTATAAAATAGTTGTTCGTTACTTCAAAGTCTAAAGCGTCCTCTATCGGAATTTTTTGAAAATTTTCTTTAAAATTTATTTTCAAGAAAATACTGACATAAAGAATAATTTTAGCAAAACGCGGCAGTAGTTAGAGCCTAATCTACGACACAAAGATCGGGAATAACTGATTTTTGTTCTGGGGGGAGAAGGGTTTTAAATTTCAAATTTCAGTTTACGCTACTTAACTACTCGTTAGGACTCAGATTTTTAGATCAAAATTTAAGTTTAAGTCTAAGCTTTCGAAATCATTTAAAGAAATACAAAAAATAACGTTAAAAAATAGTTGTTTGTTACTCCAAAGTCTAAAGCGCCCCCTATCGGCATTTTTTGAAATTGAACTTTAAAATTTTATTTCAAGAAAATACTGGCATAAAGAAAATTTTTTGCAAAAACCGCAAACGAATCGACCAATTTTTCCATTTTTTATAATCATTTGAAATTTCGGACCCTAAACTTTAATGCCCCCTATCTCCTTGGGAATACGTCTGGGACCCTTAGTCTCCTATTTAATATTATTTGTCTTTAAGTGTACTATAACCCCTTAAAGTTCTGCCCATCTTTTATGAATCACCCTGTATAAAGACTCTGAAAAATCATGGTTGCCGTTGCGCACCTGGCCGCTCCTCTTCGCAGCCAGGTATACACAGGTATGATTTTGTTACATTTATACACCCACAACGTACATTCATAATTTATATATCAAATTAAAGCTAATTTTTTTTGTTTATTATTATATACGGTTGCCTAATTAAATCTGGCCGCAAATAAGGGTTGCTGGCTGTTAAATATAATAAATAAAAGCGGTGGAGTGACGCTGCAGAATCGTTTGTTTCATAAACTGTTAAAAATCTGCTGCATATTTGTTGCAACGCACTCCATCGCTTGTATATAATATCTCTATTCCAACCAATGAGACAGCTCCATTTCACGGCCAAGTAACCGTTTTCTATACATCGCTTGTATATAATATCGCTATTCCAACCAATGAGAAAGCTCCATTTCACGGCCAAGTAACCGTTTTCTATACAAGCAAGGGAGTGCGTTGCAACAAAATGCAGCAGATTTTTAACAGTGTATGAAACAAACGATTCTGCAGCGTCACTCCACCGCATTTATTTACTATAATTTAACAGCCAGCAACCCTTGTTTGCGGCCAGATTTAATTAGGCAACCGTATATAATAATAAACAGAAAAAAATTAGCTTTAATTTGATATATAAATTATGAATGTACGTTGTGGGTGTATAAATGTAGCAAAATCATACCTGTGTATACCTGGCTGCGAAGAGGTGCGGCCAGGTGCGCAACGGCAACCATGATTTTTCAGAGTCTTTATAGATGTTGCCGTAAAGTAGACGACATTTTATTGAAAAAACAAGTCAGTGAAATTTCTCACGGATTATGAATTATTAATAATTTAATTAAAAATACTAGCGGCCACATTTTGATAGGCAACCTGGTAGATATAAATTCTCCTAATCATAAATATGTGTAAAAATTTGGTTTTCAGCAAACACTCGATGAGTACACTGATTCTGCAGCCGGATCTCGTACTATTACCACGTTCTTGGAAGAGATTGTTGGCTACGTAATTCGTATAACGGATAAAACGATGAGGCTCTCATTTGATTACGTACTTAAGTGACTATTATAAAAGCAAAAAATGGCATGAAACCATAAAAAACGTTTAATTTTTATGCAATTATATGCAATTTAGATGCAATATTTAAGATGCAATTAAGTCGAAAAAAAGGGAGGGGGATGTACTTTTTTCAATAAATTATGATATTTGGAGTCTAAACTTATGTACTACTTAACTGCATTAATTATTAATTCGTTAAGTGCTTAAAATAGATGCATCCATCTTTCGCATTTCATCATCTCTCTATTCTAAAAAAAGTAAATGATGCTGTCACCACTGCCGCTGTAATTTTTTTTCATTAATATTAAGAAAATTAATGGATACAAAAATATGAAAATTGGTAGTATTATAGAGAAATGTTTGATAAACACTGTGATTTTTTTTAATTGATTTTTTTAAATTCAAACAGATCACTTGAAATTATGAAATGGGTCACTCGGTTACGCGCGGGCCAGTAGCATAACAATTTAAAAATTATGGGAGGAGTTCAAATAGTTCATAACTCAATATGCTCAAAATTACTGCGAAATTGAGAAAAACAATAAATAATAAAATATCTCTTTATAAATAGTTACGTTGATTAATTAATTAATTAATTAATTAATTATATGAATTATTTAATTTTATCATAATTAAAAATGTGTATGCACAATATTTCAAAGTGAATATTAATTAATAAATGGAATTTTAAAATTTTGTGAAATATGACAGCAGAGTCCGAAAGAAATATTTCATTCATAGTCAGGGATGTAGTCGTAAAATAAACAGAAAGTAAACTCTCTAAGCAGAGGGTATACCCTAGAGTGTATATACTATAGCTTTCATGTGAAACAGAAAGTATACGGTGTTCCTTAAAAAAATCCAGAAAATATACGGCGTATACTCGCGTGTACCCTCCACTACATTCCTGTTCATAGTACTTAAAAAAAGGGGGGGGGGGGAATACACTTACAAATTTTGACATCATAATACAAGCTAAATGCGCTTCGCTGACATGTGCTGACATGTCACTGACATGCGTTCAAAATGGATTCAGCATCTACTTGTATTTCTCAATAGATGTTCATTCATGCAAACCCAGAAAACCGAGAATTATACATAGTTTTCCTAATATACGTTTTTTATAGTCTCGCTGTAGAGTATTCTGGACTAGCTATTGAGACTGAAAGTGTTGAGAGGACTTTCAGCATTTTATTTTATTTTATTTTATTTTATTTTTATGTTGGACTAATTAGCCATATTACAATATTATAAGGAGTGCATTACAATGTTTGGTCTGACGGTGCTATAATTATGCATTTTTTCTGCCATCCTTTGACGAAATTCGCGTTTTTTCTGCGATCATGCGTTGAAAGTTGCGTATTTCCGCGATTCTTTGATGAAATTATTCTTTTTCCACGATCCTTTGACAAACGTCATGCTTTTTCTGCGATCTTTTGACAAAATCCGCATTTTTTTTCATGATATTGTAGTGACATTTCCGTTTTTCAGCGATTCTTTCCTAAATTTCGCATTTTTTCAATCATCTGATGAAATTTGCTTGTTTTTTGCAATCCTTTGACAAACTTTGTTATATTTCAGCGCCCCATGACAAAATGGCATTTTTTTGCAATTTTATGATGACATATCCGGTTTTTTTCGCGATTTTTTGACCAAAATCGCATTTTTTCAATCACGAAATTTGCCATTTCGCACCTCTCTTAACAAAATCCTTGTTTTTTCACGATTTTATGACATTTTCATTTTTTCCACGATCCTATGCCGAAATTTGCGTTTTTTCAATCATTTCACATTTTTTTTTTGTAAGATTTTTGAGTAACTTTGCTTTTTATAGCGCGACCTTTAGACAAAATTCGTGTTTTTTCGTGATCGTATGACGATATTTTCGTTTTTTCTGCGATTCTTCGACGAAATCTGCATTTTTTCAATCTCGAAATTTGCGGGTTTTTTGCGATTCTTTCACAAAATGCGCGTTTTTTTCGATCTTGTGACGGCATTTACATTTTTTCTACAGTCACTTGCTGAAATTTGTTTTTTTCATCATGTGACAAAATTTGGGCTTTTGTGATCCTATAACAAAATTGGCGTTTTCCGCGATCCTTTGACGAAATTTGCGGGGTTTTCGCAATTCTTTGATGAAATTGGTGTTTTTTCACGATTCTTTGCCTTAATAGTTTCACTTTTAGCTAGAGGGGGAGGCCTACCAAATGGCTTAAGCACTCCAAAAATAATAATTATATTAACTTACAATTTACTGCATCGTATTAAGCGTCTCATTTCCAATTAAAATATATCTTTGAATCGAAATTTGATTGAAATACAGGGTCATGAAAAATCAAAGAATGCGGAAAACACGATTACACATATCTCGGCAACTAATAATTCGATCGACTTCGTTCTTTTTGCAAAATTTGTGTTATTTATTTTATTGCCTTTTACATCCACTCTTTAAAATAAAAAAATTCGAAAATTTTTATATACCTTTTATCAGAATGAATTTTTCGAGAGTCCGAAAAAAATAGTTCCGGATAATCGAGGTTACTGATATTAAATAGGCTTCGTCCCATTCTTACATACTAAGTACATACAAAATTTCAAGTCTCTACCTCAATTTGTTCGGGAGATAGAGCGTTTACAGACAGACTGACAGACAGACAAACGGACGGACGGCAAAAATTTTTTTCAAAAAAATATGTTTTTCGGAATCTCCAGTATCTGAAACGTGTAAATCCGTCAAAAAAATTTTTTCGATTTTCAAAACGATTGCAAGTAATAGTAAGTAAAAAATGAGAAAACAGTGGATTATGGGTGTACGGATCTAGAACTTTGACTGCAGTGGCGTAGCTAAGGGGGGGCAAGGGGGGCGTCCGCCCCGGGCGCCGAGGCCTAGGGGCGCCAAATTGAGACAAATTGTTATATATCTATATTGGGGTGGGGGCGCAAAATTTCTTGCTGGCCCCGGGCGCCATAGGATAGGCCAAAATATAGCTACGCCACTGTTTGACTGTATTTATTTATTTATTTTTATTTTTATTTTTATTTATTTTCTTTTATTTTACTTACCCATCATACGTAGTATAGGGTAAGTCTTGCAATCGTTTTGAAAATCGAAAAAAAATTTTTGACGGATTTACACGTTTTAGATAGTGGAGATTCCGAAAAACATATTTTTAGAAAAAAAATTTTGCCGTCCGTCTGTCTGTCTGTCTGTCAGTCTGTAAACGCTCTATCTCCCGAACAAATTGAGATAGAGATTTGAAATTTTGTAGGTAGTTAGTATGTAAGAATGGGACGAAGCCTATTTAATATCAGCAACCTCGATTATCCGGAACTATTTTTTTCGGACTCTCGAAAAATTCGTTCTGATGAAAGGTATATAAAAATTTTCGATTTTTTTTGTTCTAAGGAATGGACGTAAAAGGCAATAAAATAACACACATTTTGCATATAGAACGAAGTCGATCGGATTATTAGTTGCTGAGATATTTGTAATCATGTTTTCCACATTCTTCGATTTTTCATGACCCTGTATTTCATTCAAATTTCACTTCAGAGGTATATTTTAATTGGAAATGAGACGCTGAATCCGACGCAGTTAATTGTTAGTTAATAGAATTATTATTTTTGGAGTTATAAGGATGTTTCTTTTACGCAGTTCGGTACTACTTGAGTAGTTTGGCGTTTTATACAATTTGTCGAAATTGGTACGTCAGCAGTTCTTTAATATAGTATTACTATGTATATTAACAATATTTAAATTTTGTTTATGAATTGCAATGCATTGTATAAATAGTTTTCATATGTTTTATTTTCATATACTTATCCATGATGGATAAGTATTACGGTGGCCCCCAATGACTAGTTTTTATTTTTATTTATTTATTTATTTATTTTATTTATTTATTTATTTTTTTTTTTTTTTTTGAAAATTTGGAACAAAATCATTTTTTTTTCGCCGCGGAAAATAGACGAAACTTGTCAATCGATTGATGGAAAAAAATTGTGAAATTTGTCGATCGGTCGCGGAAAAAATCGTGATTTTCAATGATCTTTCGAGGTAAAAAACTAGCAAAATATGTCGATTCAGTCGTACGAAAATATCACAAAATTCGCAAAACGGTCGTGGGAGTTGATCATAGTTTCAAAATGTAAAATTTTTTGGGCGGGAGCCTCCCGTCCACGTTATTCTTTTGGGTGGGATTTCAAAATTTTGGTCGCGAATCCCGCCATTCCGCCCTGAAATTTAAGCCCTGTAATATTTTTATAAAACTCTTTTGATTCATTATCTGTATGAAATAATAAAATGTAAACACATTTGAAACATTCGTAACGCTCAACCTTTTGGCACAGATGTCTAATACTTACCACGTTGCCGCAATTTTTTATGCCAATTTGGCGAAAATTTCGTTTTCAAATACCAGTCATATGCATAATTTTACATTATTTTGTATTATTAAAATAAATAATGATAAATAAAAAATAGTTTATTTATAACTATAGAACAAAACAATTTATATCATTAAAAGAGGACAGTAAAATAAAATAAACAATTTATTAATAAATATACAATGATGGCCGAATTAGCACGTGAGACACATAATCGCCTATTTGTTCCAATCGTACCAACGTTCTGCATATATGATATCTGTCCCCAACTTTTCTACGTTGAACCCTACCCAGGAATGTAGTGAAGGGTATACGGGGGCGCACGTCGTATACCCTCTGGATTTTTTAAGGTATACCGTATACACTCTGTTTCTCAAGAAAGCTATAGTGTTATACACTCTAGGGTACACCCTCTGTTTTGAGAGTATACCCCTGCTTAGAATATATACCCTCTGACTTTATTACGACTACACCACTGACCCTACCCAGAGCCTCGATTGGTGGTTTGATTGTTTTTCGCTATTAAAATTCTGTCGAAGTTAAATTCCAATTTTGGGCAGAATTTCAGTTCAAACATTGATTAATTTATCAAGAATTTTCTAGCTGAAGAAATACAGAAAATAAATAAATATGACGTCATACATAAAATAAAAAAATAAATACATTTTATTGATACTATGTCTTAAGGTATTACTGGAGGTATATTGTCTAGAGGCGAATGTCTAGATCTGTACTTCTAAGCAATGTATCAATACTGATTGTTAAGTATAAATATCAGTTATATACAGACAGTGATGTAGTCTTAAAAAATACAGCTGCTCAGAGCGGAGCCCTCTGAGCAGAGGGTATACCTTAGAGTGTAGATACTATTAGTTTTCTTGAGAAACAGAGGGTATACGACGTTCTTTAAAAAAACACAGAAGGCATACGGCGGATACCCCCGTATACCCTCCACTACATCCCTGTACACAGAATAGATTTTTTTTGTCGAATATGACCTCATAATTTATAAGAAAAGAATTCACCGAGGAGAAAAGTGACATCTGACTTTTTACATCGTAAAAAGTGAAACTGATTTTAATAATTAAAAGGCGCACATTTATGACGTCATATTGGAAATGAAACAGATTTTTAAATATTTGGTAGCAAGACAGGAAGCATGTAAAGATTTCAGTTCCATAAGTAAAAAAAAAAAAAAAAAAAAAAAACTAACGATTTGGAAATGAGGCATACAATTTGGTACGGCCCTGGGTAAATTACATCGGTAATTGTGTGATACGATACCGCATAAAAGAATTCCTGATGATGGTACCCTCAGTTAATTTTGAAATGAGTTCATCTGAATGCAGTAGTTATTAAAAAACTTGAGATATTAAACAAAAACATAATTTGCTGAACAAATTAAAAAAACAAAATTTATTTCCTACACGATTTAAGCCCAAGAAGGGACAGATATTAAGATAATTGATTTAGTTATTACTTACCCATCATACGTAGTATAGGGTAAGTCTTGCAATCGTTTTGAAAATCGAAAAATTTTTTTTTAAGAATTTACACGTTTTCGACACTGGAGATTTCGAAAAACATATTTTTAGAAAAAAATTTTTGCCGTCTGTCTGTCTATCTGTAAACGCTCTATCTCCCGAACGAATTGAGATAGAGACTTGAAATTCTGTATGTACTTAGTATGTAAGAATGGGACGAAGCCTATTTAATATCAGTAACCTCGATTATCCGGAACTATTTTTTTCGGACTCTCGAAAAATTCGTTCTGATGAAAGATAAATAAAAATTTTCGAAATTTTTTATTTTAAGGAGTGATCGTAAAAGGCAATAAAATAACACAAATTTTGCCTAAAGAACAAAGTTGATCGAAATATTAGTTGCCGAGATATCTGTAATCCTGTTTTCCACATTCTTCGATTTTTCATGACCCTGTATTTCATTCACATTTCAATTCAAAGATATATTTTAATTGGAAATGAGACGCTTAATCCGGCGCAATAAACTGTTAGTTAATAAGATTATTATTTCTGGAGTTATAAGGATGTTTCTTTTTCGCAATTCAGTACTACTTGAGTAGTTAGGCGTGTTGTATAATTTATCGAAAGAGATTCGTCAGCAACTCATTAACACAGCATTACTATGCACAATAAAAATATAAATACACGTTTAAATTTTGTTTTGAAATTGCAATCCATTTTATAAATAGTTTTCAAATGTATTATTTTCATATATTATATATGCATATATATGATGAGTAAGTATTACGGTGGTCCCCAACGACTAGTTTCTACATTTAATATTAATTTTTTGAAAAAATAAGTTAAACCCAGTGAAAATTAAAAAATAAAATTCAAACAATATGATACTTAAATACCGTAGATCTTAGATTCCGCTCAAATGATATCGAAATAAATCTAAGGGTTTTTGCGAAACTCAACTTGCAAATATTTGTATTGCAGCTTTTGTATTATGTTTATGACAAGTGTAAACAAAATGCATAGACAATCTAAAAATCAAATGTTCAAGAAAAGGCTTAGATTTATTTCGATGTCATTTGAGCGGAATCTAAGATCTAGGGTATTTAGTAAGTATCATATTGTTTGAATTTCATTTTTATTTTTTAATTTTCACTGGGTTTAACTTATTTTTTACAAAAAAAAATTAATGTTAAATGTAGAAATAACTAAATCAATTATCTTAATATCTGTCCCTTCTTGGGCTTAAATCGAGTAGGAAATAAATTTTGTTTTTTTAATTTGTTCAGCAAATTATGTTTTTGTTTAATTTTATTTACTTGCGTAGCTTCACTGAGTCTGCAGATTCTAATAGAGAAATCAAGAAATCAATGCGATCAAGGCAGCATCTAGAGGAAAAATTATATATTCTGTTCTGGTAGGCGCGATTGGCGAAGAAAAGCCAAAATAGCGCCGAGAAAACTGTTTTTTGTTTGTTAATTTAATGATAAAGTGTTTTGAAGGAGATATTAAACGAAACCCTCTGTGCGATTTTCGATCACACTTACCCACTTGTTTTTTTATTTATTACAGTAATGGTCATAAAATATTTATTGCTCTTTATGTAGATGATATGTTAGTTGCAGGTTCAGATATAAGTGAAACTAATGAAGCTATTTCCTTATTATCTAAAACGTTTGATTAGTATAAGTCAGAAAATGTTTCAGGAGAACTAGATATTCAAATGAAATTTAAGCCCGATAGTTTAAGACTGGATCAAGGGTCTTATATATTTAAGAGGCAGATTTTATAAGAGACAGGCAAGTCACTATACACACCATTTTTTATAATGTCGAATTATTTATGGTTATTTCTTCTAATGATTTTAGAAAAAATGCTAATTTTGTTTTTCCCCCAAAAAATTTTTTGTGAGCCACAAAAATTCCTAAAACGGGTCCCGAACCAGCATTTTTCTCGAATCAACATCTTTCTGTATTCTATTATCTCAGTGCATTAGCATCAGCCAAAGTAATTCTTGTGACTGCAACATGACATTTAGTAGCTCAATTGAATTATTTTGTAAATTTCATGGCTGACCTTCAGTGCAACCTGGTAAGGTTCGACAAACTTTGAAAGTGAAAAAGCGCCATATTTGAGACTTCATATACCCATGCACTGACGGTCAGCCACAGTTTTGGGGTTTAACTTGTGTAGTACTATTCAGTATTAACTGTATTAGCTCATTAGCTGCATGGCTCACCCTCGTGCTGCCGAAAAATAACTAAATTTGTATCTAATGAAACAAACAAGTAAACAAAAAAAAGTCTTTTTGGTGACCCAGTGCACTGAGAATAAATATGGAATTTGATACTTGTATTTTATAGTGTGAAACTTACCCATTAACAGACATTTGATAAAACTTTGTTTAATGGCCATGCGAACACATAGGGCATGCCACCCATAGGGCACACATTGTGGAAATGAAAAATATGGTAACAAAGCATTCAATTAACTAAGTAGTAAGATTTGTAGCAGGAAATAAAAAAATAATTGCAAATTTCCAAATAACCAAAATAACATAAAAAGCTGCAAAATAGTTTTTTTTTTTTTTCGAAAATTCAGTCTTTAGACAAATTGTGACACTTCAAAATTTATAATCCCTGAAAACAAATGATAGTTTGCTAATGGTTCCCTGAATGCTTAGATTTCCAGGCATTTCAAGATGTAGCTTTGATGAACCCAATCTTGGCCATCTGCTGTTTTATGCTATTTACCATGTGTTATACATTGTGAACTACACCTGATTCAAATAGTTAGTGCAGAAAATGTTCGCTCTTATGGATGTCCAGTTTCCCCCTGGTTGTTTTTTCAGAGACCTCAAAAGTTCCTGGGCCATATGTAGATCTTCATTTTCATGTTTTGTCAAGTTCATATTTGGTACATTTGTAAAAATGCATGGTATTATGTTTCAATAAATAGTTTGGAGATAAAACACTCAAGATCAAAATTTTTGTTTTGCTATTTACTGCTCTTTCATAGGCCCATACAATATACTGAAATGATTCGGACACACCACTTTCGGACTCAGAGGATGAAGATGGAGACAATCTTTTTTCCAATTCTTTCCCTTGCTCTGGTGCAGAATTTTCACAAAACTTCTTTTTAAAGTTATTTTTTGGCTTCTTAGTACTTTAGTTTAGCATCTAAATACTTGATTTTGAAAATTCTGTGACTGGACTTGCAATTTGGAACTTTAGAGGGCTGCAATTTCAATAAAGATGTGCATTTGTTGTTTACATTGATTTCTCTCTACCTCATTCATATATAAAGTACCAGATTTTGACTGATAATTTGGCTCACTTATTTCCTCAGAATGGTTCTATCTCATCCCTATTTCTGCTCCATGGTTCACATCATCAATTATTCTGTGCTTTCTACGTAACATGCCACCTATTGGAAAATAATAATAATAAAAAACTAGTTGGATGTGCCAATCCCAAAACTTTCTTCTATCTCATACGTACATTTTAATATAAAAAAAATAGTTACTCATTTTAATGCTTTAATAATTTTAATTCAATACCGTCTCTACACGAGCCGATGGACTATAGAATGATAGACAGATTTTTTTTCAAATTCAGGGAGGATCTACTTGCCTTACCAAAAAATAATCATATACAAAAAAAATTAGTTCAGTTCTATAACTAACTACATACACTTTTATGCGGTGCAATATTGAATATGACATAAAATTCGCTATTGCAGCGCCCCCTTCCGGCGGATTTTTTTCAGATTCATGGCGATCCAACTAGCCATAGCCATACACTTACACAGAAAATTTTGTTCAATTCGTTGCATAACTTCATGTACTTTTGATCGGTAAAATATTGAAAATGGCACAAACATCGCGATTGCAGCGCCCCCTTCCGATGGATTATTTTCAAATTCAGGGAGGACCAACAGGCCATAGTCATACACATGCACAAAAAATTTGGTTCCATTCGATGCATAACTTCATGTACTTTTGGTCGGTACAATATTGAAAATGGCACAAAAATCGCGATTGCAGCGCCCCCTTCCGACAAATTTTTTTCAAATTCAGAGAGGACCAACTAGCCATAGTCATACACATACACAAAAAATTTGGTTTAATTCGATGCATAACTTCATACACTTTTGACCGGTACAATATTGAAAATGGCACAAAAATCGCGATTACAGCGCCCCCTTCCGGCGGATTATTTTCAAATTCAGAGGGGACCAACTAGCCATAGTCATACACTTACACAAAAAATTTGATTAAATTCGATGCATAACTTCATATACTTTTGGTCGGTACAATATTGAAAATGGCACAAAAATCGCGATTACAGCGCCCCCTTCCGGCGGATTATTTTCAAATTCAGAGGGGACCAACTAGCCATAGTCATACACTTACACAAAAAATTTGATTAAATTCGATGCATAACTTCATATACTTTTGGTCGGTACAATACTGAAAATGGCACAAAAATCGCGATTGCAGCGCCCCCTTGCGGCGGAATATTTCAAAAATGAAGGAAGACCTGCTTGCCCCAGCCAAAAACATTCACAAAAAATTTGGTTCAATTCTATTCATAACTTCATACACTTTTTGATGGTAGAATGGCGACATACACACAGACAGACACACAGACAGACACACAGACAGACACACAGACACACGGACAGACAGACATTTTGTAAAAACATGTTTTTTGGAATCTCTGACCCCTAAAACGTGTAAATCCGTCGAAAACCGGAAGTCGAAAAAAATTTCGATTACAATACTTTCTTCTATTGAAGATAGAAGAAAGTAAAAAGATGGAAACATAAAATTCCAATGTAAATACATATTCCCTGATGCCATGAAAACAGTTTATTTTTTCTTAACACAATGAAATGTATGATCAGTGTGTACACGCCTTCACGATGGCTGCTAAATTGTAGCATACTTTTGAATCTGTGGAATGTATATATCACACCTTGAACAGTAAAAATGTCTTTTTGACTTCTATTACTGATAAGTTGAATGTCAGAAAATTTTGCTTTGTGTAAAATCCAGTTTTTTTCTATTGTTTATTTACAGATATTTCAATTGTTTCTAAGTTGATATAAACCACTCTTTCTTGACATTTTTTGGTCTCCATAATCACCTTTCTTATGGGAAAACACAATGCTTTTTCATACTTCTTGATTTCTTAAAAAAAAATTATCAGTGTGCACTAAAACGACAACTAAGCCATTTTGACTTGCCATATTCTTAGGTTGCTACAATAAAAGAAGTTGCTAGATCCTAAAATTTAAATGCTGTAATCCAAAGAATTAAAAATAAATAGAAAATCAGCTATTATAATAAGTATTTTATGTTTTACACCAAAAATTACACTTTGGAGTGTAGCAGCAATGTTTATCAATTGGTGAAAGCCTAAAATGATGTTTGTAACTTTTTTTAAATAAAAGCTTTACAAAAGACTCTATTTGTCAATTTTGGGTGTACATTATTGCATGGAAATTTAATTTTCTGTGAATATTATTGCCAACAATTACAATATGACATTTTTTTCACATTGCTTAGGTTAGAAGTAAAATTATGACCTTGTAAAAAAAAAGTATATGGTTGCCTACTGACTAGTTACACATAAAATAAACAAGTAAGAAAAATCATGCGTTAAGCATAGATTATGAAACACTTTCCAACACTTCCTGAAATCTTTAAAAAAACTTCGTTAACCAAAGAAATAAGGTATTACTGTTCATAGCCAAAGATGTATTCTAATACTTTTGAACAGACCTGTATTTGATTGTCAGTTGATATATATACTAAAAAATGGGGAAATTTAGTCTAGCAAGAAAACGCCTAATGAGTTAAAGTTTTTCTTTTTGCAAATTATGCTAATAGATGGAAACATACTTGAATACTTTTGATCAGCCTTGTAGTTTACCTAGTACCTTTATTACACGCCAGTGTTTAGCTAAAATTTAGTTTTAAAAAAACGTTCTTTAAACTACTTAAATCACATTTCCAGAAATTATCATCCAAAGGCGACTATGTACTAAATTCTTTTCTTGACCCTGTATATTAATTTATCTATATTCGACAAACTTTTCTTTATAAACTGAATGCAATTTAACATAAAAATATGTGACTTAGTTAAAAACAACCTTTAAGTAAATTACACTCATATTCCGTAATCTTTCCGAAATCTTTTGTGTAACCCTGTATATCTAAATTCTGTAACTATTAGCCTTTATACACACGATATAATATGCATACATTTAGTAAAACGTAAAACCGCATATTATAATTAATAAAAATGCATTTCATTTACCCAACAGTCATCATCCATAATATACAGTACTTCGAATTGAATATACTACTTAAAATCTTTTGTGTGTCTCTGTAAATGCTATTCACCTCGCATTGAGCGTGAAATAACTCATATTAAACCTCGGCAACGTATATGAATTTGATTATACCTGAAATCGTTAACTGTAATAAAAAAATGTCGCGAACGATCCCCCTCTTTATTATTATGTAATGGAATTCTTTTGTATTGTCCTGTAAATGAATAATAACTATTCTTTTCATAGAATATTTTGCAGAATGCATATTTTAGTGCACTTCGTAGATGCAGATACATTTGAATATGTTTGACAGTGTGTAACATCTTTAAATTAATTTGAAACGATTTTTCCCTATAGACCGAAATGTAATGGAAAACTTTTGACTGTCCCTGTAGATTAACTAATCCTAGTAGAAACTTCACTTTCAATAGGATTCTTGCTAAGGTAAACAACAGTAACTTCCAAAAATTTCATGGCAATCGCAGTATATTAGTAAGGGAAAAGTGCCGGTCCGGCCTCAGGAGGCGGAGCAGCGGAGCCGGAGCAAGGAGCAGTGAGCAGCTCCTCCTCCTCAGCACCGCCTCCCAAGCACTTACTCAAATGCACCACCTCCCGTGCACCTCCTCGCGTGATTCTACTCTAAGAGGAGGGGTCAAAGGATTTTTTTAGAATTTTGAGCGGGAATTTCAGGGAGTTAGAAATTTTTTACCATACTATAGTATGAGGGTGTTTTTTAATTTTAATGTCTGGTGCTCCTGCTCCTCCTCACACGATTCTACTCTAAGAGAGGGGGTCAAAGGATTTTTTTTTTAATTTTAAGCGGAAATCTTAGGGAGTTAGATTTTTTTACCATACTATAGTATGAAGGTGTTTTTTAATTTTAATGCGGGGACTTTAAAATTTTCGGCGTGTAACAGTATGTGGGGTATGTTTTTCGATTGAATTTTGCTGTTGTTCATTTTAAAAGATAATTAAAAAGTAATTAAAAATAAAGAATGAAGCGACTTTTTTTTTTTCACTGTGTTCTTTGATGAGGGGTTAAGCGGATATTTGGGGACATAGAATTTTTTTGTTGATCTATAGTATAAGGGTTTTTTAATTTTAATGCGGGGACTTTAAAATTTTCAGTTTGGTGTAATTTAAGAGTTTATTTTTTGATTTTAAGCTGAAATTTTGGGGAGATTGATTTTTTTTCCACTGTGCTCTTACATGATGAGTTAAACGGGTATTTTGGGGGAAATTATTATTTTAGACTAATACGCGAAGGATATATATTTTTTTTCGGGGGTTGATATTTTAATAAAGAACTAATTAAGAAGGGAGCATTCATGGTGAATTAATGAATTATTTTTTGGGGAGTAATTTTGTTAAGATTGAATTATTTTTTAATTTTTTGGAGTTTTAAACGGATATTAATGTTAAATAGGAGAACTTTAATTTTTTTGCAATGAAATTGACGTGCGCTCGTCGACCTAACCCTACGGAGTTTATAATTTTCTTCTAATCATGTGTGATATTGGCTTGGATTATCTTAGAAAGATCTGAATAACCTTAATCCCTGTCTGCCATCATAAATAACATATGCTGGTAATGGGAATTTGGGAATAACAATTTTGAATATTTATTTAATGAAGGAACTTTAAAATTATTTCGAGTACTATTTTTAGTCAACTATGTTATACACTTGATATTTTAAAATAATAAAAAAATAACTTTAAAATTTGAATGAAAAAATATGTTTCAAAATGGGATTTTACGTGCTAGCATTGAATCACGCTCGTCGCCCTAACTATTCGGAATATGTGGTTTTCTTCGAACCTTGGTGAAAATTTAATTGAATTGATTATTATTATTATTTTGTACGTGTTGTATGTATGTGTATGTATGTATGTGTGTTGTATGCATGTATGTGTGTTGTATGCATGCATGTGCGTGTATGTATATGCGTGTGTTGTATGTATGTATGTATGTGTTGTATGTATGTGTGTTGCATGTATGTATGTGTGTTGCATGTATGTGTGTGTGTGTTGTATGTATGTGATTATTGTATGTATGTGTGTGTGTATGTATGTATGTGTTGTATGTATGTGTTGTATGTATGTGCGTGTGTTGTATGTATGTGTATGTAATTTTTTTTGTCGAAAGGTGTGATCTTTAGCTGAAAGTGACCTAGGGTCAAAACTTTTACCCAGGAATCGCCACGGGGAGGCAGATCCCATGATTCCCGTATTGCACACATTCACATACATTATTTTGAGCGATATTTTTAGTGAAACGTAATATGCAATTGAATTTGTAGAATATTTAAAAAATAACTTTAAAATTTGAATGAGAAAATATGTTTCAAAATGGAATTTTTCGTACTAACAATTAATCGCACTCGCCGGCTTTTACTGTTTGGAGTCTGTCATTTTCCTTTAACTTTGGAAAACCTTGCGTCAATAAGGATATTTCAGAAAGACCCCCACTTTGGGTACTCTTTTAAAATAATATTTGTAATGAGATGTGTTCGCGCGCGTCGGCCTAACTGTTTGGAATATCAACATAAAATCATCAAATTAATACAAAATATTTCAAATAGTAAGAAAATGATTGATTAAAATCACCAAGTAAGAACAAAATACTTCAAGCAATGAGAAAATAAATGTTTAAAATCGACAATTTAACATTAAATATTTCACAAAATAAAAAAAACGAAAGATTAAAATCGCCAACTCAAAATGAAATCTCATGCAATTAGAATAAAAACATAAAAAAAAAAGAAAAAAAAATCGCCAAATTAAAAGATTATTCTTATCTCACAATAAATAATGTGAAAGACCTATCCAAAAATTCCAGTTGAAGAAAGTTTTCGTTCAAAATTTAATTAAAACTTCTAAAGATTTGGAATATCACATAAAAAATTTTAAGTAAAAAAATTTTCGAAGTATCAACATCAAAGATTAATTTTTCTTATGAATTTTATAATGCTGTTCTAATAATTGACCGTGCAAAGCAAGATAAACAAACAATGATTCACCATTTGCTTGATAAGACTTAACCCAGAAAAAGACGAATTCCCCCAAAATTACTCTTAATATTTGAATTCAGTCCAACATTAATCTCCCAAGGTTTTATATAAAAATTAACATGCAATCGGAAATACTTCAAATGAATTTACAATAATAATAATAATATCAATAATATGTCAAAATTTTCTTTAGTAAGTTTATTTAATAAGAATATTATTAAAACTTGTCTCAGTAAGTAATCTGTAGTAAACATACTAAAGTTTAAATTATCCCACTCGAATTATTCGATTAATTTTTAATTTAATTAATATCATTATCATATAAAATAATTATGAGCTGTAAGTGTAAGCAATTTTTAATGTACAGAGAATTTTTCACATGGGTAATTTTTCACTGTTAGAACAATTAAATATTAAATAATAATAATAATAATTCTTCAGTAATTTCAACTGATCTTAATGAATTTTAAGAGTCTCTTTAAGATATAAATATTAGATTTTTAGAAGACTAATCTTAATGTTAAATCATAACTCTTCAACTCTTTTTAACACACTTTAAAGTAAGTACAATAGAATATTAATATTTCCAACATAAATAAGAAATGACTAATTCATAATAAAAATGATTTTTAAGGATAATGTGATGTATCATTTATTGCTAGCAAAATCGCGATACAGTAGAACCCCGCAAATCCGGACCCCGATAATCCGGATCGATTTGGTCATTTTTTTTTTACCAAGCTTGAGAAACATTTTTGCTGATTTCTATAACACTAACTTATTTCATCATCATAGTTTGAATTAAAAAAAACTTTTCTTAAATCTTTTCGACTTTTTTATTACAAAGTAAACATTTTTGTGTCTGTAAATATTCAATAAGTTTAACATAAAAGTGATTTTGTTTAAGTATGCTTAATTTTATTTCATTTTTTTCTAAGTCTCCGGATAATCCGGATTGGGTCTGGTCCCAATTAATCCGAATTATCGGGGTTTTACTGTATTTTATTTTCAATTAATGTTAAGAATAAAACATAATAAGTTAATTGACTTACGTAAATTCGTTTTACTATCAACAGTTGAACACGTTAGAAACCATACTTCATAACCAGTTAGTGACAAAATACGGAATGAATCAGACTGTTGAACCCCAACGTCTTATCTTTAACGTTATTTCCCAATACTCTGAATCATGAGATAATTAAAAATGTCACGTTCAAATATGAAATTAAGACTTATGTTAATGAATTTACTTTATTCATATGGAATATAATTAATATAACATGCAATTGAAAAGGGACTTAATTTATTTGATACGTCATAATTAAGAATTTAATTTAATCCTGAATATAATTTTTTAAAATCTTATTAATAGAATAGAATAGAAATTCTTTTCAACATTTTCAAGAAACACACATGTTATCGAATACTTAATAGATTATTTTTCTTAATGAATGTGTAATTAACATTTTTAAATCATTTTTTCTAATTAATTAGTGTTTAATTAAAATTTTAATAATTAAAATAAATATATAAAATAAAAAAGGAATTCTTTTCAAAATTTTCAAGAAACTCCAAATTATTATTAAGCAATATTTCGAATAACTACAAACTTTAATCATGATGAGTCATCACTGTGAATGATCTTTTCTTCTCATATGTTATAAAAACAAGTTTAAGTACCCAAATTTATTGATATATTTCATTGTGTGTTGGATCCTTCTTTACTAATCTCGTTAAAATTATTCATTTACCAATGATTTAAACTTCACATTTTAAAGTTATTTATATAATATACTAACATTTGACTATTAAATATCAAATAATGGATATGCACTTTTTACACTCACATCTTACAATGTAATTAGTAACCAAATGTAATGATTTTTAAGCATGTCTTCTTATTTTTTTTTCAATGAAAGACTATCACAGTTGAATATTTAGCTTTCTCTTCATAACTTTATCGAGAAATATGTAATGTATACCACACGATTTCATTAAATGAATCACAATACAATTCAAACTTCTCATTTTCAATGTTTTATATATACTAGTGTTTATCAAATAGGTGTTTATTCTGAACAATCATTACTTAGTATATTGATGAAAAGTTTGTGTTGAACGATTTTTAACTTAAATGGTGTGAGAGAAGGATATATTAGGACAGAAGTTATTAAATATAGAGTCTTTAAAGTTTATACCCGTGCAAGAATTGGCATTTCAAGAAACAAAGTTGTGTCACATTTGAAAGCATTCTTTATATTCGAAACGCACACGTGATCACGATCACATCACTGAAGAGTATAGAGAAGCGGTTTATGTTGTATATAATTTGAATTTTCATTAACACAATATTATAACCGAAGTTTTTCGACAGTTTGAAAAATTATGATGCACAACGTCTGCACACGTTAACACAGAATAAGATTAGCTTATGCCCTTTCGATGATAAGCGTTATTTGCAGGTAAGATGTATTAACATAACAACATTTTCTTGGTAATTTTACTCGCAGGTTTCGAAACCACAAACATCTGATCATACTTCTCATTTTTAACACGCGACGCTAACCAATGGGCCATTAAGGCCCGTAATTTAGTAACTAAAAAGTAAGAAAGATCGTCGAAAGTGATTACTTCACACATGCAAAAATCATTTTTATTGTGACTTATCAGTTAAAAATCACGAAGAAAAGAAAAAAATCACATATGTTTTGGATTACTTTGAGATTTTATGAGTCAGTTCATCAGTTAAATAGACATACCCACTTCTTACGAATCACTACTTATGCTTAAATTTTCAAACACTTGCTTATATGAAATGTATTATATTTTAGTTTATCAGTGATAGTGTGATTACTTGTTAATAATTTTAATGTTATTAAAAAAATTTAAAAATCAAATGTTGATAATTAATTAAAAAAATACAAGTCACTATTAAAGGTTTGAACAAATTATTAAAATAATTTTACAAAACTTTTCAAATTATTTAAAAATGTTTCACTAATATTTAGTAATCGACAAATTTTAATGTCGATAATCATTTATGTGACTCAGGTTTTCTGTTTTAACTGTTAAGTTATCAGATTCCCCCCTTCAAGTACATCTCATTGATATGTTTTAATCAACCAACCAACCATTCAACTGTTTTCAAAATCAACTATTATGTGAGTTAGGTTTTCAGTTTTATTTGTTAAGTTATTTCATCTCTCCCCTTCATTTACATCTCATTGATAAGTTTTCAACAACCAACCACCCAACTTTTTTCGAAATCAGCTATTTATTTACCCCAGCAACCAGCTATTTGCTTACCCTAGTAACCAAAAAGCTTTTATCGACACATGAACAAAATTTTTAAGATGCAAGACTTGTCATTTTTAATCGAAAAAACAATGACATATGTAATAATTGTTCCTTACTTAAATGAAACCTTTGCATGTGCATGGTAAAACTTGGAAAATTCATTTAATACACATATTTAAAGTCAACGGACAAGGTCTCCATACTTCTTTTAGTATTTTACTAACATTTTAGCAAATATCTTAAGAAATCAACAAAGTTTTAAATAATTATTTTAATAAAAATTCTCATTTGTAAGTGACGTTACTGATCTAACTTGAAAAATTTAACTTGTCAAAGCAGGTTTTGATTATTCCAGCTTAGTAATAATCATAAGTTTCATATGATAATCAACCTGTTTGGTTATTTCCCAGTATGGTTTTATAAAAAAAGTCTCACATGCAAATAACATAACTTAACTAACTTGAAAAAATAACTTGTCAAAGCAGGTTTTCAATGTTTCAGCTTAGTAATATTAATAAGTTTTATATGATATTCAACCTATTTGGTTATGTCTCAGCATATCTTTATAAAATTTATCTAAAAAACCTTTAATATCAATGCTTAAAAATATACGAATAATTCAGTTAGTCTTTTATAGATGATTATTTTCACTTCTATTATTTAAAAACATTTTTAAATAAAATTATTACTGATACCAGTTTATCTCAGTGTTATGAAATGTGCATGCAAAACTTTTAATTCTAATTTTCACATTTTATTATTTCAAGTTATTGTTTTCAAGGTGTACTAAAATTTGGAAAAAAATATTTAATTTTCATGCATAATTAAATTGAAATAGTTTAACAATAAAGACACATTTAACATTGCATAGTCACCTAATCCAACATCACCACAAAAGTACGTCCTACTCAGTCGAAGATTTGGGAAGAAATGAAAGATTCAAAGTCCTTATCAGAAAATGTTATCAGATAATCTTATCTTAAGGTATGTGACGTCATAGAACATATGCCATCAACTGGTCACGTGATGTATATCACATGACCAGTACTTTGTTTTCTAGATTGGTTCTTATAAAAAGTCATTTATTAAGTAATTTAATCATTTTAATAATTATTAATAAGATTAATTAATTAAACTAATTAATAAGATTAATTAATCTTATTAATTAATTATTAAGTATTAAAATAATTATCAATTAATTCATTAATTAAATTAATTAACCTTATTAAATAATCTTATTAAAAATAAGATTAATTAATTAATCTTAACTCTTAATTAATCTTAACTCTAAACTTTTCATCAATATACTAAGTAATGATTGTTCAGAATAAACACCTATTTGATAAACACTAGTATATATAAAACATTGAAAATGAGAAGTTTGAATTGTATTGTGATTCATTTAATGAAATCGTGTGGTATACATTACATATTTCTCGATAAAGTTATGAAGAGAAACCTAAATATTCAACTGTGATAGTCTTTCATTGAAAAAAAAATTAAGAAGACATGCTTAAAAATCATTACATTTGGTTACTAATTACATTGTAAGATGTGAGTGTAAAAAGTGCATATCCATTATTTGATATTTAATAGTCAAATGTTAGTATATTATATAAATAACTTTAAAATGTGAAGTTTAAATCATTGGTAAATGAATAATTTTAACGAGATTAGTAAAGAAGGATCCAACACACAATGAAATATATCAATAAATTTGGGTACTTAAACTTGTTTTTATAACATATGAGAAGAAAAGATCATTCACAGTGATGACTCATCATAATAGATAACATGTGTGTTTCTTGAAAATGTTGAAAAGAATTTCTATTCTATTCTATTAATAAGATTTTAAAAAATTATATTCAGGATTAAATTAAATTCTTAATTATGACGTATCAAATAAATTAAGTCCCTTTTCAATTGCATGTTATATTAATTATATTCCATATGAATAAAGTAAATTCATTAACATAAGTCTTAATTTCATATTTGAACGTGACATTTTTAGTTATCTCATGATTCAGAGTATTGGGAAATAACGTTAAAGATAAGACGTTGGGGTTCAACAGTCTGATTCATTCCGTATTTTGTCACTAACTGGTTATGAAGTATGGTTTCTAACGTGTTCAACTGTTGATAGTAAAACGAATTTACGTAAGTCAATTTACTTCTTATGTTTTATTCTTAACATTAATTGCAAATAAAATATCGCGATTTTGCTAGCAATAAATGATACATCACATTATCCTTAAAAATCAGTTTTATTATGAATTAGTCATTTCTTATTTATGTTGGAAATATTAATATTCTATTGTACTTACCTAAAGTGCGTTAAAAAGAGTTGAAGAGTTATAATTTAACATTAAGATTAGTCTTCTAAAAATCTAATATTTATATTTTAAAGAGACTCTTAAAATTCTTTAAGATCAGTTGAAAATTACTGAAGAATTATTATTATTATTATTTAATACTTAATTGTTCTAACAGTGAAAAATTACCCATGTGAAAAGTTCTCTATACATTAAAAATTGCTTACACTTACAGCTCATAATTATTTTATATGATAATGATATTAATTAAATTAAAAATTAAGCGAATAGTTATTCGAGTGGGATAATTTAAACTTTAGTATGTTTACTACAGATTACTTACTGAGACAAGTTTTAATAATATTCTTATTAAATAAACTTACTAAAGAAAATTTTGACATATTATTGATATTATTATTATTGTAAATTCATTTGAAGTATTTCCGATTGCATGTTAATTTTTATATAAAACCTTGGCAGATTAATGTTGGACTGAATTCAAATATTAAGAGTAATTTTAGGGGAATTCGTCTTTTTCTGGGTTGAGTCTTATCAAGCAAATGGTGAATCATTGTTTGTTTATCTTGTTTTGCAAGGTCAATTATTAGAACAGCATTATAAAATTCATAAGAAAAATTAATCTTTGATGTTGATACTTCGAAAAACTTTTTACTTAAAATTTTTTATGTGATATTCCAAATCTTTAGAAGTTTTAATTAAATTTTGAACGAAAACTTTCTTCAACTGGAATTTTTGGATAGGTCTTTCACATTATTTATTGTGAGATAAGAATAATCTTTTAATTTGGCGATTTATTTTCTTTTTTTTTTCTTTTTTTTTTTTTTTTTTAATGTTTTTATTCTAATTGCATGAGATTTCATTTTGAGTTGGCGATTTTAATCTTTCGTTTTTTTTATTTTGTGAAATATTTAATGCTAAATTGTCGATTTTAAACATTTATTTTCTCATTGCTTGAAGTATTTTGTTCTTACTTGGTGATTTTAATCAATCATTTTCTTTCTATTTGAAATATTTTGTATTAATTTGATGATTTTATGTTGATATTCCAAACAGTTAGGCCGACGCGCGCGAACACATCTCATTACAAATATTATTTTAAAAGTGTACCCAAAGTGGGGGTCTTTCTGAAATAGCCTTATTGACGCAAGGTTTTCCAAAGTTAAAGGAAAATGACAGACTCCAAACAGTAAAAGCCGACGAGCGCGATTAAATGTTAGTACGAAAAATTCCATTTTAAAACATATTTTCTCATTCAAATTTTAAAGTTATTTTTTAATTATTCTACAAATTCAATTGCATATTACGTTTCACTAAAAATATCGCTCAAAATAATGTATGTGGATGTGTGCAATACGGGAATCATGTGATCTGCCTCCCCGTGGCGATTCCTGGGTAAAAGTTTTGACCCTAGGTCACTTTCAGCTAAAGATCACACCTTTCGGCAAAAAAATTACATACACATACATACAACACACGCACATACATACAACACATACATACATACACACACACATACATACAACAAACACATACATACAACAAACACATACATACAACACACACATACATGCAACACACATACATACATACAACACATACATACATACATACAACACACGCATATACATACACACACATGCATGCACACAACACACATACATGCATACAACACACATACATACACACACATACATACAACACATTCAAAATAATAATAATAATCAATTCAATTCAATTTTCACCAAGGTTCGAAGAAAACCACATATTCCGAATAGTTAGGGCGACGAGCGTGATTCAATGCTAGCACGTAAAATCCCATTTTGAAACATATTTTTTCATTCAAATTTTAAAGTTATTTTTTTATTATTTTAAAATATCAAGTGTATAACATAGTTGACTAAAAATAGTACTCGAAATAATTTTAAAGTTCCTTCATTAAATAAATATTCAAAATTGTTATTCCCAAATTCCCATTACCAGCATATGTTATTTATGATGGCAGACAGGGATTAAGGTTATTCAGATCTTTCTAAGATAATCCAAGCCAATATCCACACATGATTAGAAGAAAATTATAAACTCCGTACGGTTAGGTCGACGAGCGCACGTCAATTTCATTGCAAAAAAATTAAAGTTCCCTTATTTAACATTAATATCCGTTTAAAACTCCAAAAAATGAAAAAATAATTCAATCTTAACAAAATTACTCCCTAAAAAATAATTCATTAATTCACCATGAATGCTCCCTTCTTAATTAGTTCTTTATTAAAATATCAACCCCCGGAAAAAAAAAAATATATATATATATCCTTCGCGTATGATTAGTCTAAAATAATAATTTCCCCCAAAATACCCGCTTAACTCATCATGTAAGAGCACAGTGGAAAAAAAATCAATCTCCCCAAAATTTCAGCTTAAAATCAAAAAATAAACTCTTAAATTACACCAAACAGAAAATTTTAAAGTCCCCGCATTAAAATTAAAAAACACCTTCATACTATAGTATGGTAAAAAATTCTAACTCCCTAAAATTTCCGCTTAAAATTTAAAAAAAAAATTCTTTGACCCCCTCTTTTAGAGTAGAATCGTGTGAGGAGGAGCAGGAGCACCAGACATTAAAATTAAAAACACCCTCAAACTATAGTATGGTAAAAAATTTCTAACTCCCTGAAATTCCCGTTTAAAATTCTAAAAAAATCCTTTGACCCCTCCTCTTAGAGTAGAATCACGCGAAAAGGTGCACGGGAGGTGGGGACATTGGAGTAAGTGCTTGGGAGGCGGTGCTGAGGAGGAGGAGCTGCTCACTGCTCCTTGCTCCGGCTCCGCTGCTCCGGCTCCGCTGCTCCGACTCCGCTGCTCCGCCTTCTGAGGCTGGACCGGCACTTTTCCTCTACTTATATTTACGAGAGTTTCAACGCGGCCAGACATCCATAATAACAGACAAACCGAAAGCATAAACACTTTTCAACTTTGTTGGAAACTATTAAACTAGTTGGATGTGTTAATCCCAAAACTTTCTTCTATCTCATAAATACATTTTAATATTAAAAAAAAAAAAAAAAAAAAAAAAAAAAAAAAAAAAAAACCGTGGTGACCGCAAAGTTATCCACTATCGAATTTCCTCGAACATTTGACCTAGCCTAATGAGATTCTGGTATCCGAAAAGCCTAAAACGCAAAATTTAATTAATATTCTGAGAAAATGAGCTTAGTAGTGCCTCATGTTGGATAATTTATACTAAAACCTAATAAGCATCTATTTATGTCAAGACGTAACAGAATCTGAAATTTAATGGAATTTCGCCCATTAGTTCTTGAGATATAGTTATAACAAAAAATTTGCAAAACGTAGCACAGCAACACCATATCTTGGACAATTTATGCCAAAACGTAAAAAAGCGTCTAATTATGTTATGGTGTAAAAGAATCTGAAGTTTGATGAAATTCTGTGCATTAGTTCTTGAGATATAGCTAGTTTAAAAAAAAAAAAACCGTGTAAAATATAGCACAGCAGCACCATCAGTTGAAGGATTTATAACAAAACGTAATCATCGTGTAATTATGTTATATGTCATTTTGTAGCAAAATCTGAAGTTTGTTGAAATTCTGTGCGTTGGTTGTTGAGATATAGCTATCGGAAAAATCGTGCAAAATGCAGCATAGCTGCACCACCTGTTGCAAGGTTAATACCAAAATGTAATCAGCGTCTAATTATGTTATATATTCTAGTGTAACAGAACCTAAAATTTGATGAAGTTCTCTGCATTAGTTCTTGAGATATAGCTATCGCAAAAATCGTGCAAAATGTAGCATAGCAGCGCCACCTATAGGGCAGTTCACACCAAAACCTTATCAGCGGCTATGTATCTCAAGGTATCGCGGAATCTGAAGTTTGGTGAAATTCTGTGCATTAGTTCTTGAGATATACCTATCATGAAAATCATGAAAAACGTCGCATAGCAGCGCCACTTGCTGGGCAATTTACACCAAAACTTAAGCAGCGTCTATGTATATCAAGGGGTCACAGAATTTGAAGTTTGGTGAAATTCTGTGCATTAGTTCTTGAGATATAGCAATCTTGAAAATCAGGAAAAACGTAGTATAGCAGCGCCACCTGCAAGCCAATTCTCACCAAAAACCAATAGGCACTTATTCATATCAAGGTCTAACTAAATATAAAATTTTATTAAATTTCGAGCATTAGTTCTTGAGATAGAGCGCCCACAAATTTTTTATCACATACATACAGACAGACAGACAAACTCACAGAAAGCATTTTCTAAAAATAGTCAAAACGTGTTCAGGACCTTCTAAAACGTATAAATCCGTCGAAAACCGGAAGCCGAAAATTTTCATGAATCCAATACTTTCTTCTTGTAAAGATAGAAGAAAGTAAAAATGTGACATATATAGTGAATAAGTTATAGGCCTAGTATATAGTTAATTATTTGCTTTGTTACCATATTTTTCATTTCCGCAATGGCTTGAAGCAAGCCCATATGTGTTCGTATGGCAATTAGACAAAGTTCTGTAAAATGTTTATTATGAAAGGTAGGTCTCATACTATGAAATACGATCATCAAGTTCCACATTGACTCTCAATACATTTAAATACAGGGTCAAGAAAAATACTTTTTTTTTGTTCCATTAGATACAAAATTAACTATTTTTTGGCAGCACTGAGGGTGAGCTATGCGATTAACGAACTTCGCTCCATGGTTAATACTGGGTAGCACTACACAAGTTAAACCCCAAAACTGTGGCTGATCTTCAATGCATGGGTCCGTGAAAAATACGTTTTTTTTTCACTTTCCGCGACACAAAATTTGTCATACTTTGTCAGGTTGCACTGAAGGTCGGCCATCATGAAATTTACAAAATAATTTAACTGAGCTACTAAATGTCATGTTGTACTTGTAATCACAGAAATTACTTTGGCTAATGCTCGATGCACTGAGATAATACAGAAAGAACACAGAAAGAATACAGATAGAATACAGAAAGATGTCGATTCGAGAAAAATACTGGATCTTCACCCGCTTTAGGAATTTTTGGGATTGAGTGGATTATGTAACAAAAAACTTTTAAAACATTTTTAAATATCGTAACTATTTTTTTAAGTGTTATAGATATGAAGTGTTATTTTATTGACTTATTTTCAACTGAATTATTAAAATATACGAAAAATAAATTTAACCAATTTTGTATATCACTTTAAACAAAAGAAATAAATTCTAAAGATCAAAAGTTTTTTACACTTTGATAACGATATAATTAACGGGGATGGGGTGAGGGGTTCGAGGGATGATAACGTATGTAATCGGGAAAAAAGTGAGGAGGGGGTCCAAAATTAAAAAAAAAAAAAAAAAAAAATTATAACGTTATATTTGCACAGGCCCAAACAATTATTCTCTCAACAATAGAAAAAATTGTATTATTCGGAGAATTCCAAGAGTAAGAAGTTTAAGTGCTGGAAACTAGTGAAAGTATTAAGATGACACAGGAAACTATTTAATTAGAATTACTAAATATATTGAGAAAAATTATTACATTTACTGTGAATTAGACTCTTAGAATCGAAATTTTAGAAATTCCTTCCTTTTTTAACCATTACTTTGATATTATAAATGTAACTCTTTAATTTTTACTTAGCGGGTATTTTTAATGAATATTCGGTAATTTTTTTTATTTTTTTTTATGTAAGTGCGAATGGAAATAAATGCATTGTTTGACGAGTACCATTAAAGTTTGTAGTAAGAATAGTAAAATTTTATGAAATTGGACATACCGCTTCTTTTCCCTCATCTTTTCGTAGATAATGACTGTTGTCTAAATAAATCTTGTTCTTGCCATTATAGAATCGTTCCAGTCTTCCTAAAATAATTAAAAAGTACAACATTTTACAATTACAGTATTTAGCAAATGCAGAAATACACTGAAGAACATTTAACGATATCTATTCTTTTAAATTTTATTGAAACGGTATTGCTACGTAATAAACATTGTCAAATATTAATACATCGAATGTAAGCAAAAATATCTTCTAACTAAATTAATGACTAGCTTCTAATTAAATTACTACAGTCTGTTAAAATACAACTGTCAAATTATGCTACTTTTTTAAAAATTTAAATGAGCATGAATACATCTTTAGATGTGCATTTTAAATATCATCATTCTTAAAGAAAAGGAAAAGATTTCTTAAAATAAATATAATTGAATAAAAGATGCATACCTTCTTTTACACTTAGCCATGTATACCATGAAAGCCATGTCCAAATGTAAATGAAAAATACTAATGAGCAGCAAAATGCAGAATATATAATTTTGTTCATTTCAAATCTGCAAAAAGAAATGACGAGAACAGACACATATGATGCATCAAAAGATAAACATAAACATGTATCATGTAATGTATCAAAATTATCTAAAAATCCAATCCTCGAAAGTAGCGGTTCCCAACCTGGGGTACGCGTACCCCTGTGAATAGTGGCGTAATCGAGAAAGGGAGGATTCCAGGGTATCCGGACCCCCTCCTCCTGAAACCCGAACGATGAACTGATTTATTGCATCATGGATACAACAATAAAACGGCTAAGAAAGAATCACAAAGACCTCTTAAAATTCCTCTTTAGACAAGCGTTCGTCTGTACTAAACAACCCAAACATAAATGTATTCAATTTTTAAATTAAAAAAATTTATGATATAAATTAGGAATTATGAAATTCACTAGTGAGCTACGCCCGCTAGCTGGGCCACTTTTTCCAAACGAACCTCGATATTAAGCAGTATATAATAAGCAAAAAAAAAAATCATTTAATAAGCAAGTCTTGGTGTTCGAATCCTCAAGCACAAAAAAGAGTAAATTAAAGAGCTATGGTCATTATCCCGTTAAAAATATGTGATTTCGCACGGTGGGCGCTACGCGCACTTGAAAAAAAAGATTGTGGATCGGAGCCATGGTCGCTTCGCGCCCATCGTCCCGTTAAAAATATTTGGTTTTGCACGGTTGGCGCTACGCGCCCATGAGACATTTTTTCGTATTTTTTGGTTCATCAGAAGCAGACTTTTACGCAGATTCTGAATATGTAATCAGTTTTTTCTACTTTAAAAACTGTCTCCATGATAGTTTAAGAAAAAACGCGCAAAAAAAAGTTTCGGTATATTTTCGTTGCGGCGGGCTGCTTTATTTCTAAATTCAATATTTTAACGAAAACTACGGTAAATAATCGACGGCAAGTCAAAAAAATTTATGCGGAACAAAGCGCACTTAGCGCGGGGAGAAAAAGAGGTTTTCGGCTGGTTCTTCTTTTTGCGCTCTTAGCCAAAGGGGAAAAGTTCTAGTCATTCACCGCAAGGTGGCGCAGTGTAAGGCGAGCTCATTTTGGGAAATGAGACGTTTTGCGCTCCGTTTCCCGAAGGATTTTTAATTCATAACTTTTTACTTACCTATCATACGTAGTATAGGGTAAGTCTTGCAATCGTTTTGAAAATCGAAAAAATTTTTTGACGGATTTACACGTTTTAGATAGTGGAGATTCCGAAAAACATTTTTAAAAAAAAATTTGCCGTCCGTCTGTCTGTCTGTCAGTCTGTCTGTCTGTCAATCTGTCTGTCTGTAAACGCTCTATCTCCCGAAAAAATTGTGATAGAGACTTGAAATTTTGTATGTAGTTAGTATGTAAGAATGGGACGAAGCCTATTTAATATCAGCAACCTCGATTATCCGGAACTATTTTTTTCGCACTCTCGAAAAATTCGTTCTGATGAAAGGTATATAAAAATTTTCGAATTTTTTTGTTCTAAGGCATGGACGTAAAAGGCAATAAATAACACACATTTTGCATATAGAACGAAGTCGATCGGATTATTAGTTGCCGAGATATTTGTAATCCTGTTTTCCACATTCTTCGATTTTTCATGACCCTGTATTTCATTCAAATTTCAATTCAGAGGTATATTTTAATTAATATTATTGGTAAAAATTAGACGCTTAATCCGACGCAGTCAATAGTTAGTTAATAGAATTATTATTTTTGGAGTTATAAGGATGTTTATTTTACGCAGTTCGGTACTACTTGAGTAGTTTGGAGTTTTATATAATTTGTCGAAATTGGTAATCAGCAGTTCTTTAATATAGCATTACTATGTATATTAACAATATTTAAATTTTGTTTATGAATTGCAATGCATTGTATAAATAGTTTTCACATGTTTTATTTCCATATACATATCCATGATGGGTAAGTATTACGGTGGCCCCCAACGACTAGTTTAATTTTGGTCCCACGGTCTCGAAAATGCCCGAAATGACTCTCCCGGAATTTTTTCAATCGAAAGACACCTCTCGCGACTTCCAACTCGCCCGCGTTGCGAACTGTAATCGGCTTCAAGCAGACAGACAGACACACAGAGGCACACGGATTTTATTAGTATAGACTAGCGAGCTACGCCCGCTAGCTAGGCCACTTTTTCCAAACGAACCTCGGTATTAAGCAGTATATAATAAGCAAAAAAATTTCCCATTTTGGTCCCACGGTCTCGAAAATGCCCGAAATGACTCTCCCGGAATTTTTTCAATCGAAAGACACCTCTCGCGACTTCCAACTCGCCCGCGTTGCGAACTGTAATCGGCTTCAAGCAGACAGACAGACACACAGAGGCACACGGATTTTATTAGTATAGACTAGCGAGCTACGCCCGCTAGCTAGGCCACTTTTTCCAAACGAACCTCGGTATTAAGCAGTATATAATAAGCAAAAAAATTCATTTAATAAGCAAGTCTTGGTGTTCGAATCCTCAAGCACAAAAAAAGTAAATTAAAGAGCCATGGTCCCGTTAAAAATATGTGATTTCGCACTGTGGGCCACGTGCACTTGAAAAAAAAAAAAAAAAAAAAAAAAGATTGTGGATCGGCGCTATGGTCGCTTCGCGTCCATAGTCCCGTTAAAAATTTTTGATTTTGCACGGTGGGCACTACGCGCCCATAAGACATTTTTTCGTATTTTTTAGTTCATCAGAAGCAGATTTTTACGCAGATTCTGAATATGTAATAAGTTTTTTTCTACTTTAAAAACTGTCTGCATGATGGTTTAAGAAAAAACGCGCAAAAAAAAAGTTTCGATAGTCCTGTTTTATTTCTAAGTTCAATATTTTAGCGAAAACTACAGTAAATATTCTACGGCAAGTCAAAAAAATTGATGCGGAAAAAAACGCAATTAGCGCCGGTAGAAAAAGCGGTTTTCGGCTGTTTCTTCTTTTAGCCAAAGGGGAAAAGTACAGGTCCTTCACCGCAAGGTGGCGCAGTGTTCTGCTTCGGAGCTCCGTTTGGGAATTGAGATATTTTCCGTTCCGATTCCCAAGGGGTTTTTAATTCATAACTTTTTTAATTTTGGTCCCACGGTCTCGAAAATGCCCGAAATGACTTCCCCGGAATTTTTCCAATCGAAACACACCTCTCGCGACTTCCAACTCGCCCGCGTTGCGAACTGTAATCGGCTTCAAGCAGACAGAGAGACAGAGGCGCACGGATTTTATTAGTATAGATATTCGAAAAAATTATGGGAACTGCTTTTTTTGATGGATTTATTAAGTCTTGCATTATGGAAATCCAAAATTTCACTTTTTTTTCTTCCAAGTAGTTTTTAATTTATGCTTAAAAAACGACAAAATGATAGTTTAAGGGGGCGTCTACGATAGAGGTGACTAGATATTTTGAAAATTATGCTATCCTGTCATGTCAACTTTACGAGCATCTTTTTGAGCCAATTACTGATTTCAGCCGATTATATGCGTGAAATCGTTTCAAACCCCAGTGGTGACAGCAAACAGCAATATCCCAACTTTTTTACCCCTTGTCTAAAGAGTCTATGGATAGCCATGACTTTTCATACAACTTCCAACATTTCAAACAATTAGGAATAGGCGATTTTCAACGTCAAAGTTGGCGGAAAAATGAACAGTAAAGTTGGTCGCTCGAAAAATTGATGAATCTGATAGCAGCTTAACCTTCCTACCCTGAATGGGTCTAATCGACCCATAACTATAATTCGTTTTACACGATTCGAACCAGAACTTTTTTCATAAAGAAAGTTACATAATAGATTCAGAAAAATGAGTCGATTAAATATATTAAAATGTTTTAAATAACAATTCTGGTGTGAAATATTTTTATCAAAATTGAGTAAAATTTGAACAGGGTAGGAAGATTAATCTAGCAATGTTCAACGATTGCTAGAGTGGCACCTATATTTCGAAGTCTCTCCCGATTAACAATCAAGTACGGAACTTCAATTTGGATAAAGCCTTAAAATATGCTCATTTTAAAATAATAATTTCTCAGAATTGAAAAAACAAAGTTAGGGTATGTTTCAAAATGTAGCTGCTCCCTAAACAAATTTTATATACACCATTTAAAAGTAGACATTCTTTCCAATCGTTTGGTACCAGTAACTTTCTTCTACGATAACATTTTGCAGAGTTAGTAAGGAAGTGCTTATTTTTATTTTATTTATTTATTTAATTTTTATTTATTTTTTTATTTTTATTTTTTTTTTTTTTCACGATTGTACGTGCATTACAGTAAATCTGTGAATGTGACCTATGTCAAAGAAAAACAATTCAATATTAGACGAAAACAACACTATATACCGGGTGTCCTGAAAAGGACTGAACGATTTTAAAAATCAATAACTTGCAAACTTTTACAGATATTTAAAAAATTCTTGCACGAGAATCATCTCAAAGGTCAAAAGTTTTTTTCTTGCGATTCTGGATTTTAGTTCGAATTACAAACAATAGATGGCGCTGAGAGCGCTAGGTGCGGTGTTGAGATGGATATTGACGTCCCTTGGTACTGAAGCAAAATAAGGAGTTTAAGGCTGTGGAGTGGGGTCTCGTTTGACAATGCAATCTTGCTCTTATGGCCCGATTTTGAACTTTTGTTTATTTGTTTTTATTGAACAACATACATTTGACCTGTGCACTCGACATAAAGCCCGATTTTGGACTCAGTCGGTATAATTTCAATAAAATGTTTTGTTGTCATGGAAATAATAAATCCTTTTATATAATAGCAGCGATTGGAAACTGGAAATGAATTTAACGAGCAGCATACGAGTTTTGCAGACGATTTTACATTTAAAAAAGCCATATTTTCTCGGATTAAATTACTTTTTATCATCTAATTTAAAGAATACTTTGTGCATCATATTTTAAAATAAAGTGAAACGATTTAGTAGTTTTTTTTTTGTTGTTGTTGTTAAAAATTAATCAATTTTGCTATTTTAAAAAATTTGTTGTATTCCAAGAAATGCTAGTTTGTTTTAAAGAAGTTCTTTAGTAGCGTTTTATGTATGTTGTAAAAAAATTGCGGAAATGGTTTATTGTTTAGAACAAAGAATATTCATAGTATAAACATTGAAAATTTGGTGCAATAGCTGTTGCATTCTTTTGTAAAAATACCCAAATACAAAATTTATTACGATTATGTATATTAAATTCATGGTAATAGGGAAATAATACTACCTCCACCTTAAATGAGCTATAATCACAATGACAACCTAGAATCATCACCTATCACTGGATATCATTGAATTAGTCACGCAGAATAGGTTTTAATAGAATGAAGAAAACATTTATTAATGTCCTTTTAAGCTTTGATTCGCTTTTCATGAAACTTTAAATGAGTAACGAAAATTCTGCAACGAGTATATATATTATAATTCAAAGCATTCTGTTGGGTAGTTTCTGCGCTATTATGTGCGGACAGATAAAAGAACATTCCAGATGACGAATATAGGAGCTACATATATAATTATCCTCACAGAACATAATGTAATGGCATAGTTCTGAGTGTCTGTGTAAATGAATCATGAATTATGCATAGTTTGTTTACAATACCCAACACGGCATAATAAATCTTATTAACATATATCACTTACAGACCAATTCAATTATTTCAACGCAAGTTAGAGTCTGGAAAGACAGACATGCAGACGGCTAACTAAAAAGAAATCATAAATTTTTTTAACTATGTTGGAAAGCGTTAAAAACACATGTTAAGTTGAAATTTGACATTTAGCAATTTATTTAAATAGACGGAAGCATACTTGAACTCTTTTGTATAGCCCTGTACTTTTCCTACTATCTTTAAATACACGCCATTTATCTAGCTAAAATCTATTTAAAACCGAAACATACTTTAAACTAATGAAATCACACTTCCAGAGATTACCATCCAGAACCGGCTATTAATCCAATCTTTGAGTGCCTCTGTATATCATTTTATTTCTATTCTTTAAACATATCGTAATATACTTAAAGCTGTTCAACGTAAAAAAAAATACATAGCTCATTTACAAACCACCTAATATATTTACTTACACACTTAAGGAAGGTCTCCATTGGGGGCATACTCAGAATTTTTTGAAATAAATACGAATTAAACTACTCATGTAGGTAATAAAGGATAATTGAAAATTACCGGCGGAATTACATTATTAGATATGTAAAAAAATAAAATAGTTTGGAATAATTGGCGTGAAAAGCTGAAAGCGACGCGGGATTTGGCGAGCAGTGCATTTCCTCGTCAAAAGCAGACAATTTTAACGAATCTGAAAATTGATTTTAATTGACTTCACTGTTTAAAATCTGCAGCATTTACTGCAACGTCACTCCACTACTTTTATAGAATATCTCTCTTCTGACCAATGAGAATGCTCCATAGCACTGTGAATTGACCGTGTCATACTCTGTTAAAAATCTGCTGCATTTTGTTGCAACGCACTCCACCGCTTGTATATAATATCTCTATTCCAACCAATGAGAAAGCTCCATTTCACGGCAAAGTAACCGTTTTCTATACAAGCAAGGGAGTGCGTTGCAACAAAATGCAGCAGATTTTTAAGAGTGTATTTTTCAATTTGGAATAAATTTAATCAATTTAAATTGTGTTTTAAATGAAAAAATATATTAATTTCATTTTGTTATAAGTACATAGGGACCGTTCAAGTATTACGTAAGCATTAAAGGGGGAGGGGGAAGTCCAGAGTCTGCTTATTTTTTCTGACAAGGGGGAGGGGGAGGTCACGACAATTCTTACGTAAGCATTAAACAACAAAGCAACTGCAGTTCAAATTCAACAAGCAAACAAAGTATGATGGGGAAAGAGCATTCTACAGTTCGAAATTCGCCGTTTGTTTTCGATTTTATTCTTTGCTTATCCATCGGCAGTCGTGTGACCCGCATCACCCACTCACCCTTTGTCATCATTGTTGTCTGTTAAGTTGTGTGCCAAGTCAAGTACATTGCAAGATTAGAAAAACACAGGAACCGGTGTGGCTGGGTTTTGATGCCAGGGTAACTGGTCAGTTGACTTTATTTTAGGTAAGTCCGGTATTTTCTTTTCTCCCGTTCAATCGGTCATGGAATTTCGAGAATTTTTGCAGAATTTCTGGAAATTTGTCTTTCCGCTCCTATTGTCTAACTTCCTTCTCTACAGGTTTTCTTCTTATATATCTTGTTTTATTGTTCAATGTGATAACTAACAATATATTTAAACCATTCTTTAATCTGTGGTTTCTTTAATGCAATACGCAACAATATATTAAAATCATTTTACATATTTTGATATCACAATCCCTATATGCCTATATAAATTTGTAGGAATAATAATGTAATTGATTGGTAACTTTTTATAAGTTAAGAAGTATTGATGTATAAACTGTCATAAAATCTTACGTAAGCAAAGGGGGGGGGGGTGTCTAGCATTTGCTTATATTTTCTTACAAGGGGAGGGGAGGGGGGTACAAAATGACTAAAAATATGCTTACGTAATACTTGAACGGTCCCACATAAACGTATATGACAAAATTACACTTAAAGTAAAGTTAAAATGCAAAACTAAAATTACTTAAACTAAACTTATTTAAATAAATTGAACATAGAAAGTTTTTTCTTTAAAAAGTATTCGAAGCGTAAAAGCGTATTTTTCAAACTTTCGTTTTTTCGCCAACCGGAGATAAATCGCCAAATAAACGAAATTTTTATTATTTTTTTACGGACGTTATAAGGAGGTTCCGCCGAAATGTTTTTTATAAACATATATAACTATATGAGAAGAACATTCTGTAATTTTTTCAGATTTTTCTGAGTATGCCCGTATGGAGACCTTCCTTGTTAGTAAGGAGTGCGAATTCTTTTGTGTAGCCCTGTATATGATTTGCACCAATTATATACACAGCGTAACATGCAAAAATGTACTGAAACTTAAAAAAAATCATATCAAAGCTTAAAACTTCAAGCAATTATCGTTAGCGTACAGCATTTTTCATGCAGCATAGTTTCCGAAATCTTTTGTGTGTCCCTGTAAATATTTCATATTTTCTATTACATAGTAAGAAATTCGTAGTAAACCTAAGTAACTTATAACAATTTTATTATATGTGTAACACAATTAAAATATGCCGCAAAGTATGTTTTCTTCTATATCGTTATGTTATATAATTATTTTGTGGCCCTGTAAATAAATAATAACTATTCTTTGTGCAGCATATTCTATATCATTTGTATTTCAATTTAATTCATAAATGCATGTTAATTTCATTATGTTCGGACGGGTGTAATACCATCAAAAAGCACTTGAAACTTTTTCTCCGTCGGCCATAATGTAATGGAATACTTTTGACTGTCCCTGTATTGGAAATACACATCCGATATTCATAAAATTTGAAATAGCTGGATAAAATTCTTCAATAAATATGTGTTTAAAATTTCAAACGATTCGACAGAGTAATTTTTGCACTATTATATGCGGACAGACAGACGGACGGACGCACCAGAGACGAGTATAGGTGATATGCATTTATATAATTACTAATGTATCTAAAAAACAGCTAAATTTAAAAGCGCATGCTGAAATTGAAAACGCATTTCCAGCAGTTATTACTTAAAGACAGTACAGTAACCGGTTTTTTTTTGGGATGCCCCTGTAAATGAACGTTAAATGCTATAAATACCAAATACTCTATTCTATCATAATCATATTATACTGAAATTCAGTGATTTATATCAGTTTCAATACATTTGAAATAGTGTATTTCATTAATATACACTGCAAGTGATTTTCCCCCATAGACTATGATGTGATGCAATCTTTTGGGTGTACCTGTAAATTAACTGTTAATCCCACATACTTAAAATACAATACAGGACATGACTAGGTGACATAAAAAAAGTTTAAAAGATACCCAGATAAATAAATAGATAAATAAGATATCCTGTTCTCAAAATACTTACATTCTTGGAATGTAAAAAATAAATAAATAAATAAAAGTCGGTAATTCGAACGTTGTTGTTTCACGCATTTCGATTTCAAAGGAGTCGTATCCATGAAAATAATATTTTTCTCTATTATTGCGCTGACGCCAGCAAAATCAAAATTATATGGACTGCATTCAAAATCGGACGATAAAAGCAAAAGTTCATTTTTGAATAAGATCCACTCCATAGCTTTAACCTCCTTATTTTGCTTCACTGCCAAGTGACGTCAATATCCGTCTCAATACAGCACTTAGCGCTCTCAGCGCCATCTATTGTTTGTAATTCGAACTAAAATCCAGAATCGCAGGAAAAAAACTTTTGACATTTTAGATGACTCTGGTGCAAGAATTTTTCAAATATCTGTAAAAGTTTGCAAGTTATTGATTTTTAAAATTGTTCAGTCCTTTTCAGGACACCCGGTATTTGTGCTTTTATGCTTTCAATGTTTGAAACATAACTGAAATGGAACTTATTCCAGTTATAATTCTTGGCAAGTTTTCTGTGAACACGGAATCCTCTCGTAAACGGAAAGATTTTAATGTCCCAAAACAGAAGGATAACTGTGGAAATATATTAGTACCCGCAATTCCGTTTACACAAATTTACTTGTAACTAGATTAAATGTAAAAATTCTTTATCTTGGATTTCGACGGACTAACTGTTGCCGAAATTTATGGGAAAAGACAAATTTACGCAAACGCAATAACGGCACATTGAAAGAGTTTCATGATCCATATCTTTGTTCAGCTTACAACAAGCAATATTATCAATTACTTTAAATCTGCTGATTTCAATTAATAAAAGTAACTTTACTTTTGCATTGGTTATTTTTTACCACTTTCAAAATACTCTGGTGAGAAAAATTAAATGAACAACCATGAAAAGGTCTTTTTACGGTAACGTCCATGAAAAATGATTGGTTGATAACTTAATGTCAACGTTATCACGCAGTGTAGAATTAACCTTTGCTACAAAAAAATATGCAGTTTTTTAGTCCGTACTTTCGTTTAAGTGTGGAAAGAAGTGCACATTAGGAATCTGAAGTCTAATTTTAAGGATTGTAACGTATAATTTGGAATTTTTGGGGGGCTTATAGGAAGTGGAATGTGTCCTTCAGAACACAATTGATAGATAGTGAAAAATAGCGCCCGATAGGGAGAATGGACGCAGGACAGACACACTAATGGGCCTGTAAACCCAAAATTGTCGTGTCAAGAATCGGTTTAAAGACACTAGTAATGTACGCAGTTTTACCAGTTGGGATAAAAAACATGCCACAATAGACTTTCAGAAGCGTAATTTTGCAACGATTACTTAAAGAAACAGGCATCTCGTAGTCGCGATTACAGTGGAGTTCAATTCAGTAGCAGGAACTCGACTATTCAATTTTACTGTGAGTGACAGACTGCATTAAAAAGGGCTGCATGCAAGGAAACCCGTGATTTGTATTCCACTAAATACAGCAGCGAAATGCGCCTGGTTAAAGGGTCATCGTCATTGAAGTACCACGGACTAAAGTCGAGTGATCTTTACCGATGAATCTTGATTTTGTTTGAAGAATTATTACAGACTTATTACCATATCGAGGGAAAAAAACACATGCAATAAGACCACAAACATTCGTTAAAAGGTCACAAAGATACAAAGGTCGTGGAATCAGGGTATGGGCTGGCATCATTTTGAAGGCCGCACTGATTTACACTTTTTTACCAGTGATACTGTGAATTCTGAAATATGTAATGATGAGATTCTTGATTCTCATGTCAAGTTATTTAAGGCTGCAATCGGCAGACTTAAGATTTTATGCTTATTAATGGTCTAAAAATGCTACCTCCGTCCATGGAACTCCAAAGTGTCCATTCTAGAGCTGCAGAAGTCCCAACCGGATAAAAGAAAATCCGGATTTAAGATTACCTGGGACCCTAATTACTATTTGTGAACGCCTAGTTTAACATTATTTCAAAAATTTCAGTGTGGCAATAAGAGTTTCGTGTATGGTAAAGGAGATGGTGACTTTTGTATACAATAATAAGAAATTGAAAGTACATATAACTTTAAACTAAACCAAAGTCCGGAGCTTACTGCAGAACTTGGAGAATGCTCTAAAACTGTTTCGAACTATCTAAAATAAAATGGTTGGGATCTACTATAACAGAATCCATCATCATTTTTGACGCATCCTAATATTTCCGAAAAAAAGGTAATCAATCATGAATAAATTTGTTACAAAAATTTAACTTCCTTAAAGATGACCAGATTTCAGAAACAACTATTTATGAAATATGCTATCAAAAATGGCAAGACATGAAACATAGAAACCCAAAGAAATTATAGCTGTTTTAGAAAATTGTAACAAAATTATTTTTTTCCCTCATAAACTATAATACACTGCTCAAAACAATTAAAGGATATTTGAAATTTTATATAAAATAAAGATATAAACGAAATTTTTTTTTTGCCGAAAATAGAAGAAGAGAATCACAAATGCAAATTTTTCTGGTTTTCAAACTGTGGAGTATGCAAATTTTGAGTTCGACGTCAAAAACGTCGCTTCAGCGTCAGCGAATGAAATTTGACTTTCAACTGGATAAAAGAGAATGAAGACAAGGATGATCGGCATTCAGTGATTGCTTTGTTTCGATGAGTACGATGTCTCAGCGAAGTCATTTGACAGATTCAAAAGCTTGGAGAATTGTTGATAGGTTAGAAGGGGGCCAAACTCAAGCCGAAGTAGCGCAAGCCATTGGAGTGTCACAAAGTGTCATTTCCAGGATCTGGAACCATTTTTTGGAGAGTGGATGTGCAGGCCGAAGACCAGGGCAAGGTCGTAGACGGGCAACAACGCCCCATGAAGATCGGTATTTAGCGTTAACAGCTCGGAGACACCGAAACATGAACGCTACTCTTCTCCAACAACACCTTCGCTCGGCTACAGGCACCACGATTTCAACTCAGACTGTCCGAAATCGGCTCCATGCTGTAGGTCTGTATGCTCGCCGACCAATGGTATGTGTTAGATTAACATCAAGGCATCGTCGCGACCGCAGGGAGTGGGCAACCGAGCATGTCAGCTGGAGGAGAAATGAATGGAGCAATATTCTGTTTTCTGACGAGTCCCGTTTTTCTGTGCATCCGGATAATAGGCGTATTTTCATCTGGAGGGACCGTGGCAGTAGGAATAATCCTGCGTTCGTGCACGAAAGTGTCAGATTTGGCGGTGGAGGAGTGTTGGAGTATGGTGGCATCTCCATTGGCGGGCGCACTGACCTCAACATCATTCGAGATGGAGCTCTGACTGGTCGCCGATATAGGGATGAGATCCTCTAGTCCCTTACGCTGCAGCAATCGGAGATAACTTCATTTTAATGGACGATAACTGCAGGCCACATCGTGCAAACCTGGTGGAGGATTTCCTTTTCGAGGAAGGAATCGTTCGAATGGAATGGCCAGCGTGTTCTCCAGACATGAATCCAATCGAGCACGTTTGGGACGCTCTAGGAAGACGAGTTTCTGGCCGCCAACAACCCCCACAAACTCTCCAAGAACTGGAAAGAGCTCTTCTGGAAGAGTGGGGCAGAATACCCCAACTCGTCATTAATAGCCTCATTGAGTCCATGCCTCAAAGGTGTTCAACGTTGCTGGCCGCCCGTGGAACCCATACCCCCTACTGAAAATGATTTTCTTTGAAGAAAACACCTTTTCTTATTCTTTTTTTCTCATATGCACAAATTGTGTTTTTTTCCTTTTGTACACAAATGCGCAATAAAAATAAAATGCATTTTTTCTGCCAAACATGTGTAATTTATTCTCATATAACCTACTATGTCTGTCGACCATGTATCAATCAGCTAAAAAGTTTCCCAGATACAAAATCCACCTAAAACTGCAATATCCTTTAATTGTTTTGAGCAATGTATTTGATGCGTGTGCTTCGCATATCATTAGTTTCTATCGCTGAAATTGCAAGATATTTATTTTAAGGAAAGATAAGACTGGGTGTAGTCAAATCCTTGATAGCCCCAAACAGGGTGTATTATTTTGCTTTGTCATGGCTAATACACTATAGGGCCAAAGGTGATCGGCCACTTGCGATTTTAGACGTTTTGTTAAATATCTAGAAAAATGCATGACGAATTATTCTGAAAATCCAAGTGTGTAAGCATAATAGTACAGATCAAATACTTCCATGAAGATTTTTTTCTCAAAACTTCATAGGAATCCATCAATAAATGGACCACAAGCATTTCTGGCGTCAAAGAACGTCACGATGGATTATAGCTAATCAGTTTCTCGATTTATCCCACAAGTGTTCACCAAAAGCCAATCAAATACCATAATTCTTGTGGGAAACATTGCGAACTCCACCCTCTGTGAGTGGTCAATTGAAAAAGAACGAAGATATTTTGCATAACCCTGTCAAAACTAATGTAGCAAAAGCCTCCAAACTACAGATTATCATTACTTGGCTTATTGTAATAAACTGTGTTCATTTTTATGATGATATTATGTATATTCGTAGAAAAATTAAGGTTCTTTTAAAAACAGGCAAAAAAATTTTCAAGTGTTTTGCTTGTAATTTGCAGAGCTCTTAATATAAAAAAATTTTCGTTTTAGAAAATATGACAAATATTATTATACACAATACCCTGTAATCAGAATTAAAAAATAACAAAAATTGTAGGAAAAATGAGTAGGTTTACTAGTCACCGCAATCAAAATGTAATTTGCATAGTGTATTAGCTAAATGTATAGATCAAATTTTATGAAAATCTCAAAAAAAAAAAAAAAAAAATAGCTTGAGAATTCTGAAATAATCGTCCATAGTATAAGATCAAAATCCGTCATTCCAAACACGAAGCAAAAAGATGGGAGGTTGTATCCATATATCCATTGATTAGTGTCAGTATAACATGGACAATATATCATGTATAGTCCAAGACCGACAGCACAAAAACTATGTTATCGAGCACAAGGAAAAAAAAACATTTTATGGAAGAGTAGTAATAGGGGAATCTAATGATCCATATCTGCTGGAAGTGAAGTGATGCGTAAGTCAAAAACTAATACCACTAGTGGCTCACTCGTAGGTTTATCATTGTGATTTCGTGCTTACAGTTTTCCATATTTTCATACCTTTGATTGTACGGCAAACACAATGTTATACCTACTAGTAAACCACTAGTGGTATTAATTTTTGGCTTATGCATCACTTCCCCTCCGGCAGACATGGGTCATTAGATTCCTGATTACCTGATTGTGACGTTCCTATTTATTGTGATCTATGAATGGGTAAAGCTCGATCTTACATTCCTCAACCATTTCTTGAAAAAGTTTTTTCAATTTTACATAATTTATCTCATTACAGTATTTGTAGCTCTTCAAAATTAATTCGGTCCAGATTCATTTGGACTTCTATGAGAAAAGATTGCACCAAGTGGGCTAAGCATTGTATTCCGTGTCAAAAATCTAAGGTATTTCATCATACAAAATCGCAAGTAAGGAAATTCACAGACTAGTCACAGAGATTCGATCATGTACATCTCGAACTTGTCGGCCCTATTCCTCACTCTCAGGAAAACTATTATTTTTTAACAATGATAGGTAAGTACACGCAAAGGCCATCTGTTCCAATCCCAGACATAATTGCACAGTCAGTAGCACATAACATTTCTACTCAGTGGATTGTTCAATTCGGCTGTCCAGCCCGTATTACTACTGACCAAGACAGACAGTTTGAGAGAGCTTTATTTAGTGCTCTTACTCAGCTGATGGGCATCAAATGATCGTACTTTCCCATACCACCCGCAGGCGAATGGATTGATGGAGGAGTTCCTCCATCCTTTGAAAGCAGCGCTGAAAGCTTACTACACCGACCAGCGGTCTGCAGCCCTACTCACATTGCTGTTGCTGCTGGGTGGTTAAAGAGGATGTCGGGGCAATAACAACCGAGCTAGTCCATGAAAGGCCTCTTCGACTACTAAGCAAAATTTTTGACCCAACACCAGCAGATGCCTCATCCAAGCAGCTTGTAGAGGATTTAAATCGCATTTTGCTGCAGTACGACCAGTTCCCACTGCCTGTCATGGCCAGAAAGTAATTTTTGTGCACTCACACATGAATGTCTGTTGCCATGCGTTTGTTCGACTTGATGGTGTACGCAAACCACTCCAACCTCCATATGATCGACCATTCAAGGTCATATTCAGAGACGCTAAAACCTTTGATCTCGACATCAGAGGTAATAAACAGACTATCTCTATCGACAGACTCAAGCCGGTTTTCACAACCATAGATAGCCAAAGCCTTTGAGAAACCGTGCACAGAACAATATGCGCCAATTTCAAATGAGGAACGTAACAGCAAGCAACCTGTGCCAGTTAATAAAGCTTGTGCAGTGAACAACCAGTAACAATTTCGAAAAATTACAACCAGCAATCCGTGCCAACAACCCGTACTGGACGACTTGTTCGGTCACCCCGGCGGTTCACCTCCCATTTTCCATGAGACTGCGGAGGGAGTGTGCAACACAGCTAGCTATGCCAAATGCTACGTCCTTTGGCGTAGTAATACTACAGCAAAGTAGCATTAAGTAGCTGTTTCTTATGCCGTAATTTCCTGTGTATAATCCGCGGATCAAACAATTCTTTTTCGACCCAGAAATTTTATTTTGTAATTCAAGACAAATATTTACGGCGATCTAAAAAGTTATATTTTATTTTATAAAATTTCTGGGTCGAAAAATGATTGTTTGATCCGCGGATTTTACTCAGGAAATTACGGTAAGCTTTCATCACCGCTTGGCGAGATTGATTTTTCTGGCAATCTCAACGGAGTAAACGAACATTTTTCGGAGAGTCGAACCAGTCTGTGCTCTGCTGCTGCACTCATACGATCGTCTGCAACTGTGTCTGTTGCTATTTTCACTAACCTTGATTTCCCTTAATATCTTTTTTATCAATCACGTAACTTTGTTTTATTTGCTTTTGTTTTTAATAAGTGTATTAATGTTTTACTTTCAGAGCTGGCATTATTTAATCTTTCGTATGTATTATTTTATTTCCTTAACTTAAACGATTAACTTTATGACGCCTCGTGAAACTGCGTGCCAAAAGTTATTGAGATAGAGCTGTTGCGTAAATCGTAAAAATGCAGCATAGCGCCGCCACCTGTTGAGCGATTTACCCCCAAAACTAATCAGCATCAATCTATATTAGGGACTATCTGAATATATGTTTTAAATTAAATTTCGTGCATTAGTTCTTGAGGTACAGCTATTGCAAAAATCGTGGAAAATGTAGCATAGCACCGCCACCTGTTGAGCGATTTACCCCCAAAACTAATCAGCATCAATCTATATTAAGGATTATCTGAATATATTTTTAAAATTAAATTTCGTGCATTAGTTCTTGAGTCATTGCAAAAATCGGGGAAAATGCAGCATAGAAGCGCCATCTGTTGAGCAATTTACACCAAAATGTAAACAGCATCGACTCATGTCAAGAATTAATTGAATCTTAAGTTTGATTAAAAAAAAATCGCTGCATTAGTTATCGCGATATAGCTGTTGCATTAATCGTAAAAAATGAAACATAGCAGCGTCACGTATAGATCGATTTACGATTCCGTGCATTAGTTCTTGAGATAGAACAACTACAAAATTTATGTGACATGCAGAAAGACGGACAGAGTCACAGACAGACATTTTGTAAAAGCATGTTTTTTTTTTAAATCTTTGACAGTTAAAACATATAGATCCGTCGAACAGTAGCGTAGCTATGTTTTTTGGCGCCCGGGGCCAGCAAGAAATTTTGCGCTCCCACCCCAATATAGATATATAACAATTTCTCTCAATTTGGCTCCCCTAGGCCTCGGCGCCCGGGGCGGACGCCTCCCCCTTAGCTACGCCACTGCCGTCGAAAACCTGAATTCGAAATTTTTCATGTATCCAAGACTTTCGTACTGTAAAGTTAAAGAAAAAGTAATAAAATAAATAAACTATAATAAATAAATAACAAAAATATAAACTATGGGTAGAAGGTAGAAACTAAATTAAATACAATAAATAAACTGTATGTTTGTCAAAAAATAGGTATTACTGTAATTGGGAAATTGGGGGTATTACTGTAATTGAGATTTCAAATATAAGGGACTTGGCTAAACAACGAAAATGGCCTTCGTGAGCGAAGGAAATATGGCGACGTATTTTCTGGCAACCTATTCACTGTTTCATAAACATAAGTAATGTTTGCAATATTTATACAATTTATTTAATACTAGCGGTCAGCCCTCGCTTTGCTTCGGTTAGTCCCGTGTCACTACTGACACCGCAAATTGTTACTACCACTTTATCCCATTAAATTCAACTACTAAAACCATTACCCTCCTTTTAAATAGTCGGGTAAAAAGTAGCCTATATGTTAATCTAAGGTGCCAGATAACTCCATACAAAATTTCATAAAAATCGATCCATCCGTTCTTAAGTTATAAATGGTGTAACTAACACGATTTTGTTTTATGGATATAGATTATAGCAGCCCGCCCAGGCTTTTCACGGGTATTAAAAAAAATTTCAAGTTATAAATTTTTACACACATACTCATATTCTCTTCTTTGTGGGTGGGGTTACTAAAAAAGTGTAAACTTATAAAAGAAAATTCGGATATTAGTATTATTTTTTATTTATTTGTAATAATGTTTGTAAAAAAATTTACGCCTACGAAACAAAAGCCATTAAATATATTATTCGTTTACAGAGCTTCCCTGTAAACAATATTAGATGTTTTATTTTGTGGCAACGAAATAAATTGATTTTCAGGAGCTCCGACCCGCGATAGGCCAACATACAGTTGGCCATGAGTAAAACATTCTTTTCGTAGGTCGATCTTGACTAATTCGAAGGTTTGACCTTTGGACTTATTAATAGTTAATACGAAAGATGTTTTTTACAGGAAATTGAAGCCGTTTAAATGGGATTAGTAGATCACTTGGGATCCTCGGTATATGAGCTAGTTGACCAGCTGCTGGGCCGGTGATAATGGTTTCTGCAGTTAAATTGTCCTTCAATTATATATATAAAACCCCTCCGTGTATAACAATTCCGGGATCAACCTATCCATGAGAAAAAGAAACTCATTCACCAATGAAAACGTTTCATAGTCGTAATGGAGCGTTCTCATTGGTCAGATTTACAGTGGGAGCTAGAAATGACGTCACTACATTTTACTTCGCTTTGAAATCGTTCCACGATTTCAAAAAGTACACTGTTAAAAATTCGACCCATTTGCTGCAGCGGCACTCCACAGCTTTTATAGAATATCTCTTTTATGACCAATGAGAATGCTCCATAACACAGTAAAGTAACCGTTTTCTATAAAAGCGGTGGAGTGACGCTGTAGCAAATAAGTCGAATTTTTTACAGTGTATATTTAATTAAAACTTTTTATTAAAGGAAAGCGAAGGTGCGTTTTAAATGCAATATTGTTAAAATTTTTATATTCGGGTTGCTTTAATTTTTTTTTTTTTTTTTTTTTTTTTTACAGCCGTGAATGACTCTTGAGAATTTCAAATCTATAAAAAAAATTGTGAAAAGTTACCTCCGATTTTAAAGGCAATCTATTTTCTGACCAATGAAAGCGTTCCATAGTCGTAATGGAGCATTCTCAATGGTCAGATTTACAGTGGAAGCTGTAAATGATGTCACTACATCTTACTTCGCATTGAAATCTTTTCACGATTTCAAAAACGCTATTTAATTAAAACTTTTTATTTAAGCAAACCGCGGATGCGTTTTAAATTTCATTATAATCCCCAGATAGTTTTGCTATAGTTTTAAATGCAGATTTCTGTTGAATTTTTTTTTTTTTTTTTTTGTTAGATTTTTCCTTTTCCAAGTTTAATCGCTGTATTTATCAAAATTGTTTCAGCCTAAAATGGCTATGATTGACCACAGTTGTAATTTTTTATCATCCTTTAAAAATGCAAACCCGTCATTTTGACGGGCTATCTTCTAGTTTCTTTATAAATAGCCTCGTCACATTGCACATGTTCGAGGGCTTGAATTTCTCAAAGGCATGATTGGAATTCCAATTTTTAACGTCAATTCATGTGGTGGCAATCCAGAAAGGTTTAGTGAATTTAAAAATTCCTGTAGATAATGGACTGCGTCTTCGATATTAGTTGGTATATTGTTTGGATAGCGCTCTTTCCTGTTCCGATCCGTGTCCTGAGTCGAATGGTGTATTATCGCGCCAGTCTTGTTTATGAAGTAATTTATTTTGATAAGGATTAATACCAAGGTAAAAATAATGAACTTTTACTGAGACGACATTTTAATTATTATTACTTTTTTTAATTAAAAAAACCCCTTATTGTGACGTAACTGTAACAATTAGACATATGCTGTCGCGACATTTTTTGTAGATAATTATAAGTTCTGCAAAGTCGTAGTACATTATTTTGTTTTATGATCAATAGTATTCGCAGGGCACGCGATGTAAGGATTTTTTAAGGCCATTTTTCTACACCTTGGGTTACATTATTGGCATTTTAATTAGGATCCCTATTTATTTATTTATTTATTTATTTTAAATATAATTTAGCCTATGTTCACCGGAAATAGTGTAGCTTTCCAACGGTGAAATATTTTTTCAAATCCGTCAAGTATTTTCGGAGCCTATTCATTTCAAACAAACAAACAATCAATTAAATAACTTTTTATTAGTTACATATATCCATGCCTCTTGTTCTATTAACAAATATTTCAAAATTCCTATGTTATTTAAAGTATGACGCCCTATTTTTCCAAATCAAATATTTTATTAATAATTTAATTCTTTCTCGTTCACTTTACTTGTAATTATGTCCCTATTTCTCACAGAGAACCTCTTATTAAAATAACCGATTTTTGTGCGTCTTATATAATAAAATACTTTTTTCCCAAATATGACGTCATATTTATTTTCCTTTGAATTATTTTTATTTTAATTTTTCACGTGGATACTGTTCAACTGAAAATTAATTGCTGAGGAGAAATTATTCGAGATTTTAATTTTCTTGGCAACGGGTAAGAAAAATGGTTATTTTTTATCGGAAAAATGTTAATTGATTCTGTATGAAAAATAATGAAATTTTGAATTATTGCCGAAACGTCAGTGAAGGCTTACTTTGGAGACATGAAATTTTTTATTTCTGTCTGTCTGTCAGTCAGTGTGTCAGTCTGTCTGTTCCGCGATAACTAACGCAAAAAACATCCGATTGGCTTGAAATTAAGTGGGTATGTTAGTGAGGCACTGGGATTAAGCAGTATAGTTTTTTGTTAGATTTGATTCATTCGTTCGGAAAATATAGAATATTTTATTTTGCGCAATAATGGTTTTCTATGGCAAATCCAATGATTTTCAATATATTTTTCCTTGAGAGAAGATGACACATTTCATTAATGGAATATAGCGATAAATAGATACTAAAATTTACCAGTTAAATTATTCATATTGTTTTGAAATTTTGTCTACGCATTTGTCAGATTTTTTAAATTATTGCTGTAAATTTTGGAGATTTTTTTATAAATGTGTTCGAATAATATAAACTAATTTGTTTTAGAGATTTACTTATTTCAGATGTATTTTTTTTTTTCATTTTCTGTATTTTCTCTTAATGGTTGATAAGCAATCATTCATCCTAATCCTTATTTTTATAATGTTATAAATTTGAATGCGTGTACTAAAATTTAAATGAAGTCAAAGTCAAAACTGATGAATGAATTAATGTCTTTGTATCTTTGCGGATAAATATAACATAGCCAAGAAAAGAATATGGGCTATGTTTTATTAATTTTATTCAAATATTTTCCTTAATAATTCAAAATTTCCTTCTTTTTCATACAGAATCAAGAGCGATTTTTTAGATAAAATTTAACCAATTTCCTTTATCGTTGCCAAAAAAAAAAAAAAAAAAAAATCTGGAATAATTTTTTAACGGCAATAAGTTTCAATTGAGCAATTTCCATTCGAAAAATTAAACTAAGAAAAAATAAATATGACGTCAGAATAAAAATAAAAATAAAAATAGTACTTTGTTAAATATTAAACACGGAAATTTGTTTCGTTAATAAGAATTTTTCTGACAAAAATGGAGGCATAATTAGAGGTAAAGGAAATAAAAAATAATTATATTTTTAACAAATATTTCAATTGGTAAAATTTGACGTCATAATTGGAATAAAACAGGTATTTTATAGCTGTCGTTAAAACTACAAGAAACATGGACAGCAATAACTCATTAATAATGACGTCATTGCCGAAACTTCAGTGAAGGCTTATTTTGGCGACACAAAATTTATTGTTTTCCATCTCTCAGTCTGTTCTTCTGTCTATCTGTCAGTCCCCGATAACTGCCACAAAATGCAATTAAAACTTCTTTTTTTTCGTAAACAAAATTGTAAAACCCTAGATTACTGAGTTTACACTTTCAAAAGTTCCTGATACATCAGATTTAGGTGTTTTTGGTGGGCAGGTATCTAGAAGTATGATGATAATGAAAAATGATTATTAAAACTGTCACTCATCCTTATAAATCAAAATGTAGAAAGAAATAAAAGATATTACGATAACCATTAGCAGATTGATAGAAAGTTAGAAATTTAAATTTAATGAGACTACCGGGGGTTCAGGGGGCGGAGCCCCACTGAAGAAATCTACTGTGGTATAATAAAAAAACAAAAATAATAGATCATGAATTTTTCAGAATATCCTAACATAACTAAATCTTTAATTTAACGGCTTTTGATGGCTTCAAATTTCTTATTCTTATTTTATTCTTATAAATAATTACGTAATTCAAAAATTTTAAATTACAGTTTCCAGAAAGTTGAATATTACGCTAAGTGTGTTTAAAAAAAAAGATGTGAAAAGCTGACGTTGAGGCTCTTGATCTGCAGATTTACTAGTAATAATAATAATAATAATAATTGTTGCCGAAACGTCAGTGAAGGCTTACTTTGGAGACACGAAATTTTTTGGTTTCTGTCTGTCTGTCTGTTCCGCGATAACTAACGCAAAAAGTATCCGACTGGCTTGAAATTAAGTGGGTGTGTTACTGAGGCACTGGGATTAAGCTGTATAGTTTTTTGTTAGATTTGATTCATTCGTTCGGAAAATATGGAATATTTTATTTTGCGCAATAATGCTTTTCTATGGCGAAACCAATGATTTTCATTTTTTTTCCTTGAGAGAAAATGACACATTTCATTAATGGAATTCAATGAGAAATGGATACTGAAATTTACCAGTTAAATTATTCGTATTGTTTTGAAATTTTGTGTACGCATTTGTTAGATTTTTAAAATTATTACTGTAAATTTTGGAGATTTTTTATAAATGTGTTCCAATAATATAAACTAATTTGTTTTAGAGATTTACTTATTTCAAATGCATTTATTTCACTTCTTTATTTTCTCTTAATGGTTGCTAGGCAACCATTCATCCTAATCCTTATTTTTATAATGTTATAAATTTGAATGCGTGTACGAAAATTTAAATGAAGTCAACGTCAAAACTGATGAATTAATTAATGTTTTTGTATCTTTGGGTATAAATATAACATAGCCCAGAAAAGAACATAGGCTATGTTTTATTAATTTTATTCAAATATTTTCCTTAATAATTCATAATTTCCTTCTTTTTTATACAGAATCAATAGCGATTTTTTAGATAAAATTTAAGCAATTTCCTTTATCGTTGCCAAAAAAAATCGAAATCTGGAATAATTTTTCAATGGCAAGTTTCAATTGAGCAATTTCCACTCGAAAAATTAAGCTAAGAAAAAATAAATATGACGTCAGAATTGAAATAAAAATAAATATAGTAGTACTTTGTTAAATATTAAACACGGAAATTTGTTTCGTTAATAAGAATTTTTCTGACAAAATGGGGGCATAATTAGAAGTAAAAGAAATAAAAAAGAACTATACTTCTAACAGATATTTCACTTGGTAAAATGTGACGTCATAATTGAAATAAAACAGGTATTTTATAGTAGTCGTTTAAAATAAAAGAAACATGGATAGCAATAACTCATGAATAATGACGTCATTGCCGAATCTTCAATGAAGGCTTATTTTGGCGACACAAAATTTATTGTTTTCCGTCTGTCAGTCTGTTCTTCTGCCTGTCTGTCTTAGAGGTCTGCACGGGCGGGACGGGCCGGCGGAATCGTTTCAAATTTCCTAACGGGCCAGGCCGGGCGGCAGATTTAGAATAGTTTTTTCAACGGGCCGGGCCGACAAACAACATAAACGGGCCGGCAAAAAAATCTTCGGGATTGCCGGCACGTTCTGAAGATTTCCTGGAACGATAAAATATGAGCTATTTTCAATGGTTTTAACGATAATAAGTATAAATGTGCGTCACGAGCCATACTAGTTTGACAGCATCAATATAAAAATGTACAGTGCAGAGATCAGCATCGGAGAATTACATTGTGTGCAATTCGTTTTAATATTTTTTTAGCTGACTCATGCCGGTCCGAGATCAAGCTTGCATTATTTTTCTACATATAGACTGGCCGGACCGGAACTAGACTTAATTGTTCTCAAGATCTGTAGAGCAGAAAACATGATTTGTAAAATTATTAACAGCGATAAAGAACTTATGTTAGCTTTATCTTCGGATATATACTTCTTGATGGTTTTTAAATCAATTTTTCAATAATGCGAAAGTTTGACACATTTTCTGATTAATTTTAAATTGTAAAAGTATAAAAGTGATAAGCTTAACTATTGAAGGGATTTGGAATCGAAAAGCGTTTTTTATTTTTGGTAAATAAAATACTTGTATGACCTTGTTGAAAGGTAATAGTTTCTCAAATGATTACAGGTTTTTCTCCCTTCCCATGCTATCGCTTCCGGAAATTCTATTCAAATCGCTAATTATGACTGTATTTTATTTGCTTGTAGTATTCTTAAATTGCTTGTATCAAAAAATGGATAACGCCACTCGATTATATAGTTTTTGAATAAAGATACCTGCAAATCTTATGCATTTCTGAGAAAAACGTGAATTTAGAAATGCATCAGAAAGAAGCTTCTTTGAATTTAAGAATGAATTTGGATTTAAAACCTTTAATAAAATGATATAGAAATATTTTTATAAATCTTCTTTTATCAAACATCTTCAAAAGTAACGATGTTTTAGCTTTCTTTCTTTTTTCTTTTATTCTAAGCCATATTAAATTTTTAATGAATCTTTATTCGAATGTTGAAAGCCTAAGAATCTAGGTAATCATTAATGTTGTTAATGTGTATTTCCTGTAAAATATACTGTAAAATCATTCCATAGATATTGTGATGTAACACATATTCTATTTTATATATTTCTATTAATTTTTCAAATGTTAGTCCCCCCCCCCTCTTTTAAAATTTAATTTTAAAAGAAAAGCATTTTTAATACGTATTTTTATTGTGTGTTCTCCTCCAAGTGCATATAAAATAATAATAATAAATAAAAAAAACAAACGACAAATTAGTTTTAAAATATCATTCCATTTCTAGATTTTTCTTTCTTGTTCTTCAGTTGATTAAATATCAAACGACTGTTTTAAGTAACTGCTATTTTTATTTCCCAATCATTTCATTTTGTCTTGTATAAAGAACTTAATTTGTTACCTGTTGTGTAATTTCGTTAGGGTTGCCGAGTTGGTACGTTCGTGCCTCGCGCGATAAATGCTATATTCTTGACAACACTCATTTTTAAAATTTCCCCTTTGCTTATCATGTAACGGTCCTTTTTACCTGTACATTTTTTTACTCGGATTGGGAATCTAGTCTATGCCAAAAGACTTTTTTTTTGGCGTTTGTGAAATCTGAAATTTTTGTCAGTTTTACGTTTGTCACGGCTATGGAAGGACGCACGCTCGTTGTGGTCAAAGATGACTAATAATTCTTAATTACTTGGGAGTACAGTTATGTTAGCGTGCTACATGCTTATGTGAAAATATATTTAGATTTGTGTTTTTGTCGCTGACAATTCATCATGTATAAATTGTGGTCGTTGAGAACTCAAGACGTTCTTTCTAGTACGAGTGCGCATTTGAATAAATATGCTGTATTCTGGATGTTTGAAAATGCTCATATTTCAAGTCTTCAGCAAAATAAAGCCAATTTAGTCCAGATTTTGTGAATTGAGTTTTCTTCATCAAAATAATGCCTTAAACACTTCGTTCCAGAAATAAAAAGTAAAACATGAACTTGGGTCTCTCTACAATGTTGCAATAAGATCCGGCCAATCTCAAAAGGGCGGCTTTATTCCTCACACTTTCCCATCACAGAACCACTTCCCCATTACAGAACTATGAAGAAAAATCTAGAAATGGAATGATATTTTAAAATTAATTTGTCACTTGTTTTTTTTTTATTTATTATTATTATTTTATATGCACTTGGAGGAGAACACACAATAAAAATACGTATTAAAAATGCTTTTCTTTTAAAATTAAATTTTAAAAGAGGGGGAGGGGGACTAACATTTGAAAAATTAATAGAAATATATAAAATAGAATATGTGTTACATTACAGATATGTATGCAGTATTCTTTAAAGAAATCTTAATTATGTGATAAAAATCTGATTTTTTTAGAAATCATAGAAATTGTAACGAGCCAAAACGGGCCGGGCCTGTTTTCACTGATTTCTGTACGAGCCGGGCCTAAAATATAAAAATTTAAACGGGCCGGGCCGAACTTTTGAGCTTTACAACGGGCCGGGCCGGGCCCGGGCCTGGAAATCCCGCCCCGTGCAGACCTCTAGTCTGTCTGTCCGCGATAACTGCCACAAAATGCAACGAAAACTTATTTTTTTTTTTTTTTTTTTTTTTTTTTGAAACAAAATTGTAAAACTCTAGATTACTGAGTTTATACTTTCAAAAGTTCCTGATACATCAGATTTAGGTGTTTGTAGTGGCAGGTATGTAGGAATATGAGGATAATGAAAAATGCTTATTAAAACTGTTACTTATCCTTATAAATGAAAATGTATAAAGAAATAAAAGATATACGATAACCATTAACAAATTGATAGAAAGTTACAAATTTAAATTTAATGTGGGGGGTTGTTCAGGGGGGGGGGTGGAGACTCCCTGAAAAAATTTACTATGTTATAATAATAATAAAAAAAAAAAATAAAATAATAGATCATGAAAATTTCAGAATATCCTAACATAAGTAAATCTTTAATTTAATGCTTTTGATGGCTTAAAAACTTTTTATTCTTATTTTATTCTTATAAATAACTAGCAGCCTCCGCCCGCTACGCTGGTCAGTATCTCTAAAATAATCTTGAATAAAACGAAACATATTTAAATAAACAATCTTAATATCGAATCAAATACCCACAATTTTTGTCTGATTTATGTAATCTTACATTGGTCAATTCAAAGTTCATTTTGACGACAAAATACCTCTAAAATGACTAAATAACTGACAAATTACAAAAGTACTAAAGTAATTCAGATTTTTTAGTAGGTTTTTTTTTTATCTTGAATTCCACTTGAATTGCTTCTACCTGAATTTGCTTCTACCTGAATTTGCTTCTGAGGTATGGTGAAACATGTTATTATTTTAGACCATCCGATGAACTTCCTAAAGGAAAGATGGTGCGCGGAAAAAAGGTCAACGGAAAAAAGGGCAACGGAAAAATGGGCAACGGAAAAAACGTCAACGGAAAAAAGGGCAACGGAAAAAACGTCAACGGAAAAAAGGGCAACAGGTAAAGCTTATGTATAAAGACAGCAACTTTCATATCTTTATGTAAACTTTGACCAAAAACATTCTTTAAGTGACAAAAAAGGGGCAAACGTGAAAAAAAAAAAAAAAAAAAAAATTACAGGTATATATATTTTAATAAAGTGGAAAAAAGACACAAAAAAATTGTCTTGATATTTAGAATGTTCAGACGGATAACAGCAAAGAGTCGAAATTTTAAAATTTGGTACACGAAAACTCAATGTGGCAACATGCAGCATAAACCATTTAAAATAAAATTTAAAACATAACGAAATTTGTTAAGGTGGTTCTATTAATAAAAATAATTACAAGGCAAGAAAGAAACAAGATTGGAAGAAAATCATGGAAAACTCCGAACGGTTTGGCCGACGAATGCGATTGGGTTCGAACCCAGCACCTCCCGTCTACCAGCTTCGAGAGCACAACCTCTTAGCCACTGGTAGGGCGGATTTGACAGGGGGGGGGGTCTTATTTAGAAATCATAAAGTAGAATATTTTTTTTCATTTTTCGATAATACTTGTACAAGAAGAATAAGAAATGAATAAAAATTTATAATATTTAATAATTAATAATATTTAAATAATAATTAAATATTCATTAATAATTTTATATTTAATTTATATTTATATATTATTATATATTTTTATTATGTTATTATATTAATTATTATGTGTTATACTGTATATTATATATATTATAATATATAAATATAAAAAAATAAATATAAAATATTATAAATAATAATAGTAATGTAGTATATAAATATTAAATATAATAATTATTTTAAATATAAAAAAATATAAAATATATAAACATAAGTAAATTTACACAATTATATAAATATAAGAAAATATTAATCTATGATTCAATTATTATTATTATTAATATTATTACATTATATTTATATATGCTCATGTTTTCACTGGTTCTTTTTTTTTCCAGGCACTTTTTTTTAGTTTACCGATTTGGAAATGGCAAATATTGTTATTGTTGTTACTTCCGATTATCTGCCCGGGGTATATAGGCCCTTGTAGGAGAGCCCACCGTGGAGGTCTTTCTAACTGTATTTACGCAAGGTTACCCAAGGTTAGAAGAAAATCATGGAAAACTCCGAACGATTTGGCCGACGGATGCGATTGGGTTTGAACCCAGCACCTCCCGTCTGCCAGCTTCGAGAGCACAATCTCTTAGCCACTGGTGGGGCGGATTTGACAAGGGGGGACTCATTTAGAAACCATAAAGTCGAATAATGTTTTCATTTTTCGATAAATGCAGGTGGCCTTCCAGAAAATGCGGTCCAAAATGGTGTTTTCGACAGAATTTTCGGACGCGAAAGTCTGATAAAGGTCATCGTGAGAAAACACAACCTTATAACAAAATGCAATTCACTTGTCGAAAAATTAAATAATATGTTTATACATACAATTTTTTATTCAATTATTATTATTTTTATTATTATTATTACTATAATCAATAGAATCACCATAACAAATTTCTTTATTTTTTAAAATTTTAATTTAAATGGTTTATGCTGCTGTATCCAAAATTGAGTTTTCTTGTGCCAAATCTCCACATTTCGACTCATTTTCTGTTATCCCCCTTAATTTTCTAGTAACATAATTAAATAAAAAAAAAAATTTTTTTAGCCATTTTTTCTATCCCATTTAAAATGTATTTGTACCATTTTTTTTCATTGCCTGTTTTAAACTTTTTTCTCACTCCAAAGAATGTTCTTGGTCAAAGTTTGCATAAAGATATGAAAGTCGCTGTTTTTATACGTAAAGCTATTCATCAATCGAGTTGAAATAACCGATACACGTGTACTAACCGGTACACTTATATGCTTACTTGAAACATAGAATCCGTAATCTATAACTTAAGATACCTCCCTTAATAACTAATGTATATCAACTTTCGATTTATTGAAAAACTGACATTTATTACTATTATTTATTGTTGCCGTTTTTATCTGTTGACCTTTTTTCCGTTGCCTTTTTTCCGTTGACGTTTTTTCCGTTGCCTTTTTTTCCGTTGACCTTTTTTCCGTTGCCTTTTTTTCCGTTGACCTTTTTTCCTAAATTCAGGAAAGATTTATATATATATAGATAGATATATAAGGATTCAAAATTTCAGGTTTTTGCGCCGAAGACATCGCCAAATTAGGAAAATGTGAAGTATCTCGCACCAAGTACTGGATTTAAAAGAATTTGCTTAGTACCATTCAATTAAGCATGAAAAAATGCACTAAAATATGCACAAAAAATAATAATTAGTAAAATATTAATAAAAAGTCGAAATAAAAATCGTTTAATGACATTTTAAACACGTGAATCGTATTTTATGTCATTGAATGCGACATTCACGATCATCCATCATTAGCATATAATCTGATAGTTTGGCGATAATTTTTTGGTCGACGGGATAACCTAGTAGTACCGTTTTTTTTTTTTTTTTTTTATTAGAATGAATGATAAATTAATTGCAAATATTTTTTCATGATAATGATTTTTCTTTCACATTCAAAATATTTCTTTTTTAGGTACTTCTAGGTTATCCCGTCGATCAGAAATTATCGCCAAACTATAAGATTAAATGCCAATAATGGATGATTGTGAATGTCACATTCAATGACTTTAAATGCGATTCACGTGTTTAAAATGTCATTAAGGGATTTTTATTTCGACTTTTTATTAATATTTTTATTAATATTCTGCTAATTATTTGTTTTTTCGTTATTTAAAATAAAAATTACGTCAACATGTATAATTTGGCTTTTAGTTTGGCGATTTGTATAATTTGGCGAAATTGGTCGACGGGATAACCTAGAAGTACCCCTTTTTAGTGATGGTAAAATAATTGCAGATGAAAAAGATATAATAGTAAGTCTAAAACACGATTTAATGACTGCTTGGCATATGACATGGCGGAGACTCGATAAGTCGCTAATTCTATCAACCTAAATATCTATATAGAGTGTAAACAAACAATTGGTACAATTTGATTATTTCGTCGATCAATTTCGCCAAATTATACAAATGGATATAATTTTTATTTTAAATAACCAAAGAATTAATAAATTACTAAAATATTAATAGAAAAAGAAATAAAATATCGAATTAAAATTAGTTGACGACGTAACAATTTGCAAAATATATTTAATGTCAAAAGAATGTGACATTTACGATCATCCATTATTGATATTTAACCTTATACTTTGGCGACAGTTTTTTGGTCGATGGGAGATCAAGTATTGCCAAATAATGTAATATTGCCAAAAAATGTAAACAAATTATATAAACAATAATATTGCCAATAATATTTAGATGCAGATATCATCTACGGATCACGTTGGCACGATTACAACAAAATTGCGATTTTATGCCTCACGTGGTAATCCAGTAATAGTCGTTTATTTATCAGTAAACTATTTCATTATTTTTCTTTTCTATTTTAAAATCATACAAATTATTTTGTTCCATAATTACTAATTGAATTAATTAATTTATTATTAATATTATACCACATTACATTTTCTTGGCAACGGGAAAGAAAAACGGTTATTTTTTATCGGAAAAATTTTAATTGATTCTGTATGAAAAATAATGAAATTTTGAATTATTAAGAAAAATATTTTATTAAATCAATTAAAAATTAGCCTATGTTCACCGGAAATAGTGTAGCTTTCTAACGGTGAAAGAATTTTTCAAATCCGTCAAGTAGTTTCGGAGCCTATTCAATTCAAACAAACAAACAATCAAATCTTTCCTCTTTATAATATTAGTATAGATTACGTAATTCGAAAATTTTAGATTACAGTTTCTAGGAAGTTGAATATTACCCAAAAAAAAAAAAAAAAAATAAAAATAATGTGCAAAGCTGACGTTGAGGCTCCTGATCTGCAGATTTACTAGTTTAGGAAAATATTTGAATAAATCAATTAAAAATTAGCCTATGTTCACCGGAAATAGTATAGCTTTCCAACGGTGAAAGAATTTTTCAAATCCATCAAGTAGTTTCGGAGCCTATTCAATTCAAACAAACAAACAAATCTTTCCTCTTTATAATATTAGTATAGATAAAGAATTCATTGATCCATTTTATGTACCGTATTTACTCATGTATAACGCGCACTTTTTTTTGAAAAAAATTAAGGGAAAACTCAATTAGCGTCTAGACCCCGCCCCAAACAACGGCTCTTATCACAAATGCACCTAAGAAATTCCCCATGCTGCCGATAATGGGGTTTAAATAGTTTGATATCTGCGTTAATAACAGCAATTTTGCTCATTTTAGAAATTTCTTCCATACGACTTTCGTGCATCTAGATAATTAATTTTTCGGTTTTAGTGTCGTTAGTTAACGTGGGTTTGGCGAGTTTTGTGCATTTTAGTGATTCCTGAACAGCGAGTTTCGTGGATCCATAATTTTTTTTAAATTGTTGTTGTTTGTTTAAATGGGGGCGCAGCGCTCATACACACGTTAGCGATTCCGGTGTTGAAGAGTTTCGTACATTTTAGTGATTCTTGCACAGCGAGTTTCGCGGATCCAGTGATGTTTTTTTAATAGGCGTGCAGCGCTCATACACGAGTTAGTGATTGTGGCATTGACGAGTTTCGAACATTTTAGTGATTCCTGCACAGCGAGTTTCGTAGATCCAGTGATGTTTTCTTTTTTGTTTTAATGGGCGCAGCGCTCATACAAGCGCTAGTGATTGCGGCGTTGACGAGTTTCGTACATTTTAGTGTTTCCTGCACAGCGAGTTTCGTGGATCCATTGATGTTTTTTTTTTTTGTTTTAATGGGCGCGCAGCGCTCATACACGCGTTAGTGATTGCGGCGTGGACGAGTTTCGTGCATTTTAGTGATTCCTGCACAGCGAGTTTCGTGGATCCATTGATGTTTTTTTCGCTTTAATGGGCGCGCAGCGCTTATACACGAGTTTGTGATTGCTGCTTTGGCGAGTTTCGTGCATTTTAGTGTTTCCTGCACAGCGAGTTTCTGGAATCCAGTGATGTTTGTCTGTCTGTCTTTCTGGTTGTTTGTTTGTTTGTCTTTCTGTCTGTCTGTCTGTCTGTTGGTTTGTTTGTCTGTCTGTTTATTTGTTGACTTGTTTGTTTGTCTGTCTGTCTGTTTGTCCGTTTGTTTGTTTCTCTGTTTGTCAGTTTGTTTGTTCGTCTGTCTGTTTGTTTGTTTGTTTGTTTGTTTGTCTGTCTGTTCGTTTGTCGGTTTGTTTGTGTGTTTGTCTGTCTGTTTGTTTGTTTTACGTCTGTTTGTTTGTTTGTCGGTTTATTTGTTTGTCTCTCTGTTGGTTTGTTTATCTTTTAGTTTGTTCATCAGTTTGTTTTTTATTTGTCTGTTTGTTTTGTTAGTTTATTTATTTGGCTTTTTCTCGGTTTGTTTGTTTTTCTGTCTGTTTGTTTGTCTGTTTTTATGTTTGTTTGTCGGTTTTTTTGTTTGTTTCTCTGTCTGTTTGCTTGTTTATTTGTTAGTTTATTTGTAGTATCGCCAAGATACGGCAAAAAACCATATTTCCTTTTAAAAAAGGGAAATTATCGGCAGCATGGGGAATTTCTTGGGTGCATTTCTGATAAGCAGAGCCGCCCTTAGGGGTGTGCGACAGGTGCGGCCGCACAGGGCCTCGCACCTTGGGAGGCCTCGCACTCGGGTTAAAAGAAAAAGTTTAATTCATAAAAAAATTAAAATATTTAGCTTTTGTTTTACTGCAAGTTATTTATTTTGCGATAAAACTTAAGTATTTAAAAATGTTCATTTATAAAATGTAATTTTTTTTTTCAATTAAAAGTTAGGCGCGGACATTCTAAAACAAAAAATATTGCTTGTAATCGTCTAGTTTATACCCAATCTGTACAAGTTCTTATACCCCAGTTTCCCGCACATGTTGCGACATTGTCATAGAATATATTGAATAAAATTTACTTAAAAGAAAAACATAACAAAAAAAATTGTAGGCGCCACCCTGCAAGTCTTGATTAGTGCTGTAAAAATAATGACAAAATGAATACCCGTATGATAACGTTGATTTTGAACTCTTTACCCGTTAGACAATATTCGTTTCGTTACTCGTTACTGTTCAGAAATTGAGTATTCGCAGTCATCGAACATACCGCATATATCGTATGGAATAATCTTTGAAAGAATTCGTATTAGTTATAGTGCTGCCATCTATCCGTAAAAGTTACATTTATTGAAAAAGTTTCCAAGTTTTATTTTAAAAATGCAAATAGAATATTAAAATCAGGGCCGTAGCTAGGAGTGAACAATAGGGGGGGGGGGGGCTAAAGAGAATGTAGGGTGGCTGATAATTTTTTTCTCTCTCTCTGACGCAGAAAGATAAATTAGTGCATATTCACATTGTAGGTACTCTGTTTCTAATTAAACTCTTATAATAACTTCATTTTATGCTAAGAAAAGTATAGAATGATGAAAGTTTTGAGTATATAACTGATGCAAAATTAAACATCACGTTAACTTCATATGTACAAATAGGATGAGGGAGTGTTGAAACACTTGTTTTAGATACAATTTAGTAACTCTGCAAAACTGTGAAAAGGTCTCAAAACGAAATTAGATTTTTGAACAGAATTTCATTTGGATTTTGGAATCTTTGACTTGGAATCTTTTCTAGGGGGGCTCAAAATATTTTAAGGGTGCTGAGCCCCCCATAGCGCCCCCTTAGCTACGGCCCTGGCCGTAGGGAGAAGTCAATAATTAGGGGTGGGGGGGTCTCAAGAAAATGTAGGGGGTGAATCATACATTTTTTTTTCTCTCTCTCTCTCTGTGACGCAGAAAGATAAATTACTGCATATTTACACTGTAGTTACTAGTTACTATATGTTTCTGATTAAACTGTTCTAATAACTTCATTTTATGCTAAGAAAAGAGTAGGATTATGGAAAATTTGAATACATAATTAGTGCAGTATTAAACATCATGTTAGTTTGATATGTGCAAATAAAATGAGCAAGTGTTGAAAACTTATTTTAGTTACAATTTAGTATTTTTGCAAAACTGTGAAAAGTCCTCAAAACTAAATTAGATTTTTCAATAGAATTTCATTTGGGTTTTTCGAACATAAATTTATTTAGTGACCTTGGAATCTTTTCGGGGGGGGGGGATCAAAATGTTTTAGGGGAGCTGAGCCGCCCCGTAACATCCCCTTAGCTACGGCCCTGATTAAAATGCAATGCATAATTGTACACAGGGCTGTAATTAGAAATGAGTAATGGGGGGGGGGGGCGCTCAAGAAAATGTAGGGTGGAGCTCGTATTTTCATATGATCAATAGCGGGTTTAATGGTGAGGCCACGGATTCATGACGACCCCCCCCCCCACGCGCTGAACTGCAGAAATATTCTAAAAATTACTTTAAAATTAAACATACCTTAAATTCTTATCCCCCCCCCCTTGTTCAATAATGCGAATCTTTCTGATTCTGTAAAAGGTCTACTCAAATCCAAATTAGGTAATACATTTTACTGACACATTTGTGAAAACAATTTTAATCTCGAGAAATGTGCAAGTGTACTTATTCAGAAACTATGAGATTGAAAAGTGTTTTCCATTTTTAAATAAAGGTATTTAAAAAAAAAAAGCAAGAAAGAAAAAAACTTTAAAATATTCCATGAAAATCGGCATTTTAAACTAAATTTCCATACGCGACTGCTAATTGTCCCTCATGATGTCATTTCTGTGTCTGTCAAGTCTTAAAAATTATCGTAAAATGCTAACATAACAACATTTCAAAATCATTTTATGCATTTATAAAAAAATGAGAAACATTTCAATTTCTTCATATCTGTATATGTATAAACAGTGTCGTGCGAAAGGGGCAGTCGCCCCGGAATCGAAAATTTTGGAGGGTGTCAAACTTATACTATCAACGTCATTTTCGGGTTGTCGCAAGAAAAAGTTGGGGGACAGAGCGCCATATTAAAACTTTGCCCAGGGGGCAGTTTTCCCTTCGCATGCCCTTATGTATATTGCAGGAGTGCAGAAAATGTTTGTATTTCCAACATTTCCCCCAATCTACACGAAAATTTACCCAAAATTTTGTGGTATGTTATAGGTAAATGCTGTATTATCGTAGTTATAGAAAATTTGGGTTTTCCAATATTGTTCAAATTATGCGCGAGTATGTATGATAGGGCTGATTCTGAGTGAAAAAGTGTGGTGGTTACTCGATAACCCCCCATATGTTTAGTATAATTCATTTTTATTAGCCATTTTATTTCATATCACCTTCCTTTTTATTAATGTTCTCAATTTAAATTTTATTTCGGTTTCGTTTATTTTCATTTCGTCGCCTGTAATGTTTTCTTTCTTACTTAGCTTTCGAATGTTCCAAGCCGGTAAAATCCTGTTCGAAATCATTCCTTCCGGTTTTGGAGATCGTTCGAGAACATTCTCGCTTGTTCTTTGGGTGGAACTTCCGTTTATTCGGACACACCCCTAGCCTATCAAATTCGTTTCCACAGGTGACGTATTTTAAGTCATTCAGCTCTGAGCCACCTGCTTTGGCATCCCCTCTTTACGTGTTTATCAATTCTGTTTTTATTAAATTCATATTTCTCCATACTTTGCATCGTAACTTGGCTTATTTTGTCACCCCCCCCTCTCTCGCTCGCTGCCAAATTGGCGTATTTTGGGATTCCAGTAACCTTTTCTCTTTTTCCCCTGGGCTCTCGGCCACCTGCGAGAGTTGCGCTGCTAGACACCTGCCGTAATGGATGCGGTCGGATGATTGGAAGTTTTGGGTGGAATTTTTCGGGGCATGTGTGTGTGCGCCCCTCGAGACCGTTGTATACGGGCAACATTTCAGGGTGCTATGATCACGCCATGGTTTCAGGAAAGGTTGATTTTTCAAGGCTGCGAGGAGCAAAGCCCCTTCAAAGGCATCCCGAAATTTTTATGTTTTGTGCCTTCTCTTTTTCGGATTACAAAAGTTAAATAAGGACCCACCATAGACCTTCTGTTGTTTGTTCTCGTGGTGCCTTCATATCTAAAATTGGAATGTCGTCATATGTCTTCTAAGTATTAACTTGGTTTTCATCATCTCATCGTTAACAATTTTCTTCAACTGCCCAAATTTCTTCATTAATCTTTTCATATAATCGCCGTCCTCTGAATAAACAAGCAGAGGTGAAGATGAGAAGATTTTCGTTTGTGAACTGAAGAAGTTTTATTTACATAAAGTTTATTTTATTTCATTATTTGGCCCATCTTTATTCTAATATATTTGAAAAATTCACGGGACGCTTCAAAGAAGATATTGGTGTACATCTATGCACAATTGAGAATACAGGTATATCTCTATATTATTCTTCTTCTGATATAAATGTTTTGAAAATACATGTTTGAATGATGTCTTGAAGGAAATAAGATATGTTGTGTTTGGTTTGGTGGGTGAGGAGAAGAGATGGGGAAGAAACACTTTTTATTTGCCTCTACCCACAATTAGGCCAAAGAGATCGTGAAAGTGTCAGCACATCGCGGAGAATGAAGGCCGGCAAACGACCCAAGAATGACCATCCTTACTTCACTTAAAATAATAAAAATATTCTTTTAACCATGAAGATGATAAACTAAATACAAAATTATAAAATATAAATTTGAAGAAAAAACAAAGTTACCTGTGAAGTCCTTGGCAGATGATGAGTAGTAAATCCAGACATGCACAGGAATTAATACACAACTTGGTTAAAGATTAATATTTATTTATTTATGAAATACTTGTATTTCTTTCAAGAAAATCGAAATTCTTCTTTATAGAAACATTTTTTGTTTCTCATAGTAGTTAAACATTTGCATTATAGCAATAACTTTATAAATGAAGATATTTCTCGAAAATTAACATGTTTCAAACAAAACCAACATTCTTCAGTACAACACATTTTTTTTATATATATATATATCTCTTGAGAGCACGAACTACAAATTTTTTTGTGATTCAAAAGGGAAAATATCATCATTTCCTACATGTGTTAGAAAATATTGTCTCGATGAAAAATTGTCATTTTTGTCATCTCACCAATATTTTCTTTTGGGGGACCCTGGGTAATATGTGGTGGTTACTCGATAACCCCCCATATGTTTAGTATAATTCATTTTTATTAGCCATTTTATTTCATATCACCTTCCTTTTTATTAATGTTCTCAATTTAAATTTTATTTCGGTTTCGTTTATTTTCATTTCGTCGCCTGTAATGTTTTCTTTCTTACTTAGCTTTCGAATGTTCCAAGCCGGTAAAATCCTGTTCGAAATCATTCCTTCCGGTTTTGGAGATCGTTCGAGAACATTCTCGCTTGTTCTTTGGGTGGAACTTCCGTTTATTCGGACACACCCCTAGCCTATCAAATTCGTTTCCACAGGTGACGTATTTTAAGTCATTCAGCTCTGAGCCACCTGCTTTGGCATCCCCTCTTTACGTGTTTATCAATTCTGTTTTTATTAAATTCATATTTCTCCATACTTTGCATCGTAACTTGGCTTATTTTGTCAACCCCCCCCCCTCTCTCGCTCGCTGCCAAATTGGCGTATTTTGGGATTCCAGTAACCTTTTCTCTTTTTCCCCTGGGCTCTCGGCCACCTGCGAGAGTTGCGCTGCTAGACACCTGCCGTAATGGATGCGGTCGGATGATTGGAAGTTTTGGGTGGAATTTTTCGGGGCATGTGTGTGTGCGCCCCTCGAGACCGTTGTATACGGGCAACATTTCAGGGTGCTATGATCACGCCATGGTTTCAGGAAAGGTTGATTTTTCAAGGCTGCGAGGAGCAAAGCCCCTTCAAAGGCATCCCGAAATTTTTATGTTTTGTGCCTTCTCTTTTTCGGATTACAAAAGTTAAATAAGGACCCACCATAGACCTTCTGTTGTTTGTTCTCGTGGTGCCTTCATATCTAAAATTGGAATGTCGTCATATGTCTTCTAAGTATTAACTTGGTTTTCATCATCTCATCGTTAACAATTTTCTTCAACTGCCCAAATTTCTTCATTAATCTTTTCATATAATCGCCGTCCTCTGAATAAACAAGCAGAGGTGAAGATGAGAAGATTTTCGTTTGTGAACTGAAGAAGTTTTATTTACATAAAGTTTATTTTATTTCATTATTTGGCCCATCTTTATTCTAATATATTTGAAAAATTCACGGGACGCTTCAAAGAAGATATTGGTGTACATCTATGCACAATTGAGAATACAGGTATATCTCTATATTATTCTTCTTCTGATATAAATGTTTTGAAAATACATGTTTGAATGATGTCTTGAAGGAAATGATGATATTTTCCCTTTTGAATCACAAAAAAATTTGTAGTTCGTGCTCTCAAGAGATATATATATATAAAAAAAAAAATGTGTTGTACTGAAGAATGTTGGTTTTGTTTGAAACATGTTAATTTTCGAGAAATATCTTCATTTATAAAGTTATTGCTATAATGCAAATGTTTAACTACTATGAGAAACAAAAAATGTTTCTATAAAGAAGAATTTCGATTTTCTTGAAAGAAATACAAGTATTTCATAAATAAATAAATATTAATCTTTAACCAAGTTGTGTATTAATTCCTGTGCATGTCTGGATTTACTACTCATCATCTGCCAAGGACTTCACAGGTAACTTTGTTTTTTCTTCAAATTTATATTTTATAATTTTGTATTTAGTTTATCATCTTCATGGTTAAAAGAATATTTTTATTATTTTAAGTGAAGTAAGGATGGTCATTCTTGGGTCGTTTGCCGGCCTTCATTCTCCGCGATGTGCTGACACTTTCACAATCTCTTTGGCCTAATTGTGGGTAGAGGCAAATAAAAAGTGTTTCTTCCCCATCTCTTCTCCTCACCCACCAAACCAAACACAACAAAAAGCAATTCTGAAATTTACAGCAAATTTTGTAAAAGGTTTTAACACAGTGGGGGGAAAAAAGGGAATTTCTATTTTTTTCCTTTCCTTTCACGAAATTTACGATCTTTTACGGAATTTGCGTTCATTAGCGGCGTTTTCACGAAATTTGCTTTCATTTCGCGATTTTTTGACGAATTTTGCGGTTATCTAGCGAGTCTTTCGTGAGTTTTGTGGTTATCTCTCGATCCTTTCACGAGTTTTGCTGTTATTTGGTCTTTCTTTTAAAGAAATTCGCGATTATTTCGCTATTGTTTGTCAACATTCGCGGTTGTTTTGCCTTTATTTGGTTAAATTTGTGGTAATTATGAGGTCGTTTAACGAAATTTGCAGTTATTTCGTGATCTTTTAACAAAGTTTGCGGGTTTTTGCTATCTTTTAACGAAATTTGTGAGATATTTCAGTCTTTTTAACAAAATGCGCGGTTGTTTTACATTCTTTTAACGAAATTTGCGGGGGGTTTTGCGATCTTTAGAGAAAATTTGCGTTCATTTCGCCATCTTTTGTGAAAATTTGCTTTCATTTCGCGATTTTTTGCAATTTTTCGTTTCGTGTTCTTTTCGAGAAATTCTAAGTTCTTTTGCCATATTATAAGAAAATCGTAGTTATATTTAGTCCACTTTTGACGAAATTCTCGGTTGTTTCGTGGTTTTTTGGATGAAATTCGCGGTTGTTTTGGTATCTTTTGATGAAATTTGCCTTCATTTCGCGATCTTTTGACGAAATGCACGTTCATTTTGCAATCTTTCAACGAAATGTGCTTTCATATCATGATCTTTTAAAAAAATTTCCATTGATTTCGTGATCTTTTTACAAAATTTGCATTCATTTTCCGATTTTTTCGCAATCTTTTGACGAAATTTGCGGGGTTTTTTCGATCTTTTGACAAAAGTTGCAGATATATTGCAATATTGTGACGAATAGCGTTTTTTCGTAATTCTTAAACAAAATTGTAAGGTATTTTTATGTCCGAATTTTCAGATTGACGATAGTTTATTTTAAATTTTCGGAACCGAATGTCTTAGATTTTTGAGAAATTCGGAGCAGAATAACTCCTGATTTAAGGTACATATTATTCTGAGATCGATTTTTTGAAAGTCGCCGAAAGGATCTTTTTATATATAGTAAAATTTTCTAGTTCAAGGAATGGACCACTAGCATTTCTGACGTCATAGAACGTCACGATGGATTCTAGCTAATCAGCTTCTCGATTTATCCCACAACCGTTCACCAAAAGCCAATCAAGTACCGCAATGCTTGTGGGAAACATTGCGAACTCCGCCCAATGCTAGTGGTCAATTATGGAATTTGTTGTCAAAATCGAAATCAGTTGCATATGTTTCTGCAAAATTTCCCCCTATCCTAGGTCGCTGGATAGGCATCCTCTGTATACAGTTTATATCTGAAAAATATTCCGAACTTTGAAAAGTGGGTTATCCAGAACCCGACCAGTAAGGATATACACATCCAACGTTTAGCATCAACCAGATACAAACAGTGCACGTAAGATGAAAAAAAAAATAGCATCAACTTTGTTTTTCTCTTTGCCCCTCTCACTGACAAGCCCGTGTTGATATCTTTATTAAGCTCCAGGTTTCACTGCAATTTAAGTAATATTTTAAATAATGTTATTACTTGAATTTAATGGATTTTTCATACTTTGAACCAAGGCTAACTTATCATAATATCAACTAACCAAGGCTAACTTATCATGATATTATAATAAGGGGGCCTTGCTTTGAACAATTATTAATATTATATGTTATAATGTTGAAAGTATCATATTCTTTTAGTGTTTAAAAAATATGCAGTTAAAACAACATTACAATTTTGCTTTTTTGTAAGCCTGTCAGAGGGCTAGAAGGGAAAGGCCTCTCAAAAATTCTCGCACGCGGCCTCGCTTTCTCTAAGGACGGCTCTGGTGATAAGAGCCAAAGTTTGGGGCGGCGCCTAGACGCTACTGCACTTTTTTAATAGAAAAACGCAACTAAACTTATTTAAACGCTAATTAGCAATTCTCATTGCTGTCACTCACTCCCTCGCTCATTCCTAATCCCTGTCATTTACTCCCTACCCGAAGTCAAAAAATGTAATTTCGTCTTCTTTTCTAGTTAAACGCAATGTTTGTTTCGATTTTCTTTACTTAAATTCCTTTACCGGTTACTTACTTGCATTTTAAATTTATAGTGCGTGTAATATATGAGATTTTTAAAAAATCCTAATTTTTTCTTGTAAGGTAAGGGGTGAGCGTTATACACGAGTAAATGCGGTGTCTTTTTTTCAAAAAGAAGTAAATTGTATGAAATATACATAATAAAATGCTAATGTATATGGTGCAGGGGCTAGAAGATAATATATTTACATATTCACACAAACAAAACACAACATTTACAAAAAACACAAACCGGTGTGCAAATTAATGATGAATCAGTTGTATTAAAAAAACTGCACAATAAATATCGCTAATTATTTGAAAACTATGCACTTACCCAATATTTTTTTAAGAATCATTTTGATTTCTGATGGGAACATTAGAAAAAGTAAATTTGAAGAAATTACTTTTAAACTAATCTCTTAAGAGATTAGTTTAAAAAGAAGATTCTCAAGATCAAATTGTTAAAAAAGATATAATAAAGTGGATAATCAAAGAAGAATCTAATTAAAATCCAAAATATATTAGCACGTAGAAAATTATTTTCAAAATTAGCAAATTGTTAAATTTTAAGTAAATAAACTGTTGCTAAGCAACAAAATTCTCTCTTCAGTTCATTTCTTATGAAAGATGTAATTATGGCCGTGTTCAGCAGTTACGCGCGTCAAGCGCCCGCTCTCAGGAGTCAGGGATATGGAGTGGAAGCTAATTGCGGCTGTTCAAGTACCGAACCAGGCGCACAGTACTCAGAACTGTGCGCTTAGATACAGGCTAAGAACAGATCATGGATTTGATTGGACAGTGGAAATGATAAAGATCCTGAGCGTGTTCAGCTGTTACGCACGTCAAGCGCGCGCGCTCAGGAGTCAGAGATATGGAGTGGTTTATTATTGCGCCTGTTCAGTGTACCGAACAGTCAGTGTACGTACCGAGCGCACAGTACTCGGTTCTGTGCGCTCAGGGACAGGTTAAGAACAAATCATGGATTTGATTGGACGGTGATCATCTGTTACCATCAAAGGTGAACATAATGGCCAAACGGAATAAGCTGTGTTTATGGGGTTTTTTTATTATTATTAATGGTTGCTTTATATTAATAAATAAGACATTTTTATTAAAGATAAATCTTTTTATTAATAATACAGGAGCACATGTATTTCTATTATAATAATGAAATAGTTATTTAAATACCAGAAAATAGGATATTTTAAGAAGAAAGTTTTACATTTGAACCCATTTTAATATTCTATCTAAGTATCGTACCAAAGTGATTTATATATACATATTAAGCAAATGAACCAAAAAAATTATAAATAAATAAATAAATAAAGGTACTGTGCGAAAATATCCGTATACGCGTAAAATAATTTCTTGATGTTTTTCATTCATTCATTCTTTCTTTTCTTTTTTTAAGTACTTTAGAAGTAAGTTTAAGATGCAAATCATATTTTATAGTGTTAAAATGCACAATAAAAATATTATAAAAAGCAAAATGTAATAGATATACATTTTTTAAACTAAAAATATCTCCACCTATATTTTTTAAAGAGATATCTCTTTTAAAAATATTAGTCTTGCAAGGAATAAAGTATGATATGTTTTTCATTCTTTCTTTTCTTTTCTTCTTCTTCTTCTTCTAACTTTAGAAGTAAGTTTAAGATGCAAATCATATTTTATAGTGTTAAAATACACAATAAAAATATTATAAAAAGCAAAATGTAATAGATGTCTATTTTTTAAACTAAAAATATTAGTTTTGTAAGGTATAAAGTATGATTAGAATGTTTATAAATTTTCTCCTGATAATATTATATAAGTACATAATATTATATAAGTACATTGCTTATATTACGAGTTATATTAATATGACATTGAGTGCCATTTGTTTCTCCTATCTTATGATGCATTTTAGTCTGTTATCCACACGGTATTAAAATATGCAATTATTAAATAAGAAATATATATACTAAAACCTTCTCTGAAAATTTTTCTAACAGTGCAAATTCCATTGAAATACATTCAATATACTAGATTAAAAATAAATCTTATAATACGTTGATATCACAATCTTGGTTGATAACAGAATTTTATTTATCGCAAAAAATATAAAGCAACTAATAAATCATTTTTAAATAAATAAATAAAAAAAATTGTTAAAAAGTTAAAATTTTTAGATCCCCAATTGAATTGTTAAATTGTATCAATCAACCTACCTAACAAAGTACAACCAACAAGACAGAAGCACGAAATGCACAATCACGTGATCAAATCACCCACATAAATTTTTTGAGTAGTGCGCGCGATTTTTGACTGAGGTTGTTGATCATATTTTAAATGGGTCACGTGATTATTTTCTGGAATAGTTTAGGTTTTATTTGAGTGACCACAGGTATCTGTTACCTTCATGAGCTTAAAATCAGCGATTGTGAGTTCGAATCTTTCACGTCTATAAACTGTGATTATGTTTTTTTTAATTATTAATAATTGGTTGCTTTATATTAATAAATAGGATTTTTTATTAAAGATAATTTTTTATATTAATAATACAGAAGCACATGTATTCCTATTACAATAATGAAATACGTATTTAAATATGAGAAAATATGATATTTTAAGAAGAAAGTTTTACATTTGAGCCCATTTAATATTTTAAGTATCGTTCCAAAGCGATTTATATATATACATATTAAGCAAATAAACAACAATAACAAAAAAAAAAAAAAAAAAAAAAAAAAAAAAAAAAAAAAAAAAAATTAAAAGATTAAAAAAGTACACGCGTAAAATAATTTCTTGATGTTTTTCATTCAAGAAATTATTTAGAAAATTTATTTTAAAAAAAGTACTTTAGAAGTAAGTTTAAGATATAAATCATATTTTATAGTGTTAAAATACACAATAAAAATATTATAAAAATCAAAATGTAATAATGTACATTTTTTAAACTAAAAATATCTGCACGTATATTTTTTAAAGAGATATCGCTTTAAAAAATATTAGTTTTGTAAGGAATAAAGTATGATTAGAATGTTTATAAATTTTCTCCTGATAATATTATGTAAGTACATTGCTTATATTACGAGTTATATTAACATGACTTTGAATGCCATTTGTTTCTCCTATCTTATGACGCATTTTATTAGTCTGTTATCCACACGGTGTTATCCGCACGGTATTACCAACACAATTTGTTATAGCAAAAGAAAAAATAAATAAATAAAAGAAATAAAGCTAGTTTTTTTCTAATAACTATAGTTATTAGAAAATAACTAGCTTTATTATTATTTTTTTAGAATATTATTATTTTTACTCAGGACCCGACTTATGCAGGGGCAAGCAGGGCAACTGCCCCGGACCCCCCCCCCCGAAACTAATCAGGATTTTTATTAAAAGGTGCCAAATGATTAGAATCAGCCAAAATGACCAAAATTCATGTATTTTCAAACAGTTAAGAAGATAGTGCGGTCCTCCTTCTCCTCTTTGCTTCCAGTATCCATTGGATGGAGTATCCATTTATGCAAAAAAACAAGTTACATCATTAGACAACTAGTGATCAAAGTTTTATTATAACAATTTAGTATTCTGTAATAATTATAATTATTACAGAATACTATAGTATTCTGTAAAACATGCAATTATTAAATAAGAAATATATATACTAAAACCTTTTCTGAAAAACTGTCAAACTAACAGTGCAAATTCCATTGAAATACATCCAGTATAATAGATTAAAAATAAACCTTATAATATGTTGATATCACAATCTTGTTTGATAACAGCATTTTAACTATCGCAAAAAATAAAAAGCAACTGATAAATCATTTTTAAATAAATAATAAAAAAAATTGTTAAAAAGTTAAAATCTTTAGATCCCTAATTGAATTGTTAAATTGTATCAATCAACCTACCAACAAAAGCACAACCAATAAAACAGAAGCACGAAATGCACAATCACGTGATCAAATCGCCCAGCAGTTTCATTTTTTGAGACGCGCGCGCGAGAGCGAGCGTCAACTTTGAGAAAGGTTGGATGTCTTATTTTAAATGCTGGTCGGGTTTAATTACATGAAATAGGTCACGTGATACTTTCCCGGAATACTTTTAATTTTATTTGAGTGGTCACAGGTATGTATTTCTGTTACGAGAATCATGTTTTGAAAGGATAAAGGGATATAGTATTTGTATTTACCAATTCTGAACCATAAAAATAATGCAATAATTGAATAACTTTAAAATTCTCTTCTTCGATAAAATCTACTCCAAGCAGAATCTTCTGAGCGCGCGCGCGCAAAAAAAGTGTCTTTTGAACACGCCCTATTTAATTCTGTTACTAAATAACAGTTATTTTTGGTAAGAACTGGTAGTAAGAGCTTTTATTTTTCAAAATACACTCGATCACCAGTGATTCGTAACCGTTCTTTATGAAAGTAACGCGTAAAACGTACATTGTTTAGACATGAATTTGGAATGTTCCTAAATTAAACGTGATTGAATTTGTCTTTATCAATATAAAACATCCATCGTTATATAGTTTATGTATATTCTCACATAATTTTTATTTTGTTATCAGCTGCGTATTCTCTTCCACATCTTTCAAGGTTTTATATTGGCTTTTTTTGGTAAGCATAGAACAAAATTTTTCGATTATCATTCTGAGTTTCCCTATTTTTTAATATGTGATGCTAATATGTGGCGATTAAAAAATGCAAAGTATCTGCTTGTAACTGTGTCAAAGATAAATCACCATTCTTGAAATATGTTGATTATATATTTGTTTTTGATTAGAGAATTTTTCCTGAGTATTTTGTTAATTGAAAAAGTGTGAGGAGGGGTCAGAGTGTCTTTTAAATTAAAAAAAAAAAAAATTCTGCTTTAATATATATATATGTATTATGCAAATGTTGTATTATTTGTAATCTCTGAAAAACTTTCTGTAAGTTGTATTTTAAAATTAGAGATGGGGGTGGGGGGACTTCTAAAAAAAGTTGCTTAAATAAGACACCCTTTAAATTATCAATTTTGGTGGCGTATAAATTAAAATCAGTTTTTGTTATTGTAGTTCTTGAAAATACTGTTTTAATTATAATGTTTTAGGATACTTGTTTTAAAAAGTACCATATTATCTGTAAATTATAAATTTTCAAATGTTAAATTTTTGATAGCACTCTGAGTAATATCAGATTTGACATTCCATATAGAGTCATTTGATTTGTTTTTCATTTTAAATTTGCTGTTAAGAAAAACATAGAAAATTTGTTTAAATAATTGTCTGCTAAGTGCAAAATTATAATTGTAAATTTGTAGCATGTGATATTAAGAATAGGAATGCACCGAATAGTGATTTTGGCGAATGTCGAATATTCGGCCGAGAGGTGAACCGAATGCTGAATATTCGGCTAGCCGAATAGTAATTGTTGGACTGAATACTGAATATTTGGCTTTCCAAATACTTTTTATGTTTCAAAATTTAAAGGTATTAAAATGTTACTTTTTAACATAATATTTAATAAAAGAAACTTACATTTTGATAAACAATGAGCTTTTTATAAGAGCATTTAGTATTGAAAAAAATCTGCCTTGAGTTATTTAAGAAGCGCAATTATGAAACTTTAATTAATAAAATTTTCTATGAATCAAAACAAACATTTTAAAATCAAATAATGAAAAAATGACCGAAGAAAAATTTTAGTCTGATAATTGTCCTTTTTAAATAACTCAAGGCAGATTTTTTTTCAATATAAAGTACTAATACTTTCAACTTAATTCTGAATAAAGGTATGTTTGGCTCATAGTTTTTTTTCTTATGAATGGTGGTATTTTCCACCCTTCCCATCATATCATATTTTACAGAAATCAAAGCATGTGAGTTAAAAATATGTTATCTTATTTATTGTTAATGTAATAAACGAACACACAAGTTTTGACCTAGAGTGAGATGAATTACAATGTACTTATGACTCAATAAGTTGATTATGGTTTCATGAACAAAAATTGCCGCCTTGATAGCTATTACTAATCTTAAAAGTTTTTTTTTTTTCTTTTAAAGGACTTTTATTTGGGGAAAAGCAATAAATAGATCATTTACTAAACAAAATTTAGAAATTTGTATCAGCATACAATTTATTCCTAAGGAGAATCCTAATAAATCACCATTTTGATCCTTCTCATGGTTAATTTTCTTAAGTTATACTTTACAAACAGCAAATAAATAATGTAATGATTCTAATTATTTTAAGTATAAATTAAAAAATTGACAGTTAAAAGTTGAAATCGTGAAAAGTTTTTAAAAGGTTTTATTAAGTATTGAATTTGGCCGAATACTTTCATATTCGGCCATACCGAATATTCGGCAGGCCGAATAGTTACATATTCGGCTCAACCGGATAGTTTAATATTCGGCCTAACTGAATATTCGGTAACATGGCTGAATACCGAATATTCGGTGCATCCCTAATTAAGAAGCTGTCAAAAGTGCCGTGATATATGCACGCACACCACACACAGACATCATTGATTTGACATTGATATAGGGTAGATGTGCCAGTAATGGATCCCATTAAGGAATTTCTTTTAAAAATATTTTTTTATTGATAGATATTATTATATTCCTGTTTTTTTTTTTTTTTTTTTTTCATATTATGTTAATCTTCTATATAGTTGCATTTTCCAATAGAAATAAAGGAACAGATGTGTTAGCATTCGGTAAAATGTGTATTATACATAATTTAATTTTCCTAGTCTTAGTTATTAAATATATCATACGAATGTTGCTTTTTTTTTTTTTTTTTTTTCCCCATTATAACTTTTGTGTAATTTAAAAATTTTTGCAAATTTCCACAATGGTCTCTGAAAAAAATCAATTTTGAAAATTACTCGCAGAAAAATCGCGAGTTTCATCAGAGAATTGCAGGAAAAATGGGAATTTTGTCAGAGGATTGCTGAAACAACATGAATTTTGTCAGAAGACCGTGATAAAACCGCAAATTTCATTAGAAGATCGTGGAAAAAACGCAAATTTTGCAAAAAAACCCCCAAATATCATCAAAGAATCGCGGAGAAAAAAAACGCGAATTTTGTTAAGAGATCGCAGAAAAATGCAAAAATCTTTAAAGAGTCATGAAAAAACTTGCAAATTGTGTCAATCGCATGAAAATATTACAAAATTTGCAAAACGATCGTAGGAATTGATCATAGTTTCAAATGCAAAATTTTTTGGAAATTGGTGAAACTTTTTGGACCGGAGCCTCTCGTCCATGTAATTGTATTTGGCGAGATTTCAAAAGTTTGGGTGCGAATCCCGCCATCCCGCCCTGAAATGTCAAAATGCAAGCCATGTATTAGGAAATAACTTCTTCATAGGAATAGCATTAGCTTGCGAATACTTCATTTAGCCAGGTATAGGAACCTTAAGGTGAATTCCATGCCAACTGAAACCAATAGTGAATTTTTACACTTAATGTTATCTTCAAGTATTGGGTGTCATTTTAAAGGCAATTTATTACAGTTAATGGATTTAATAGTTATTTTTAAAAAAATATGTATGGTTATATTTAAAATTTATGATAAATAATAGGTATTTAATGATTTAGATTTATAATGTTAAAAACATGACTTTTTAAAAGATCAATTATTCATTAAAAATATGGAATTATATATATATTTTCATTTATATAGTACTTTTAAAGGTCCTTAATCATAATTTTACAGTACTAATCTTCATATACAATTTCTTTTTCTTACTTCTTTAAAATAAAGTTATTTACAATTATTATTTGTCACCTCTGTTACATTTTTAAAAAAAAGTTTATTTTATTCATTATGTAAAAAAAGTTTTAAATTTAATAAAAAGTGTTTACAATAATTATCATTTGTGTAACCATATTACAGTTAGGGATGGGACGAATATTCGGCCACTATTCGGTATTCGGCCTATTCGGCCCTTTTGCCGAATATTCGGTTGGCCGAATATTGAAGGCTTGTTGACCGAATACTTCGGCCGAATACCTGTAGCCGAATATTTAGAGACATCTTGCCAAATATTGCTAAAATCTCGCCGAATAGTGAAAGATATCTTGCCGAATAAATTTTGGATTTAAAGAATTTCTTTCTTGCAATTTTTTTTCCTCTAATCCAAATTGGCTACTTCATTTATGAAGTCATTCTCACTCTTACTTACAAAATATAGAGTTATTCAGATACTAAAAAATATACAGCCTTTCGGTATTTCCTATAAAAGTTAGTGATATTCTAGAAAATGCTGCCCAAGTTGGAGATTTAATTGTACAGGAAATGTCATCATTAGAGAATGATATATTACAATTCAAAATATAAAAATACTGCCTTATTCTAAAATGCTCAAATATTTATTAATGTCTGCAAATTCCATGCACATATAAAAAAGGCTCTTATGAAATTCATAATTTATTTTTCTATAAAGTAAGAAATGAAAAAATTTATTCATTAGGTGTGTTAATGAAGATTCATTTTCAAAATTAAATATAATATATCACCATTCCAAATACAACGGTACATCTGAAAGCAGAACTGGTGTCAAACTCGATACGCATTAGATGACACAACTTGCTTTATGAAGATGGTTTTATAAATATTTTAATATAAATTCTAAATACTCAACAAAATAATTTTTTCATTCTATAGTTTTCACTTTTAAATAATTATTTGCATAATTACTGACTTAAGTAACATTATTATGTATATATTTTTAATTTAATCTTCCTTCCTTCATGTTGTTATCAATTTCTGTTTATCCTTTTAATGCTTGTTGAAAATGTGGAATATTGAAGTTGAATATTGTATGTGCCGATTCAAATGTCAAAGATTTTGTTAACATATGCATTCTACTTTAAGCATAACCTTTTGCTTTAACGTAATTTGTAATTTAAAGCTTGGCATCTGATTTCAGAACAGTCTCATTCTAACAAATTTGCTTATCACTAGGGACACAAATTCTAAATGATCAAATTTACTTCATTAAAGGTTATTTCAGAAAATATGTCCTTGTGAGTTTTGAGAGAGAGAGATATATTAAGAATATTATTGATTTTGGATACAAGAAGTATCAATTGATAGTAAAAATGAAGTAAAATTCTTCATATTTTAATGGAAATATTTTCCCATCTTGACTAACTGAAAATCAATTTGATGTACATTAGAATAAAGGATATAATGCAATTTCATAATTTTTTTGTTTTAAAATAAGTTTTTCAAATTTAAAAATACATTTAAAAGCACATTTAAGAGTAATAATTATTAATGAGCTCCTATTTTTTAAATTATATATAATAAAAATTTATTTTCTTTATTGGAAAAAAAATTTTACTATTCGGCCGGCCGAATATTCGGTATTCGGCTATTCGGCCAAATCACTATTCGTCCCATCCCTAATTACAGTAGACTCCCTCAAATCCTCACTCCTAAAATCCACAACTCTCTAAAATCCAGGGTTCGTAAATATCATGATATTTTCGAAAATATCGAAAATATCTGATATTTTGATATATATCTGATATTTTCGATATATATCCGATATTTTCAAAATTTTCAGCTTATTGATTACAAATATTTTTTGATTTAATATAAATTAAAATTTTAATCATATTACAGTTAACATGAAAACATAAACCAATATTCTAAATCTTTTTTTTTTCCTTTGTAAATTTGATGATTAAATAAATGAAGACAAACAATTTTTTGTGATGTTCAACAAATTACCTTTTCACTCATCAAAACACAAAATACAGAATTCAGTTTCAAGTTTTAAAAAAATTTATTTTTAAAGAACAAGTTTCAAGATACAAAATAATAATAATAATAATAATAAATAAATAAAAAATAAATTATTTTTTTCTATTGAAGAATTTAAACATGAATGTAAGCTTGTCAGCTTTTTCATTCCCTAACCTATTCCGGAGTTTAGACTGAACTAAACCGAAACTGGAAAAGATTCTTTCTAATCCAGCTGTTGAAGGAGAAGCTGTAAACAACTGATTAGTTAAGTTGGACATTTTTTCTTTTATGGGCTGCTCCAATTTAATATTGTCCCACCAAATTATTGGTTCAACCTTTATATATTCAGTTTCAAACATAAAACTTGGAAAAGGAGATTTCTTTGCTAAAAATGTCATTGCCAGGGACAAAAGTTCTTTGTCTACTGAACGCAAGAAATTAAAAGCACTATGCTTTTGATCTTCAGTTAATTTTTTCCCACAGTATCTGTGGGTTTATTCTTGGCATAGTGATTGCAATAAAAACTTTAATAAAATTTTTAAGCTTTATATCATTTAAATATAATATCAACAAGAACAAAATAATGACAGCACAGCAAAGACTTGCAACATATGTAAAATTTTGTTCTTAAAACATGTCTATTCTATGCCTACACATTACACTGCCTGATTGACTATTGAGCAATTCAGATTAGCCAATCATCACCCCTTTTTCCAATTCTAGCAGGTGCAATCTAAAAATAGTTTTTGGAGGTGGGGGATATTTTGTAAGCATGTTTTTAATATTTTAGTTATTTACAGATGGGTTAATTTTTAATAACAATTGAAGAGCTCATTTAGACTTTTGTTGACTAAAAATATTTTGAAAATAAAAATTAAATATATGAAAATATCAAGAATCATGATATTTTGAAAATAAATATCAAATATGAAAATATCGAAAATATCAAAAAGCTTGATATTTTGAAAATAAATATCGGATATATATCATGATATATATCATGATATATATCCATTGATATATATCACCGAACCCTGCTAAAATCCACACATATTTTACGGATGTAAACAATGAAACATTCAGTTCAGATGTAGGTGCAAAATTTGACTTTTTTAGTTTTATATCAATTCCATATATTTTTTAATTTGTATTTTTTGTTAAGGTTATTGAAATTATGCATAGCTGCCAACTTGTACGGTTTGGCCGTACAGTGTACGGATTTTGCTCTAAGTGTACGGTTGTACGGATGAACAGTATGATTGTACGGTTTGCGCACGGAAAAAACAATCGCGGAGAAATGCAAATTTCATGACAGGATCGCCGAAAAATCGGAACAGTTCGTCAATATTTCGTGCATAAACGACAATTTTGTCACTGCTTTTGTCAACGAACTTTGTGGAAAAATCGTTGAAAAGCGTGAATTTCCTGTGCGGAGCGCGGAAAAAATGGCGATTTCACCAAATTATCGGAGATGAAACGCTGATTCCGTCTGAAGACCTCGGGAAAACGCCGATTTCGTATAAAGATTGCGGATATAACGCGATTTTGTCGAAATATCGCGGGGAAAAACGCTGTTTTCGATAAAAGATCGTTTAAAAATGTTTTGTCAAAAGATCATTAAAAAGAATGCCGATTTCATCAAAAGATTATGGAAAAAACACCGATTTCATCAAAAGATCACGAAAAAACACAGATTTCGTCAAAAAAAGCGGGGATAAAACGTCCTTTTCAAGGAAAAATCGCATAAAAATGCAAATTTTGTCAAAAGATCGCGGGGATAAACGCCGTTTTCGAGAAAAAATCACGCGAAAATGCACATTTTGTGAAAAGATCATTGGACAAAAAACCCGCCGCTTTCATAAAAAAATCGCGGGAAAACGCCGATTTCGTCAAAAGATCGTGGAAAAACCGCTGATTTCATCTGAAGATCGCGGATAAAACGCTAATTTCGTGAAAAAGTTGCGGAAAACAGTGAATTTTGTCAAAGAAATGATATTCCTTTAGAGATAGATATTGAGAAATGATATTCCTTTTTGCATTGCATATGCAATGCATTTTTAAGCATGTAAGAATACATTGCAAAAATTGTAAGGATTTCAGAATTCACATGTTGGCAGGAATGGCAGGTATGAATTATGTTTTTTCATGACGAAAGAATAATTTATTTCTGAAAAAGTAAAGATATTGCTGATATCATTGGTAATCACAATCTTACCAAATAAATTTATGTATTAATCAAGCTTTTTTTAGTTATTAAGTCTGGTTAAACCTGAAATAAAGCTTCATTATTTTCTAATCTTGATGTGAATTAGTACTGTACCTTTATGAGACAAGTTTCATTGAATAATTTAGGAAAAACACACTTCATCTTTATAATGAATATTTAATTGTACATTATTGATTATTAATTTGACCTTTGCTTTTAGTAATTTTTATTATTTTAATTTATTACTTATTTCAATATTTTAGCATATTGTAAGCATTCATTATACTTTTGATTTCATTATTATTTACATTCAAATTACTTTTCAAAAAATGTAAACAAAGCAATGACCAGAAATCTGCAAAACCTCCGGTCCCAAGCTGTGCGGATTTTAGGGAGTCTACTATATATATAGTAATTTTAAAAATATATTCAAAAATTTTTTAAATACATGTGTAACAGAGGAGACGTAGTTAAATGTCCCCTCTGCTACACATGTTTCTGAGCAAATCTGATTGATTTGTTCATTTGTTCATAACCAGTCAGATTTGAAAAATGCAATCAGATTCCTAGAATGTTTTCAGGAGTTGTGTGATCCTGCAGGGCTTGAAATTCAATTTTTCAAAGGAGGGGAGTCTCCCTACCAACATTTATAAATGGAGGGGAGTTTGGCTGTTTGGGAGGGAGAGAAAATGTTTAAAACTCGCCATTATTTTATGTGCTATTTAAAGAATTACCAGAATACAGACATAAAAAAATATCACTGAAGCAATTTTTATCAACAATTCAGAATAATTATGCGAAATGTGTAAAAAAACTTTTATATTGTCTAATTTTTACTGGCGGTAAATTCCCTCCCGGTGCTAATTATTTTTGTCACAGGTCTAATTATTGTTTTAATAATAATTAATAAAATTTCTAATTAATTTAATAAATTTATGTTTATAATTAATTATTATAACCAATATTATTTTTCTGTATATTAAATGTGCAAGATACAAAGTTAATCACAAAATAATACTTATTCGAGTGTAGAAAATAAGAAGTATCACTATTGTTTGCATTTCTTTAAAAAATGGGCAAGTCAAATTCATTGAAAGAGACTTTCTTAAAAATGAATACTTTGTTGAGTAAAGGGATACTTTTTGTTTAATGAATGGCTGCTTTCAGGAATTGCACTCACTCAGAAAGATTTGGAGCTGTCAGAAACGGATTTAAGAGCAGCAAAGAAAAAAAAATATATTGAAGCAGGAAAATTAGTTTGTTGAACAGAAAAATGAACTTCCTGTAATATTATTTTTGGGGGGAGGAAGGGAAGAGAGGTTCCCTTTGACGAAAGTTGCATTTTTTCGCTATCTTTTGATGAAATTTGTCTTTTATTACGATCTTTTCACGAAATCTGTCGTTTTTTTCGGGATTTTTTGATGAAATTTGCCGTTTTTTCGTGAATTTTATGAGGAAATTTGTCGTTTTTTCGCGTTTTCTTAATGAAATCTGATTTTTTATCGCGATTTTTTTACTAAAATTGTCGTTTTTCATGATATTTTGGGGGAATTTGTTGTTTATAGTGAATCTTTTGACGAAATTTGTCGTTTTTAGTGATTTTTGGACGAAATTTGACGTTTTTTCGTGAATTTTCTGAGGAAATTTGACGTTTTTTTCGTGAATTTTCTGAGGAAATTTGCCGTTTTTTCGTGATCTTTTGATAAAATCTGATGTTTTATCGCGATTTTTGGACGAAATTTGACGTTTTTTCGCGACCTTTTTGACGAAAACTGCCGTTTTACAGAATTCTTTCACGAAATTAGGCATTCTTTCGAGAATCTTTTGACGAAATTTGCCGGAAATTAGTCGTCTTTTCGCGATCTTTTAACAATATTGGCTGTTTTTTATCAAACTCTTACGAAATCACGCGTCTTGTGAAATGTGTAATAGCTGTTTCTTTTGTGTGTCATCTCTGATCTTTTGCGTAATTTACACGCAATAGCGCGTCCGCGGCGTTACTGTTTCATAATTTTTGGAATTGAATGCGTTATTTTTTTGTGTGGGGGTGGGGAAGAGGAAATTCCGAACAGAATCACCTCTATTTCGCCGGGGAAAATAAAACGAAACTCGTCAATCGATTGCAGGAAAAAAATTGCGAAATTTGTCAATCAGTGGCGGAAAAAATCGTGATTTCAATGATTTTTCGCTGTAAAAAAACTCGCAAAATGTGTCGATTACTCGCACGAAAATATCATAAAATTCGCAAAACAGTCGTGGGAGTTGATCATAGTTTCAAAATGCAAAATTGTTTCGGCGGGAGCCTCCTGTCCAAGTTATTCTTTTGGGCGGGATTTCAAAATTTCGGGCGCGAATCCCGCCATCCCGCCCTGAAATTCAAGCCCTGTCCTGTTTCAACTAGTTCAAACCAGTTCCTCCTTTGCTTGTGCCAGCAAAGTCATAGTGAATTGTACCATTTTTATTTAATAAAAAGTGTATATTGTAAGCTGACTAGTTTTTGATTAATTTATCAATGGGGAAAACAGCAGCAGAAAAAATATAGAGCCAGAATGTTTAAAGAAAAATAAGATTTATTTATGAAAAAATACAGAGAATATAAGAAACAAGTTAATGATAAAATGAAAAAACAAAGACAAAGGAAAAATAAAAAAACACAAGTCATTTCAGCAGAAATTCAAGATGGATATTCACCTTATAATACTCCCCAGACAGTGGGAAAAGCTGTAAAGAAAGCTAAATGTGCACTACCTATATCCCCAAGAAAATGTGGCACTGTTTTAAGCAAACTTTGTGAATCTGATGTTTTGTTACCAAAACAAAGTAAACAAGCTAGTAACAAGATTTCTGATAAAGCAAAAAAACTTGAACTTACAAGTAGATTTAAGCAAAAACTTTACTTTTGTCACACAAAATGAGATACAATCAACACATTGGACTCACAAACAGTGTTCTTTGTATACTGCTGTTGCTTGGTTCCCAAAAAGCAATCTCTTGAAAGAAAAAGAAATTAGGAGTTATGTCATAGCCAGTGACTATATGCAGCATGACAAATATGCAATCCACACTTTCAATGAAATCCTCTTTGATAAATTAAAAAAGGAATTCCCGGTGTTAAAAGAAATTGACAATGTCCATGTTGTATTTTTAAGTCGGTCTAGTGAATTGAAAACATTTAAATATACAGTAGACTCCCTCAAATCCGCACAGCTTGGGACCAGGGGTTTTGCGGATTTTAGAATTTTGCGGATTTCTGGTCATTTCTTTGTTTACATTTTTTAAAAAGTAATTTGAATGTAATTAATAATAAAATCAAAAGTATAATGAATGCATACAATATACTAAAATATTAAAAAAAGTAATAAACTAAAAAAATAAAAATTTAGATATTTTTTTAAATTATTAAAATTCTAAAAGAAAAGAAGTTAATAATCAATAATGTACAATTAAATATTCATTATAAAATAGGGATGGGACGAATATTCGGCCACTATTCGGTATTCGGCCTATTCGGCCCTTTTGCCGAATATTCGGTTGGCCGAATATTGAAGGCTTGTTGACCGAATACTTCGGCCGAATACCTATAACCGAATATTTAGAGATATCACGCCGAATATTGCTGAAATCTGGCCGAATAGTGAAAGATATCTTGCCAAATAAATTTAGGATTTGAAGAATTTCATTTCTTGCAATTTTTTTCCCTCTAATCCAAACTGGTTACTTCATTTATGAAGTCATTCTCATTCTTACTTGCAAAACATACAGTTATTCAGATACTAAAAAATATACAGCCTTTCTGTATTTCCTATAAAGTTTGGTGATATTTTAGAAAATACTGCCAAAGTTGGAGATTTAATTGTACAGGAATGTCTTCATTAGAGAATGATATGTTACAATTAAAGATATAAAAACACTTATCTGAAAAAAAAGAAACACTACCTTATTTTAAAACACTCAAATATTTATTAATGTCTGCAAATTCCCTGCACATGTAAAAAAGACTCTTATGAAATTCATAACTTATTTTCTATGAAGTGAGAAATGAAAAAAATCATTCACTAGGTGTATTAACGAAGATTCATTTTCAGAATTAAATATCAAATACAGTCGACTCTCGTTAATTTAAGCTCGTTGGGATCACAAGAAATGTTCGAATTATGGAAAACATGCTTAATATGGTACTATTACAAAGGAATTAATGTTATAGTGTTTTTTAAACTTATTTCGTCTGTTATCATTAGAATATGACTTAATATTAAATTAGAATGCATAAATACATAAACTAATTAAAAGAATAGAAACAAGCACGAAGGAAGAAAAATTTATAGCGTCACTGATGCACAGATGGAGCTCTAAGTAAGTGGATATCAAAGGCATTGTATTATATGTATACTCGTTCGGAACAATTTTCGCAAAAATCAAAGAAAGAAAATTATTCAAATGATCTAAAATTCGTGAAAAAGAAAAGAAAAATGAAAAATCGGAATTCTCGTTAGTTCGAATTAAACGAAGTCAAGAGAAAATGAAATCGAATTAATGAAAATTTTTAACGTTATTCTGCTTTTGAAAATTTTGGAACTTCATGTTTAGTTCGAATTAAGCGAAGATTCGAATTATCCAATTTCGAATTAACGAGAGTCGACTGTATTACTATTCCAAATACAACGATACATCTGAAAACAGAACTGGTGTCAACATTAGATGACACAACTTGTTCTATGAAGATGGTTTTATAAATATTTAAACATAAATTCTAAATGCTGAACAAAATAATTTTTTTATTCTATAGTTTTCACTTTTAAATAATTATTTGCATAATTACTGGCTTAAATATGTAACATTATTATGTATATATTTTTAATTTACATCTTCCTTCATTCATGTTGTTATCGATTTCTGTTTATCCTTTTAATGCTTGTTGAATAAGTGGAATATTGTATGCGCCGATTCAAATGTCAAAGATTTTTTTAACATATGCATTCTACTTTAAGCATAACCTTTTGCTTTAACGTAATTTGTAATTTAAAGATTGACAACTGATTTCTAACAGTCTCATTCTTACGAATTTGCTTATTATTAGGGACACAAACTCTTAATGATCAAATTTACTTCATTAAAGGTTACTTCAGAAAATATTTCCTTGTGCATTCTGAGAGAGAGAGATTAAGAATATTATTAATTTTGGATGCAAGAAAAGATAAAAGTATCATTTGATAGTAAAAGTGAAATACATTGTTTATATTTTAATGGAAATATTTTATCATCCTGACTTACTGAAAATCAATTTAATGTACATTAAAATAAAAGAATATAATGCAATTTCATAATTTTTTTTGTGTTAAAATATGTGTTTTAAATTTAAGAATATATTTAAAAGCACATTTAAGAGTAATAATTATTAATGAGTGCCTATTTTTTAAATTATATATAATCAAAGATTTTTTTCTTTATTGGGAAAAAAAGTTAGTATTCGGCCGCCGAATATTCGGTATTCGGCCTAAAATTTGGCCGAATATTCGGTATTCGGCTATTCGGCCAAATCACTATTCGTCCCATCCCTATTATAAAAGAGGAAATGTGTTTTTCCTAAATTATTCAATGAAACTTGCCTCATAAAGGTACATCACTAATTCACATCAGGATCATAAAATAATGAAACTTTATTTCAGGTTTAGCCAGACTTAATAACTAAAAAAGCTTGATTAATACATAAATATATTTGGTAAGATTGTGATTACCAATAATATTAGCAATATCTTTATTTTTTCAGAAATAAATTATTCTTTCTTCATGAAAAAACATGAATTCAATAACCTTAACAAAAATTATAAATTGAAAAATGTATGGAATTGATATAAAACTAAAAAAATCAATTTTTGCACCTACATCTGAACTAAATGTTTCATTATTTACATCCGTAAAATATGTGCGGATTTTAGAGAGTTGTGGATTTGAGGGAGTCTACTGTAATTATAAAGATGTAGCATGGGTTCACTTGTCTGAAATAAAACAAGTACTACCAATTCCAACATTAAATAATCAAAACCAGGGTTGGAAAAAAATCATGATTTTTTTTAAAAAATCAAAAAAATCGGATTTATTTGATTTAAATCAGATTTTTTTGATTTAAATCGGATTTATTTGATTTTTTTAGAATTCTATTTAAATTATTGTGTTTTTATGTTTTTACAATACATGGAGCAATTTCTTATAAAAATAACTAAAAAAAAGAATAAATAATATTTATAATTTATAAAAATAATATAAAGAATAATTATATAGTTCAGTAAATTAAATACTATATTCTAGTTACTGATTGATACTAAAAATTAAACATGTAGGCTTTAATCTAAAGCCATTCTATTATTATGTAATTGAATTGTGCACACTAAATAAGAAATAAACTTAAATAGGTTGTAAATGAATAGAAAATGGTAAAATTTAAAAAACAAATTATATATTCATTTAATGCAAGCTATTTATTAAGGGATAAAAATCACAATTAATTCAATAGTTTTTAAGCAAACGGAAATAAATCAGGGATTTAATTGTTTGAAAAAAAAAACACTAATTTAGAAGCTTTGTCCACTCCTAATTTATTATGAAGGTTTGAATGAACTAGTCCAAAGGAAGAAAACTGTCTTTCTACTCCAGCAGATGAAGCCATGGCTGTTGTTATTTGGTAAATAAACTCAATTTCAATTTCTCTGATTATCTCTTTATCTCCCATTATATAAAAGGACTTCCACCAATCATAATCTGTCATAAAATCTCAAACTTTTATCTCAAGCAATGGTCATTTTTGGAATGGGCCATTTTTTGCTTGAAAATGTGCTACAGTGGTGAGAAGATTTAGACAATTTTCTTTAATGAATGCCAAATCTTCATTATTTTCCTCTACACTAAGTGAAATTTCATTTCAATTTAAAACAGAGGAACTTAAAAAAATTCCAGCAAAATGACAGACATAGCTTGTTCATATTTTGCTCTAAATTGTGTAATTCTATCTCAGACTTGACGAGTTCTGAAAGTTAAAAATCAGGAGATTTTATCTTAGAAATCAGGAGATATTTTTGTCAATGAAAACTTGTTAACTTGTTGATTTAAACATCTTTAGTAAAAGTTTAAGTTTCAATGTTGCTTGGTTATTACTAAAGATTAAAAAGAAATCTATCACTCTGACTTGAATAAGGAAAGTATGTATTCCTTACAAGTAGAACACTTTAAGAATATGATGTTTAGGATGTTTTAACATATTTTTAATTTGACTAAATATTATAAAAAGAGGGGTGTTTTGTTACTCATTAACTTATATAAAACTATAGTAAAGATCATAAGTCTTAATCGAGACAAATTGTTATTAATTCAATACATGACCATAGTAACAATAACAAACCTTAAAGATTCATAGTTTATAAATGAATCGGGGTGTAATTCATCACATAAAACACTACTGGTCAAACATACTAAAGAACAATTACACCTGTACTAGAGCTTTTCTCACTGAATCACAGCACATTTGATTGGTAAATAACAGAATATTTAAAAAGTATAAAAAATTGGGAGAAATATGTCAAAAATAAGGAGTATGGGGAAACATCTAAAAATCAGGAGACTTGGCAACTGCTATCTTTATCTAATACATTTTCTAACTTTTTACCCAAAAATTTTAAAAATTTGTAAACTTTGATTGAAATTTGACAGTGTAATATGGCAAGTTTCAAAACTTGTTCCTTGCATTAGTATCCGATTTTTTTAGTAAACATTAATGAATTTGTTTAATTATTAACTTGTGAAACAAAAAAGATTCAAATAATTTAATTGCCAAAATTGGCAAACAAAGTATGATTTATAAAGTGTTTCTGCGTTTCGCCTTATCGTCTAAAGTTTATTCAAAAAGAACAAACAATTAAAGGATTAGGAGGGGACACCTGGACTTAACCTGTACCTACCACATTCTTTCTGATAGCAATCCTGAAAATACCAGAAAAACACCTGTTACTTGTTATTTACACTTATTTCTTATTTCTCTGCTGACTAATTAAAATGAAAAAAAAAAGATAAAAAAAATGATTTAAATCAAATGATTTTTTTTTAAAAATCAGTTGATTTAAATCTAGATTTAAATCTTGATTTAAATCGGTTGATTTAAATCATGCCAACCCTGATCAAAACGTCACCTTCAATAATGATACCGTATTGAAAATATAATCACTGAATTTGTAAGATGTCCCCTCTGTTACATTCTCTATTAATTTCATTTAAATAAAATGTGTTTTTAGTTTAAACAATCTGACAGGTAATTATTTTATCTTGATATGTCTTTACTTAAAAAATAAATTTAATTTTTACAATTTCCAAATCACTGAGTTTTATATAAATTGTAATAAATGTCAAAAATGCAGGTTTTTTTTTTTTTTTTTTTTTTTTTTTTTTTTTTTTTTGCCTTCTGTTACATACCATTTTAATTAATTTATCACTAAATAATTAAACCTTTTCATTGTTTATAATTAATTAACTAAGCTCTGTTCCATATATTAACATAGTCTTGTAAGATTTTTAACTTTGGAAAATTTAGTATGTATTTAAAATGGTAAAATACTTGTGCAATTTCCCCTCTGTTATGCTTGGAATTCCTCTTAAGGCTTCACTGTACTGAAACTCTTCCGATCATGAAATCCTATTTAGACTCCAGGGTTGGCACGGTTTAAACCAATTGGTTTTAACCATGGTTTAAACCACGGTTTAAACCAAATGGTTTTTTTCTCAAAAAAACCAATTGGTTTTTTTAGAAGAAATCTAATGACATTTTCTTTTTTTCTTTATAATTTACGTGTTTAAGATTATTGGACAAATAATTTCTACTTTTAACACTTTATTTCAGTAATAAGTATTATATATAGTGAGTTTAGGTCTTTTTTTATGTATTGTTTTTTTTTCTATATTGTAGTTTTATAATTTAGTTCTATATAAAGTTTTCTCTATTGTAGGATTGTTTTTTTCTATAAAAAAAAGCAATTTGTTTTTTAGAAGAAATCTAATGACATTTTCTTTTTTACTTTATAATTTACGAGTTTCAGATTATTAGATATAAATAATTTCTATCTTTTTTAGAAGAAATCTAATGACATTTTCATTCTTTCTCTATAATTTGAGTTTCAGATTATTGGATATAAATAATTTCTACTTTTAACTCTTTATTTCAGCAATAAGCATTAGGTATATTGGGTTTACGTCATTTTTTATGCATAGAATTCAAATCAGTACACATTGGTGAACATATCTATTGCTCTAAAGAAAAAAACTTCAAGCATGTGACTTGATCAAAGATAAAATAGATTCAATATTTAGTATAAAATATTTTAATATTTTTAATAATGCAGAATAATTTAATGCAGTTAATAATGTTACACAATGACCTTTTAAAATATTGCACAAGCTGTAAAAGAAATTTTTCTTTTGGGAGATTATCTTGAAGAATTAAAAGCAAAGGCTGGTTGCTAATTATAGCATTTTAATAATAATTTTTTCCCCTTTGCTGTCTGCTGAATCTAACGACTAAAAATGTTAACTTCAAATTGTCACTCAGAAAGAAAAAATCCTAAGTATTGTGGAAAAGAATATTTATCAAACTACATCCAAACATTTATTATTAGTAATCAAAAGATTGTTTATAAAGATTTACAGGGCATCAATGGTTCACTGTGTAGAACAGTTAAAACTTTCAACATATGACTGTTTGTCAAAACTGTTTAAATTGAAAAATGAATTTTTTCAATTTTCAGCATAAATTCACTATAATCATTAAATTTAAATTATTTTAAATGAAATTATGCTGCTTATAAACCAATATTATCTGTTTTTATCAGTAAATATGCATGTATATGTCATAAGAAAGGATGTTTTTAAAAAACCCGGTTTAAACCAAAAGAACCTGGTTTAAACCAAAAAAACCTGATTTAAACCAAAAAACCGGTTTTTTTGGTTTTTTTCAAAAAAACCTGGTTTTTTTCCAACCCTGGGGAAAACTATAAACTGTGATTACTCCTATTTAATATAATTATTGATATATTGTTATACTTTTTTCATCATCAGAAAGTAGATGTCAGATACTGATGATGTGCATTTTAAAAAATTGTCTTTGTAAATTTTAAATACAGAAAAATAATTCCTATAAACTATGAAATTTACATTTGATTAAGTTTAATCAGATTCTTAACAATACTTAAAATTTATGTAGAATATTTTTTAAAATGCATATCATAAGCATCTGACATCTACTTTCTGATGGTGCAAAAAGATATTTTAATAATTATAATAGGTAATGAGTCACTGCACTTCAAAATTTTGTCATAAGATGGGCTTGAGTGTAGCAAAGCTTTAAATGTAAAAATTGGGAGATTCATATTTTTTTCTCTTTTAAACTAATTGAAAGTTAATTAGTTAAAATGTTCTGATGCTCAAAACACTTCTTTATTTGCATATATACATTGCATGTATATTATTATTATTAATGTTTTATTTTGTGTAATGTTTTATTTTAGCTGTTATTTTTAATTTGTGTTAAAATGTGATATTAATTCATTATTATTTTGTAGGTATTTCTTTTTGAAGCATTATATAATCAATGGCATCTAATTCAGCATTTTCTGAAAAAACAAACGAATCATCTAGACTTTCAAAAATGTTACCCCCAGTTGTAAGGAAATATTTTATAATTTATAAAGAGTGATGTTTAATAACATATTATGTATGACATTCTGAATGAGTTTTTGATAAATACTGTAGTTGTAATTACAAAATTTAAGCTACTAAAAAATATTTTATGTAAATTTAATTATTAAATTCTGCTGTAAATTAAATTGTATTTAACATCTATTTAAAATATTTTAGAGCTCATGTTATTTATTTTATACATATATTTTTAAATTTTTCACACACACAAAAAATTTGGTACTTTTTGAGAAGTAAAAGCCTTGGTCGGTGCAGTAGGGAAGTAATGAGTCACTGATGACTTTGGCAAGAGAAGGAAATTTGACAACCTATTCATTGTGGCATGATTAATATACATTTTCAATATTCAAACAATTTATTGTAAATAAAGAAGCAGGGTTTGATGATATATATAGGATATTTATTTTCAAACTATCATTTAGTTTGATATTTTCATGTATTTGACATAAATTTTCAAATATTGTTTTTTTTTTTTTGTTTTTTTTTTTGTTTTTTTAAATATATATATATATATATTTACAATCAAAACAAATGTAAATGAATCTTTTAACTGGTATTGATTGTGTCTTCTGTAGGTAAGAACTTTTGCTTTGGCAGGCCTTTTGAACTTCCCTCCATCCCTTCTTGCCTTTCATTAAAAAAAAAAAAAAATGTAGACCCAATAATGTGGGATAATATTTACTTCAAAGAGCTATTGAAAGATCCTCTGAATTATTTAAAGAAGAATTTTGTCAAAGGATCACAAATTTTATCAATGAATTATGAAAAAACATATTGAGTAAGGATTGTGAAAAACATAAATTTTGTTACTAAAAAAACTCCTACAAATTTTGTGAAAGGATCTCCAAAATAAAAACAAACTTCATTAGTGGATTGCAGAAAAAACTCCAATTTCACCAAACGATTGCAGAAAAAACACTAATTTCATTAACAAGCCATCGAAAAAAAAAAAAAAAAACGCAGTGCCAATAGGATACTATGCCTAGTACATGTTATAATTTAAAATTAGAGTTTGTCTGGTGTTCAAAACTTACTCTACAAGTTTTCTGCACAATGTATGTATATAATATATTTGTACAATTTTTTCTCAGTTGAATTTTATCTTTGATATTTTCATGTTAAATTATTTTAAAAGAATGAGTGCTTTAGGAATGGGGAATTTTAATGAGCATAAAAAAAAAAAATTAATTATTTAACATTAATTATTGTGTTACTTTTGTGTTTGTGTAACAGGCATGTTACTTTTTTGCAGATTTTGTATTTTTTTTTTTTTTTTTAACCATGTTTTTGACCATATCTGAGATCAGTGATCACAGAAATAATGATTATTTTCAATCTATTGTTGTCGATTTGTTGAAGGGGGGAAAAATTATCTTCAATGATCATTTAACAAAAAATCATTTTTATTGATCTGTTATTTAAAAAGGATCATGATCTTTATATGCATGTAAGTAAGAATTTGTGTGAACATGATAGATGCTGGGAGGAGAAGGAAAATGTATATTTTTACAAATGTTTAACAATTGCCGAAGTCATGATTATTTTCCATCAGTTATTAACAATAGTGACTTTTGTTGATTTGTCACAGAAATGTGTTTTTTGGTGATCAGTTTAACTTCCTCCGTATATATATATATATATATATATATATATATATATATATATATATATATATATATATATATATATTATCAAGCTGATATATTAATTGTCTAATTATAAACACATTGAATAGAAATTAGAAATATTCTCTAATATAAAAGGTACATCAATATGTACATTTAACTATTTTCTATCAAATTATGTTATTTATATTTTGATTAATGATTTAATTTTGTTATGATGAAAATTTTTAAAAAATGAACTATTTTATTTAAAGGATATGAAAACTATTGGATAAGCATAAGAGTATGTATATTTGATATGTATATTAAAGAAAATACAAATTAAATAAATTTAAATTTAAGAAAACTAACACAGAACAAATTTAAGTAATGAAAGAAAGATGCCTCCATCTTCCTTATTTATTTATTCACTTTATCTGTTGCTTATTGACATTTTTTTTTTACCCCTATTTTAGAAAAGAGGTTCTATTTTTATTTATTATTATTATTATTACTTTTTATTTGACAATAACAAAAATGTTGTGCAGCTGAATTCTGAACTCATGCATTAAATATTGAAACTCATCATTTAGCCAATTTTACTTCTGAGTAAAATAAATAAATAAAATAACTTTTAAATCAAACAAAATACTTATCTGCTGCTGCCATCAGTTTTTATAGTGAAAATTTATTTTCTGAAATTGGACAGATTTATAAACAAAAATGAAACTAAATACAACCAGACAATACCTTAAAAATTCTTATTTTTATTTATACCATAATTTTCCTATGCTAAACATTGATTACAAATAACAATGTACAGATTTTATAAATCATTTATCTCTGTAGCATACTAAAATAACATTAAATGAACATTGGTCGTCATGTATTTACAACTAGTAATACTTTACTTATTGTTTTTCATAAACTAATTGCTTGGAATTTTCAGCCAAAGCCAAATATTTGGTTTACATGGTGAATCACCGAATCGACTATTCGGTATTTGTTCAGTCCCTATCTTGGAATATCCCAAGTGCCAATACTACCTCTTGAATGTACCGGGTGTCCTGAAAAGGACTGAACGATTTTAAAAATCAATAACTTGCAAACTTTTACAGATATTTAAAAAATTCTTGCACGAGAATCATCTCAAAGGTCAAAAGTTTTTTTCTTGCGATTCTGGATTTTAGTTCGAATTACAAACAATAGATGGCGCTGAGAGCACTAGGTGCGGTGTTGAGATGGATATTGACGTCACTTGGTACTGAAGCAAAATAAGGAGTTTAAGGCTGTGGAGTGGGGTCTCGTTTGACAATGCAATCTTGCTCTTATGGCCCGATTTTGAACTTTTGTTTATTTGTTTTTATTGAACAACATACATTTGACCTGTGCACTCGACATAAAGCCCGATTTTGGACTCAGTCGGTATAATTTCAATAAAATGTTTTGTTGTCATGGAAATAATAAATCCTTTTATATAATAGCAGCGATTGGAAACTGGAAATGAATTTAACGAGCAGCATACGAGTTTTGCAGACGATTTTACATTTAAAAAAGCCATATTTTCTCGGATTAAATTACTTTTTATCATCTAATTTAAAGAATACTTTGTGCATCATATCTTAAAATAAAGTGAAACGATTTAGTAGTTTTTTTTTGTTGTTGTTGTTAAAAATTAATCAATTTTGCTATTTTAAAAAATTTGTTGTATTCCAAGAAATGCTAGTTTGTTTTAAAGAAGTTCTTTAGTAGCGTTTTATGTATGTTGTAAAAAAATTGCGGAAATGGTTTATTGTTTAGAACAAAGAATATTCATAGTATAAACATTGAAAATTTGGTGCAATAGCTGTTGCATTCTTTTGTAAAAATACCCAAATACAAAATTTATTACGATTATGTATATTAAATTCATGGTAATAGGGAAATAATACTACCTCCACCTTAAATGAGCTATAATCACAATGACAACCTAGAATCATCACCTATCACTGGATATCATTGAATTAGTCACGCAGAATAGGTTTTAATAGAATGAAGAAAACATTTATTAATGTCCTTTTAAGCTTTGATTCGCTTTTCATGAAACTTTAAATGAGTAACGAAAATTCTGCAACGAGTATATATATTATAATTCAAAGCATTCTGTTGGGTAGTTTCTGCGCTATTATGTGCGGACAGATAAAAGAACATTCCAGATGACGAATATAGGAGCTACATATATAATTATCCTCACAGAACATAATGTAATGGCATAGTTCTGAGTGTCTGTGTAAATGAATCATGAATTATGCATAGTTTGTTTACAATACCCAACACGGCATAATAAATCTTATTAACATATATCACTTACAGACCAATTCAATTATTTCAACGCAAGTTAGAGTCTGGAAAGACAGACAGGCAGACGGCTAACTAAAAAGAAATCATAAATTTTTTTAACTATGTTGGAAAGCGTTAAAAACACATGTTAAGTTGAAATTTGACATTTAGCAATTTATTTAAATAGACGGAAGCATACTTGAACTCTTTTGTATAGCCCTGTACTTTTCCTACTATCTTTAAATACACGCCATTTATCTAGCTAAAATCTATTTAAAACCGAAACATGCTTTAAACTAATGAAATCACACTTCCAGAGATTACCATCCAGAACCGGCTATTAATCCAATCTTTGAGTGCCTCTGTATATCATTTTATTTCTATTCTTTAAACATATCGTAATATACTTAAAGCTGTTCAACGTAAAAAAAAATACATAGCTCATTTACAAACCACCTAATATATTTACTTACACACTTAAGGAAGGTCTCCATTGGGGGCATACTCAGAATTTTTTGAAATAAATACGAATTAAACTACTCATGTAGGTAATAAAGGATAATTGAAAATTACCGGCGGAATTACATTATTAGATATGTAAAAAAATAAAATAGTTTGGAATAATTGGCGTGAAAAGCTGAAAGCGACGCGGGATTTGGCGAGCAGTGCATTTCCTCGTCAAAAGCAGACAATTTTAACGAATCTGAAAATTGATTTTAATTGACTTCACTGTTTAAAATCTGCAGCATTTACTGCAACGTCACTCCACTACTTTTATAGAATATCTCTCTTCTGACCAATGAGAATGCTCCATAGCACTGTGAATTGACCGTGTCATACTCTGTTAAAAATCTGCTGCATTTTGTTGCAACGCACTCCACCGCTTGTATATAATATCTCTATTCCAACCAATGAGAAAGCTCCATTTCACGGCAAAGTAACCGTTTTCTATACAAGCAAGGGAGTGCGTTGCAACAAAATGCAGCAGATTTTTAAGAGTGTATTTTTCAATTTGGAATAAATTTAATCAATTTAAATTGTGTTTTAAATGAAAAAATATATTAATTTCATTTTGTTATAAGTACATAGGGACCGTTCAAGTATTACGTAAGCATTAAAGGGGGAGGGGGAAGTCCAGAGTCTGCTTATTTTTTCTGACAAGGGGGAGGGGGAGGTCACGACAATTCTTACGTAAGCATTAAACAACAAAGCAACTGCAGTTCAAATTCAACAAGCAAACAAAGTATGATGGGGAAAGAGCATTCTACAGTTCGAAATTCGCCGTTTGTTTTCGATTTTATTCTTTGCTTATCCATCGGCAGTCGTGTGACCCGCATCACCCACTCACCCTTTGTCATCATTGTTGTCTGTTAAGTTGTGTGCCAAGTCAAGTACATTGCAAGATTAGAAAAACACAGGAACCGGTGTGGCTGGGTTCTGATGCCAGGGTAACTGGTCAGTTGACTTTATTTTAGGTAAGTCCGGTATTTTCTTTTCTCCCGTTCAATCGGTCATGGAATTTCGAGAATTTTTGCAGAATTTCTGGAAATTTGTCTTTCCGCTCCTATTGTCTAACTTCCTTCTCTACAGGTTTTCTTCTTATATATCTTGTTTTATTGTTCAATGTGATAACTAACAATATATTTAAACCATTCTTTAATCTGTGGTTTCTTTAATGCAATACGCAACAATATATTAAAATCATTTTACATATTTTGATATCACAATCCCTATATGCCTATATAAATTTGTAGGAATAATAATGTAATTGATTGGTAACTTTTTATAAGTTAAGAAGTATTGATGTATAAACTGTCATAAAATCTTACGTAAGCAAAGGGGGGGGGGTGTCTAGCATTTGCTTATATTTTCTTACAAGGGGAGGGGAGGGGGGTACAAAATGACTAAAAATATGCTTACGTAATACTTGAACGGTCCCATATAAACGTATATGACAAAATTACACTTAAAGTAAAGTTAAAATGCAAAACTAAAATTACTTAAACTAAACTTATTTAAATAAATTGAACATAGAAAGTTTTTTCTTTAAAAAGTATTCGAAGCGTAAAAGCGTATTTTTCAAACTTTCGTTTTTTCGCCAACCGGAGATAAATCGCCAAATAAACGAAATTTTTATTATTTTTTTACGGACGTTATAAGGAGGTTCCGCCGAAATGTTTTTTATAAACATATATAACTATATGAGAAGAACATTCTGTAATTTTTTCAGATTTTTCTGAGTATGCCCGTATGGAGACCTTCCTTGTTAGTAAGGAGTGCGAATTCTTTTGTGTAGCCCTGTATATGATTTGCACCAATTATATACACAGCGTAACATGCAAAAATGTACTGAAACTTAAAAAAAATCATATCAAAGCTTAAAACTTCAAGCAATTATCGTTAGCGTACAGCATTTTTCATGCAGCATAGTTTCCGAAATCTTTTGTGTGTCCCTGTAAATATTTCATATTTTCTATTACATAGTAAGAAATTCGTAGTAAACCTAAGTAACTTATAACAATTTTATTATATGTGTAACAAAATTAAAATATGCCGCAAAGTATGTTTTCTTCTATATCGTTATGTTATATAATTATTTTGTGGCCCTGTAAATGAATAATAACTATTCTTTGTGCACCATATTCTATATCATTTGTATTTCAATTTAATTCATAAATGCATGTTAATTTCATTATGTTCGGACGGGTGTAATACCATCAAAAAGCACTTGAAACTTTTTCTCCGTCGGCCATAATGTAATGGAATACTTTTGACTGTCCCTGTATTGGAAATACACATCCGATATTCATAAAATTTGAAATAGCTGGATAAAATTCTTCAATAAATATGTGTTTAAAATTTCAAACGATTCGACAGAGTAATTTTTGCACTATTATATGCGGACGGACGGACGCACCAGAGACGAGTATAGGTGATATGCATTTATATAATTACTAATGTATCTAAAAAACAGCTAAATTTAAAAGCGCATGCTGAAATTGAAAACGCATTTCCAGCAGTTATTACTTAAAGACAGTACAGTAACCGGTTTTTTTTTTGGGATGCCCCTGTAAATGAACGTTAAATGCTATAAATACCAAATACTCTATTCTATCATAATCATATTATACTGAAATTCAGTGATTTATATCAGTTTCAATACATTTGAAATAGTGTATTTCATTAATATACACTGCAAGTGATTTTCCCCCATAGACTATGATGTGATGCAATCTTTTGGGTGTACCTGTAAATTAACTGTTAATCCCACATACTTAAAATACAATACAGGACATGACTAGGTGACATAAAAAAAGTTTAAAAGATACCCAGATAAATAAATAGATAAATAAGATATCCTGTTCTCAAAATACTTACATTCTTGGAATGTAAAAAATAAATAAATAAATAAAAGTCGGTAATTCGAACGTTGTTGTTTCACGCATTTCGATTTCAAAGGAGTCGTATCCATGAAAATAATATTTTTCTCTATTATTGCGCTGACGCCAGCAAAATCAAAATTATATGGATTGCATTCAAAATCGGACGATAAAAGCAAAAGTTCATTTTTGAATAAGATCCACTCCATAGCTTTAACCTCCTTATTTTGCTTCACTGCCAAGTGACGTCAATATCCGTCTCAATACAGCACTTAGCGCTCTCAGCGCCATCTATTGTTTGTAATTCGAACTAAAATCCAGAATCGCAGGAAAAAAACTTTTGACATTTTAGATGACTCTGGTGCAAGAATTTTTCAAATATCTGTAAAAGTTTGCAAGTTATTGATTTTTAAAATCGTTCAGTCCTTTTCAGGACACCCGGTATATTTATTTATATTTAAAGTAAACAAAATTTTGGTTATAATTTTTAAATTCTTTGTATAATATGCATCCATGGAACTGACAATTTGGTAAAATAACATTTATATTTGTATCTTTAACAGCTCTTATCTCACAAAGTACAAACCTTGATAAGCTCTGTGAAAGAAATACAGCTGATTACAACATATGAAGAGGTATGTTAACTTTGCATTTTATTTTTTTAAGGAACTTTTTTTCTCCGTTTGAATTTTTAGCAAAATCTGTAGTGGTCACAGATCTGCACCAACTTGTGCCAAACGAAAAAATCTGCTCCAAATGAGTTATTTTGACTGTTTCTGCACCAAAAGGGGCATTTTGTTTTTCTTTCTGCACCCAAATTTAATTTCTTAGTGCCATTTTGTTTCCCCCAAAGATTTTTCTTTTTCATCTTTTAATGTTTTGGAAGTGATTCTGTTCCAAATTTTCTGAAAAATTATGGCAATTTTTCCAAAAATGAAAGATAATGGATTATAAATCGAAAATTTGGACATAAAATACATGGTGAATTTTGACCAATAATCACAAGGGGAAAAAAAAAAATCATCAACGCATTGTAGGATAAACAAGAATTTAGTCATATGATTATGAAATAACAAAAATTTCGTACAGGAATCTAAAAAAAAAAAAATGCTAAATTTGTCCAGGTATTGTGAAAAAAATGTGAATTTCGTCAAAAGAATCTTGAAAAAAAAAAAGCAGCAAGTTTCATGAAAAGATCACAAGAAAAGTAGACTTCCTCAAAAGTTCTCAAAAAAAGCCTCAAATTTTGTCAAAAAATACCCTGCATATTTCGTCAAAAGATAGCGAAAAAAAGAGATTTTGTCAAAAGAACACAAATAGACAGATTTTGTCAAAAGATTGTGAAAAAACAGTAAATTTCATTGAAAAATCATGAAAAAGCTATAAATTTTATCAAAAATGCAGAAAAAAAACAGTTAATTTCATCAGATAATCACAAAAAATGGCAAATTTCATCGAAAGATTACGAAAAACAGCAATTTTTGTCAAAAGATCTCACGAAAATACTAGGGATTTCCTCTGCAGATGTAAAAAAACTACATATTTTCTCTAAAAGTCTCAGAAAAATGGCAAATTTTGTCAAAAATTCCTGAACAAAACATCAAATTTCATCAAAAAATCTCGAAAAAAATGCAGATTTCGTCAAAAAATCTCAAGTAAATTGCAGATTTTACCAGCAGATCATGAAGAAAACAACAAATTTCATCAAAAGATCGCGAAAAATGACAAATGTCATAAAAAAAATCGCGACAAATGAGAAATTTCATCGAAAGATTGGAGAAAAATCTTGAAAAAACAACAGATTTCAACAAAGATTGCAAAAAATGACAGATTTTGTCAAAAGGTCACAAAAAAAAAAAAAAAAAAGTAAATTTTGTCAATGAGGTGACAAATTTCGTAAGCAAATTTCGTTAAAAGTAAAAAAAAAAAAAAAAAAAATTGCAGATTTCATCAAAAAATCTCAAGTAAACTGCAGATTCCGCCATAAGATCATGAAAAAACAAAAAAAATTTTCAAAGTCATAAAAAAATCATGGACAAATGAGAAATTTCATTGAAAGATCGCAAAAAAAACCCCAGAAATTTTATTGAAAAAAAAGGTAAATTTTGTCAAAAAATCTTGAAAAACAACAGATTTCATTGAAAGATTGCAAAAAACGACAGATTTCGTCAAAAAATTATTAAAGATCTTAATTTTAGACATAAAATAATAAAAAAAATGCTAGGGGTTTATTTATGTCATTAGCTACATATGCATGTTCCAAATAACTTTTCTGTTAACTTAATTTGAAAATTTAAAATGGGTTGGAAATTAGTATCTCAAGTTTATTCCAAACAATATAAAGTAAAATATTTTTATCTAATTCATGTATTACTTTTTTATTATAAATTCGTCTATGTCTTATAATTAAATATTCAATGACATAAATGTACTTACTGGCTACCAAAGAAATTATTCTCACTAGCCAATAACTGGCTACTAAAAAAAAAAAAAATCAACCTACTGGGCTATTCCTACTAAGCAAAATACCTTATTTTCATCTTTAAGGAAAGGGGGGGGGGAGGAGGAAATTTCCGTCAGAGGATTAAAAAAAAAGTTTTTTTAATTAAAGGATTGAGTGCAAAAATGTGATTTTCATCTAAAGATATCAGGAAAAATGTGGTGTACGTCAAAGGATCACAGAAAAAAGTCATTTCTATCAAAGGATTCCAAGAAAGACAAGATTTTCATTAAATGATTATAAAATGAAACTTTGCACTTCAAATCTTTTGCAGGTGGTGCTGAAATCAATAATAATGGCAAATAATTCCAGTTACTTCGTGTTGAATGCATTAACTATTATGTAACAAAAAGCTGTTATTACATAATAGTTAATGATATTATTACATAATAGTTAAGTTAATTAGCTGTTATTACATAATACTCAATTATATATATGTAAATAGTAATCATTTCCTTAAAGTGTTATTTATTATAAAGCTATTTCATGTCTAAGTGGGATATTTTGTTAACTTATTTTCTGCATTTAACCCCTTAACTGATTTGCCCATACGCTGTTCGGGTAAGACAAATTTCCTTAATTCATCATTTAAAGCTTTTTGACACCACTATTTTTTTTTTTAAAGAATAATTTCATACTATTTAAAGGCTGAAATGTTTAGACTAAATGTTACAAATATTTTATTTAAATAATAATGGTGTGAATCCGTTATTTTTAATTTATTGAACGGAAAAGAAGTAACCAGTTAAGGGGTTAAATCAGTAAAGTTATGCATATAATAAATGTCCAACTATATTTGTATATCTTGCAAACTTATAGAAAGAAAGAAAAATAATTTTTAGACACTGATAATGTTATCATTGAAGTAAGGGATTATGGAATAATAATTTATGATCTTGTAAGGGAGGAAGGGGCCAAAATCACCTAAAAATTGATCATATTATAGATGTATAGCTCCTATAAAGTGTTCATCTCTCTCCCCGCGTCCCCCCCCCCCCAAAAAAAAAAAAATTCAGAAGGGAATATAATTATTGATTGTTAATTATATAAAAAACACTTATATGCATCATACAGCACGATAGTGCTGTATAGTAGAGCTCAGCCGCATCTCTAAATCCAAAGTTTGCCTCTTAATAACTTCAGACCCAATCATTGGATCGCTACGAAATTGAAAAGACGAAGTGACCTACTCTAGACCTCAAAGTTAATCAAATTTCTTTCAAATTCATCAATTAGTTATAGAGATCCAGAACCCTTGTTTTGTTATTTTTTTTTTTCTGACATAAGAAAAAGGGAAAAACAATTCAATTATAAACCGACCTAGTAAACATTGAGCGACATGTAATAGCTTGTTTGAAAGCTTTTAATTTAGATATGTGCCTTTCAAAGATCTTGTAAAAAAATATGCAATATTAAGGAAATGGTACCCATTTAAAATTTATATAGTGCTATATCTTCCTTAATTTAACGTTATAGAAATTTCTCCTTTTTTAATTGCTAATTCAATAATTTCTTTCCATATGCCAGCAATTAAAAAACTGCACAATAATTTTTTTTTAAATGATAACACATGTTCTTTTTCTTTTCTTTTTTTTTTTTTTGGTCAATAAAAATTTAGATTATTCTGATAGATTTTTTGCATTTTTGAAATTGACATTATTCGAAACATAAAATGCTTATTTTTCATAAACAAATATGTAAACTGTAACTAAATATTTGCAAAACCACATCGTACCTTTATTTGAATGTTTTCGAACCCAAAACAGTTACTATAATACTGAACAGTTACTATAATCCTTTTATAAATTAAAAGAATAATAAAGATTTGAAATTATAGCAATAAAAATTTGAGTTGATACCAATGGAGAAATGAAATCTATGTAGATACCGCGAAACTATTGGGGGGCTTCCAATTTGTCGAGTAAAATTACTCTCCAAAAGTGACGCTAACTTGGTGCTATTTCCGCAACTTTAAACTAACATTAATACTAATTTAGATTTTTTAGTTGAAGTTAATTCATCAAGTTCCTGACAGGAACTAAAAAAAGTTGTAAAATCATATAAAAAAAACTGTTGGAACCAGAGAAAAAAAGTAGAGCTTGATCTTAAAAATGTTACAGTAAAATTTGGCAAGTTTTTTCAAGCTAAAAAAGTACGTAGAAAAAAAATGAAATCAGATTATCTGTAAAGCTCATGAAATTACCCAAATTTTTCTTAACTAAAAATGTGGACTGAGCTTTATTTGAATGTTTTCGAAGCCAAAACAGTTATAATCCTTCTATAAATAAAAAAAAATAAAGATTTGAAATTATAGCAATAAAAATTTGGGTTGATACCAATGGAGAAATGAAATCTATGTAGATACTGCGAAACTATTGGAGAGCTTCCATTGGAGGGGGGAAGGATTCTGTTGCCAAATGTCATCAAGTTTGTCACCATCTTGGCAATATATCCAGGGTTCGCACAGACTCCTTGGACTCCTTAGAAACTACTTAGAAATGAAAACGTTCCCAAGTAGTACTTAGAACTACTTAGATAAACAAAATACTAGGGATGCAACGGATATCCGGCCAATATCCGATATCCGGCATATCCGGCTGATTTTTCAATATCTGAAATATCGTCGGATATCCGGATCACAATCACCGGATATCCGACTTTTCTGTCGGATATCCGATCGGATATCCGGAGAATGCAGCAAAGCAAATATAGATGAATAACAGTAATCCTTTGATCCCAAATAATACTGAGAAACTTTTGTTTATAATGCAAAAGATGAAATAATAAGTTCCCTATCAATATGAGTAAAAGATAATTCTCAAAAGCTTAAAAAATTGCCAGCTTTCCTTACTATTTATATTGAAATTCTGTAATAAATTCAAGATTTTACATTTATATCTTTTAGAAAATTGTATCTTTACTTTCGGATTGTAAAACAAAATTTGAAGTCAAAATAGCAAATAAAGCCTTTTTGTAAAAGTGTATAAAGATAGAAAAACAACATTTAGAAATGCTCAAATAATGAAAGAAAAGGTTGCAAACAGCTGTTTCGAATCTATTGTCGAGATTCTTCATCAGTACAAGACTCAGCATGTAGAAAAAGCTAAGCTGAGCAAAGCGACAGAGAAGCGCAGGCTTATATACCATCTAGCAGCCTTCACCCGCTACGCTGGTCAGTTTTTTTTAAAGAAACTTTGAATCAAACAAAATTTTTATATCATAGTAATTTTTAGTTTTATATCATACTTTAGACTGTCTGTCATCGGTGAAAAGTCCATCATCTAAACAGAAAGTTCAATGTTAGTCACCAACGAATGATGTAGCGCTCAACATGTTAACAGTTTTAATCACATAAAAATTCATTCAGCAGAGCCTTTAAAATAAAGCCAACCTTTTGTAATTGGGTTCATCTGATTTAAAACATCTCTCCATAAGTATTCAATTAAGCAACGTAGAATGCTATATTTCATTTGCTACAAAATTTCAGAAAAATTATCCAAGTAACACTGTAAGTTCCATTAAAATCTATCTAGTAGAACTTAAGTTATAAGCGGCCGGAATGAAATTTCACTTTGCGTTTTATATATATTGATATAATTAAATATATCTTACATAATCATATTAACCTGATTATAGAACTCTCTTTCAAAATTGTAGGTACAACAGATTTTTTTGTACAATGATTAATACAAAATTCAGACTTCCTTTTATATAGATAGATTGAAAATTTCAAGTTTTTGCGCAGAAGGCATCGCCAAATTAGGAAAATGCAAAGTATTTCACGATTTATTGGATTTAAAAGATTTTGCTTGGTACCATTCGATTCAGCATAAAAAAATACACTAAAATATGTTATCAGTTGAAAAATAACTACAAAAGCCGATTTTTAAGGATTTTTTTTTTTAATTCGTTCTTTTTTTCACCTCCCTTGGGCGTGGAATTCTCAAATTTCTTCTTAGCGGCACTCAGTATTATGAGAAGTGTTTTTATCCCAATTTTCAAGATTTTTGGTTCGGCAGATTTTTTTGTGCTGTGAATAATACGAAATCCAGACTTTCTTTTACATATAGAGATAAGGATTGAAAATGTCAGGTTTTTGCCCGAAGACATCGCCAAATTAGAAAAATGTGAAGTATCTCACGAACTACTGGATTTAAAAGATTTTGCTTGGTACCATTCGATTCAGCATGAAAAAATACACTAAAATATGTTATCAATTGAAAAATAACTGCTAAAGCCGATTTTTAAGGAATTTTTTTTAACTCGTTCTTTTTTTCACCCCCCCTTAGGGGTGGAATTTTTAAAAATCTCTTCTTAGTGGCACTCAGTATTATGGGAAGTATTTTTATCCCAATTTTCAAGATTTTTGGTTCGGTAGATTTTTTTGTTCTGTGATTAATACGAAATCCAGACTTTCTTTTATATATATAGATTACAGGAGCGAATGATAGTAGATCCTAAATAGCTTTTTGCTACCTTACATGCATTATTTATGCATTTCTAAATATTGGTTTCTGTCTTTAGTCTTTATAAAATTTGGAATTGTTTAATAAACTATGATTTTATTAATTTTCTTTCTTTCGCTTAGTTTAAATAATGGGTTAATTGGTTTATAAGTTAAACAACCAAACAAACATTTTTTACTTTCTTCTATCCTTGATAGTAGAAAGTAATGTAATCATTTTTTTTTTCGACAAATTTATATGTTTTAGGGATCCAATATCCCTAAAAACATGTTTATTCAAAACCTGTCTGTCCCAGTGTCACCATCATATCATCAAAAATTGTATGAAGTTATACATAGAATGAACCAAACATTTTGTACATGTTTTTGGCTGTAGTTTTAGACATAGGATCATTCTGATGGAGGACACCTCCATGATTAGTTTTGCGAGTTCATTGGATAAGTCTAAGAGGGGGGGGGGGGGATGGGAGGTAACTCCCCTATCTTGAATTTAGTTTAATGGGTTTTTCACATAAAATTTACCAATTTGCTTCAAAATTTGGATATAGGTTCATTTGGATAAGGCACTTCCCTGATTTGTTTTGAGAGTTCATTGGATAAGTATAAATGGGGGATCGGTGGGACTACCCCTCTTAATTTAGGTAAATGATTTTTCTTGCAGAATTAACCAATTTGTTTTAATATTTGGATACAGGTTTATAGTGATAAGATGCTTCCCTAATTAGCTGTGGGGTCCTTTTGTTAAGCATAAAAGGGATACCGGAGATTACCTCAAACCCCCTTAAATTTGATAAATAAGTTTTTATGCAGAAATATCCTATTTGCTTTAAATTTTGGATGTACATTCTTTTTGATAAGGCGAATCTCTGAGTAGTTTTGGAAGTTTAATGTTTAAGTATAAAGAACGGGGATAACTCTTCTTAAATTATACAAATGGGTTTTTATGAAGAATTATTCAATTTGCTATGAATTTTGGATATAGGTTTTTTTATGTGATAAAGCATATCCTTGGTTAGTTTAGGGGATTCAATGATTAAGTATAAAAAGGGGAAATGGAGGGGGGAGCTATTTCCTCCCTTAATTTTTTTTCGAATGTTTTTGAATTGGCAGTTCATGCAGCAATGGGAATTTTGCATCTTGCTAAAACTGGCTATTCGCAAACAGCTGATGTATAGCGGAATAACAAAAAAATATTAATTTTAATAAATAACATGATCGAGATTAACTCATTCTTAATCTAATTGACTGCAGCAAAAATTCTAGATGAAAATCAAAGTTGGTATGATATTGAACTAACAATATTGATGTAGTATTAATATTTGTAAATATTTTTTGAAAATTGAGATCTATGAAATAGAAGAGAGTCTTAGGATTGGTGCATCCAACTAGTTATTTTTGTGACTTCATTATAAATATTTAAAATTAAAAGTAATTTTTTCTTTTCATAAATTTCAAAGTGATTTACCTTAAAATAAAATTAAATATAGCTTAAGGTAAGACATTTTTGAATAATTAAAACATGAAAAAAAAATCATCAATTAAACCTGTATTTGGATATAACTCTTCAACCATTGGTATATTAGTCAGACTTTTATGTTTACATTATAAAAGGATGCTATGTATTTCTTTGTGAAAATTCTTTACAATTATAGACATATTAATAAACATGTAAAATTTGTTCTAAAAATTATCAGCCATTTCATTGTACATATTATAAGCAATTTTCAGCGGTTCAATGACAAATAAGCAGAGTATTTAAATATTAGAATTGCATTTTTTATTCAATATTATTATTATACACATACAGAGTTTGAATTTCGGGACGGGATGGCAGGATTCATGCACTAAAGAATCTTGTGTCATTCCTGTTTCCCAAAAAAATCACTTTTTGAAATTTTTTTCTTTGTGAAGTGAGGGTCAAGTCTCAGGACCGACTGACTATTTTCTTGATATTTTCCTCTATCGATTGACAAATCTCACAGTTTGCTCTTACGACAATTATACAAAATTCATGATTGTTTTTCTGCGTTTGACTGAAATGTTTTGTAATTTTTCTCATAAAATTTCCCGTTTGCTGGTCTTACAAAATTTTACAACTTTTTCTTTCTGGAGACCAACAGGCAAAATTCATAATTTATTTCTCTCAACTAATTGACAAATTTAGCTATTTTATTCTGCGACTGATTGGCAAATTTCCCTTTTTGTTTTTGTGACATTCTGATGAAATTAACAATTATTTTCCTGTGTCCAGCTGAAAAATTTGTGTTTTGTCCTTTGTTATTGGCTGACGAATTTCATGATATTTCCTTGTGACAGCTTAACAAATTTTACGATATTTTATTGTAATTGATTGACAGAGTTCGATATATTTTCCCACTACCCAAGTTTTCTCAAAGTTCAAATTTTTTCAGGCAGGTCGACAATTTTTGAAAATTTATTTTTGCCATGATGGACGAAATCAGCTACATTTTTTCTATGACAGATTTATATATTTTGCGAATTTTTTTCCTGTGCCAAAACAAGAAATAACTAATAGGGCAGTAATGGTCACTAGAGTCTGAGCTCTATCACATGAGTCTGGAATTAGCTCTGAACAAAATGAGATTAAATCTTGTGTTGCTCATTTGAAAAAAAAAATAAATAAATAAATAAATAAATAAATAAACATTTTTTGTTTACAATCAGTGGATCAACATTAGATTTTTTCATTTTTCGAAGTCATCGCACATTTTGTTATCAATGGGCCCAATAATCATACCTCCTTTTTTTATTTAAAAGACGATCTTTCATACAACGTTTCTGTTCGGATTCATTTTTTTCCATATCTGATAATTTGCACCTTCCCATTTTGTAACTTTTCTACTCTCTTCTTTATTAACATTGACATTTTGATTTCCTATTCAAATAAAAATTCTTCTAAATTTAAAGAATTTCGTAAAATAAATAAATAAAATGTGGACATCCATTGCCCAAAGCAAGATGTTTAAATGTTTCCCATTGAGTTATTGAAAATCAGTAAAAACATTTTTATGATGTTCAAAACATGATTTATATAATAAGTCATATATTATGTATATCATGGATTAAACGTTAATATTCCTGGACGAATCAGAAAAACAAAATAAAATGCAGACATCACAAGGCCCATTGTGACCATTTCTCAACCAAAAACAACAGCCGTTTTCCAAATGATTTAAAAAAAAAAAAAAAAAAAAAAAAAAAAGATGAACTTTAAGGAAACACATTTAGAAGCAATAAATACTTGATGTGCATAGTTCGCAGAAATTAGGACATGACTTTTTTAAATAATCCATTTCTTATGTAATAGAAGAAACCTATTGACTATGTCTTTTTCAGAATTTCATATGGGTTTAAATTCTAATAAATAGTAGAACATAATTCAATTAGCTAAAATGTCAGGGATTACACATTACAGTATTGACGATAATTCCACTAAGTGATATACAATCACCGAAGGATATTGACAATACAATCACCTACATGCATTATTCTTGAAAATAAATTAAAAATGAATGCCAATCAGATTAAGAAAATTAAGAAAAAGAATTAAGAAAAAATAATCAGATGAAAAGAGCATAACCAAGCATTTTCGATAATTTAATGTGTTAGAAAAGTTGCTCTGTTCTGTTTGTCAAAAGTGTAACCTATAAAAGATTCTAAGCCACACAAAATCGAATAAACATGAATTGAAAAATTCATTTAGCAACTCAGTTATTAATTGCCCATAACATTGAGTGGAAATTGAAAAATGATATAATATATATAAGGTTTGATTATTTTCCTTTGTTTTAATTAAAATAAACATTTTGGATAATTATCTTGAGTTGTTGATTTAATTTATTTCAGTGGAATTTTGTCCTGTCGGTATAATTTGTAAATATTTAAGTGGCATGTAAAAAATAATAGGGTTTAAAAAATATTTCCCCCCCCTCTCATATAGTTTAACTCCCCTGCATTTACAAATATTATGAGGGAAACTCTCTCCTCCTGGGAAAACCTAAATTTCAAGCCCTGATAGTCAAAGATATATAGTTTCTGTAAAATATATTGCAATATGTTTAAAATGTTGTAATGGTGTGTGAAACATGTTTGCAATTTATTATATGAGATGGCATTGTATGAAGAAATAAACGAGCATTCACCATAACTAAAAACATATTTAGTACCGGATATCCGAATCCGGCAGGCAAATCGGATATCCGATATCCGATATCCGGCAAAATCAATATCCGTTGCATCCCTACAAAATACTCCTTGGAAACTCCTTAAATTGTATTGCGGTTTTGCACGCAAGCAATATTGCTTCCCCCCCCCCCCCCAAAAAAAAAAAAAAAAAAAAAAAATCACGATTGTAAAATGCACGGTAAACCTTTTATGCACTTCATTCATCAGAAGCACAGCAGTGATCGGTTGGGATCATACTAATAGCCACCAAAGTGATTTACTTTTCACCGGCCATAAGGGAAAGAAAAGTGAAAAGAATAATCCAGACAAACTTCTAATGTTCGCGCCGAACATAAGCGCCGATTTCATCAAAAGATCACAGAAAAAACGCCAATTTCATCAAAAGATCGCAGGGATAAAACGCAGTTTACAAGAAGAGATTGTGTAAAAATGCAAATTTTATCTAAAAATCGTCAAAAAAACATCGATTTCATAAAAAAAAAAAAATACGGGAAAACGCTGATTTTGTCAAAAGATCACAGAAAAACTGCTGATTTCGACAAAAGATCACAATAAATTGCCGAATTTGTTAAAAGATGACAAATAAATCACTGATTTCGTCTGAAAATCGCAGATACCCCCCCCCCCTTCTCGCAGGGGATAACTCGCGGAATCCCTGTGGAATTGGGGCTATGCAGTGCATGCCACATAAATAACAACAAAAGTGGCAAATCCTTAAATTTTTTTGAACTCTATGGATTTTTTATGCACTCCTTGGATTTTTTCTTCCCAACTCTGTATGAACCCTGTATATCGTACAATTTGTCGAGTAAAATTACTCTCCAAAAGTGACGCTAACTTGGTGCTATTTCCGCGATTTCGCCAAACTTGTGTGTCTAATAACAACTTTAAACTAACGCTAATACTAATTTAGATTTTACTTACCCATCATACGTAGTATAGGGTAAGTCTTGCAATCGTTTTGAAAATCGAAAAAAATTTTTGACGGATTTACACGTTTTAGATAGTAGAGATTCCGAAAAATGTAATTTTAGAAAAAAAATTTTGCTGTCTGTCTGTCTGTAACCGCTCTATCTCCCGAACAAATTGAGATAGAGACTTGAAATTTTGTATGTACTTAGTATGTAAGAATGGGACAAAGCCTATTTAATATCAGTAACCTCGATTATGCGGAACTATTTTTTTCTGACTCTCAAAAAATTCGTTCTGATGAAAGGTATATAAAAATTTTTGAAATTTTTTATTTTAAGGAATGGATGCAAAAAGCAATAAAATAACACAGATTTTGCATAAAAAACGAAGTCGATTGGATTATTAGTTGCCGAGATATGTGTAATCCTGTTTTCCACATTCTTCGATTTTTCATGGCCCTGTATTTCATTCAAATTTCAATTCACAGATATATTTGAATTGGAAATGAGACCCTTAATCCAACGCAGTAAACTGTGAGTTAATATGATTATTATTTTTTGAGTTATAAGGATGTTTCTTTTACGCAATCCGGTACTACTCGAGTATTTTGACGTTTTATATAATTTATCAAAATTGGCTCATCAGCAATTCATTAATGAAGCATTATTATGTATGTTCAAATTATTTATTTATGCATTTAAATTAAATTTTGGAATTGCCATACATGGTTTACACACGTTTTATTTTCATATTTTATATTATGATGGGTAAGTATTACGGTGGCCCCCAACGACTAGTTTTAGTTGAAGTTAATTCATCAAGTTCCTGTAAGGAACTGAAAAAAGTTGTGAAATCATATAAAAAACTGGTGGAACCAGAGAAAAAAGTAGAGCTTGATCTAAAAAATGTTACAGTAAAATGTGACGAATTTTTTCAAGCTAAAAAAGTATGTAGAAAAAAAAATAGGATCAGATTATCTGTAAAGCTCATAAAATTACCCAAATTTTTCTTAGCTAAAAATGTGGACTGAGCTTTATTGGTACCTTATATTCAGAATCATATTGTTATTCACTCAAAATACTACTGAGCAAAGTAGTTAATAGAATGTATAATTATGTTGTCTTAAATCAGCAAAGTTCCACAACGCTAAACGAATATAAACCATAAAGTAATAATTAAAGTATAACAATAATATAGTCAAGTTGCTGAGGAATTGGTATAGAGAAATATTTCTGAACACAAATATTTAGTATATGGTTGAATTGTGTATGTTTAAGGTTTTGGGATTACTTGTAGCTTTGATCTCTCATTTATTCTCAGTCCACATTTTCAGCTAACAAAAATTTGGGTAATTTCATGAGCTTTATGCATAATCAGATTCCGCTTCTTTCCTACGCACCTTTTTAGATTGGAAATATTTGCCAAATTTTACTGTAAAATTTTTTAGATTGAGCTCTACTTTTCTCTCTGGTTCCACCAGTTTTTTTATGATATATGTATTGATGCAATACGGAAGCCAAAAATCGATGCTTATTTACCCACGTTTTTCTCTTTAAAAGATATTTTAAAGAAATTCTTGCTGTTATAATGAAATATTAAATTTTTGTTTTTGACTATAATATTATATGCAGCATTTAAAATTTTATTTTCAGCAGTCAATAATTGCTAAAATTATACAAATTTTACTTAAAAAAAAGCTATTTCTTTGTATTAACTAAAATTGTTAGTTATTCTTAGGATTTTCTAAATATTTTCATAATTTAATTATTTTATTGTGTTTAGGTACTGGATGGCTTGGGACAGTATATTGCTAAAAAAAATCTGTTTGATCCTAAAAATCAAAAAGTGTGCTGTAAAGGTGATGATTTAGGGTCTGTGTTAGGCACCGAAGAATTTTTAATGTCAGATTTAAAGTAAGCGGTGATTGTTGTTTATACTTACATTTATAATAAAATTTAAAATATTTGTTATATAACACTTTTTCCTAGCAGAGATAGATGCAAGAAAAATCTCCTCAGCACGAAAGATTTGTGATTTTCTTTTTGTATGTGTTTATAGTTTATTCCATTGAACATCATATTAGGTTTGATAGTTGTCTTCACTAACACTATCATTCTAATTTCAAAAGTTAAATTTCTTAAAATGTCAGTTAAACAATGGAAAGCATGCAACAGTATCAGGTTTCCCGATTTGGTTAAAGCATAATATGTATCACCTACATATTAATTTATCAAAATTAGTCAGTTAATTGGATTGAATTATTCATTCAGTAAATTTTGTTTTATTGAATATTAACATAGTTATGCAAGATATTTTCTAGCAATGCTGCTGATTTTTATTTTTGTAGACATGCATTGAAACCATTGTAATAAAAATGAAATTATTCATAGAAAACTTACTATCAAATATTATAGAATCTAATTTGATAAAAATAGAGCTTTTTTTGATAACTATTATAAATGTAATATCCAAGAAAATATATATATATATATATATATATATATATATATCAATGTCTTAACTACGATAAGTATTTTTTCTAAAAACTTAATTAAAATGAAATATTTTCTTATGTATTTAGATGACATCATATATCGCAGATTTTCACATGAATTGTTTCATGTAATCAGTTGCCTTAAGTTCTTTTCTTGCAGAAATAATGATCTTTCACTCAAGAGCAAACTTTTCTAGTGCAAACTCGGACTTTTTCAAAATATTAGGATAAAATATAACATTTAATTATTTCTATTGGAAATTAATTTTATACTTTATCATAATTTAAAATCTTATGTTGAGGCGTTTTATCGTGGAAATCAATTGTATAAGTTAATTGTCTATAGAGCTCAATTAGTTTTTAAATTGTTATTTTAACCAATCCCTTTTACTTTACACAATCATAATTATTTGAATTTATGAAATCTTCAACTTTTCTCCACCCCAATTTCTCTTATTTTTTTTCTTTTTTAAATAAGTTTTCAGTAAAAGCACTTCAGCATTTTGGACTGTGATTTTTTTTTTTTTTTTTAAATATAGAAGTTGACGCCTGTACATTATTATTGCAATATAAGTTTTGCATTCCCTCCTCCCCCCTCACTGCATCAATAATGTCTTTATATCAGGCATGAAAGAGTTCCTCCTAAAAAAGGAATTCCACCTTTTTTTAAAGCAATTTTGGTCTTTCTCTGGATTGATGCAAAAATGCAAAAAAATTTTGAAAGGATGATTAGGGATAGAAAATTCAGTGATTGGACATTTTGTGTACTCCTTGCACAAAAGAGGCATAAAGTAAAAGGCGGGCTTCTACATGTAATAAGGCTGCCACAGGCAACTATTTTTTAATTCTATTTCGCACCACTTTTTCAAGACAGAAATAGGTTATATATGCTTTGACAACATTAGCAAGAGAAATATATACTATTTTCTAAAAATTGTAATGCGAACAGAACAAAAAAATAGTCGCCTGTAGCAGCCTTGATATAAGCATCTGAAAGTTATCTAAATGAAGTTGTTGTAAATGTCTTTCAAGAATGAAATCTTTTTAGATTTAAAAAACCCAAAGTGAAGGCAAATATTTTCTTAGAATAGATTATTCTGTACCATTTATACAACACTTGTGGGTAATTTTTGTGATTCTTTTATTTATTTATTTTAGATGTATTTCTGAAGCAAAAGTCAGTTTAACAGGGAGATTTTTTTTAAAGGGGGGGAGGAAAATTAATGATTCTACTTCACATAAGTTGATCCGATATATTTGGTTTTAAACCTTTAGAATTATTAATACTTTCTAAATAAATAAATAAAAAAAGTAGCACCAGACGTGCTGCTATATTTAATTTTCTTCTAAAAGTAGTTGTTAAAATAGCACTTAAATTATAAGGGTTTGGCACCGTTGTATAGATTTAAAAAAAAAAAAACTCCATCTTTTTTCTCATTTCCCACTCATGCCTGTAAACACAGCAAAAGATAAAGTTAAAACTGTATCTTTTTTAGCTATATCCATTAAACATACATAGATAAATGCATTCTTGTTTGTTTTTATCAGAAAACTGTAAAACTATTCATTACCAGTTCCTCTACAGATGGAATTAAAGAACTTATTTTATGTGCATGAATATATTGACTATTTTGATAAAGAAATTTGAAAAAGAAGTAGCAAAATTTTTTTAGATTATGAAAATAAAGAAAGCACATCTGCCTTACACAGTGAAGCAATCAACAACATTTTATATATAAGCTTGTTTATATTTAATAAAATTTTTAATCTTGTAGTAAAATTTGCTCTTTATAAAATGACAAGTACAGTTTGTTAGCTAGTTTCTTTTTTTACAGCTTCTAGAGTTTTGCTCTGAAACAATAGAAATGTTTGAACATTTATAATGAGAAAAATAATAATTATTATTACTTTTTTTATAACATATCAGTGTTTTAGAATGAAAAAATAATGCAAAGCTTATAAAGCATATTAAACAAACATAATGTTATAACAAATTAGTTGAAGTTCTACAAATAAAAAATTAAATGTTATCTTACTGTGTCGAAAGCAGTTATCCAATGCTTTTCAGTTTCAACAAATACCATGGGCAATGGGCAAATAATTTCTAAATAATAAAAATCTTACAGAATGAAAGAAGAAACCTAGCTTGAGAATAATTTAACCAAATTTATCTTCTGTCAAAAGTTTGTTCATTGAATAAAAATTATAAATTTTAAAATGTTAATTATATGAGAAGAATTTTTGCTCTTTGCAAGTGTAAAATAAGTTAAATGGAATATACATATATATGTATTCCCTCGAATCTAGATGATTTCAATAAATATAATTGCTTGATTTGTTTATTTTGTTGTTCAAAATTAAATTTACATGGCTAACATAAATTTATCCTTGCGTCATGTCTTTTGATGTGTTTTACATTTTTAACTGGAGAAGTATAAAGTTGATTCAATGACTCGTTTTGGTTCTATCTTTTTCAGTTAATCTTAAGGTTTAATTCTCAAAGGTTTTGATAAATATATTTGCTTGATTTGTTTATTTTGTTGTATAAAATTAAATTTACATGGCTGGCATAAGTTTATTTTTAAGTCTTTTGATTTGTTTTACAATTTTTAATTGGAGAATCATTGAATTGATTCAATTATTCATTCATTGGTTCTATCTTTTCCAATTAATCTTAAAATTTAAATCTTCACATTTTTTATATATTTTGCATTTTGCTTTATTTTGGATTTTTAATTCTAAAATCCCTTAAATTCCATCATTTTATTATTATTATTATTATTTGTTCAAGCAGCTCATGTTTTTATGTGCTTTGGTAATTTATTCCTTTGGGAACCAATATAATTCATGCTCATTGTGAATGCTTGTTTCTATTTTAAAAATATTTTTGAATGAAGGTATCCAGCAAAAAAAATTACAATAATATTATCGACTGTAATTGTAATGAATTTTTCACTTTTAGAAATTAACAGGATGGCTAGCCAACATGGAAAAGTCAGATAATTATAAAACCTGTAAATTTTAATTCAATACCATTCACAGTATGATTTCTTGTAAGTGAAAGATGGGAGTGCAATGTTTCAAAATTCACACCGAAAATTGGTTCTTTTTGCATGCTGCAGTAAAACTATTTATTTCACAGATTTTATTAAAATCCATGCCAAATAATACAGATTTGTTTCCTGGTAATACAAAAAATCTATAAGGGTCATAGAAACAATTTTGATTATTAAGTAATTACAGTTCGGAAATAGTCACGCTGGAAATGACTTGGAGAAGCCAGAAAACGAAAAAGTTCAAATAGAAAATGAAAATTTTTAAATGTTAGCCACTCTGAGTAATTGTATAATAATAATAATTCAGAACTTTTGTTTTCTAAAAGTTAGTATGAAGGCTTTAAAGATTTATGCTAAATCATCTTAAATCATCTTTTGGTCTTTTTGTGTAGTTAAACAATTTTGTGTTGAAATTTTAAGAATTCAATAAAGACACTTAATAGACCTATTATTCTGTATATTAATTTTTAAATTTGCTTGACTTAAGTTACGTCCTTTTTTTCAGCACTATATTGCCGAAATTAGCTGTCCCTGTCAGTAAAATTCCCAGTTGTTGTAAGTATGAAACAGAAAGGTGTAAGGAAGAGAAGGAGTGTTTTTTTCCTGTTTGTTATCTCAGCACACTGGCCAACCAGGGCCAAGTGGTTTAACCCCACTGAAATCTGGAATAACAAGATTAATAGCTCATACTTTGGCTGACCAGTGCCTAGTGGATTAACCCACTGAATCCTGGATGAATGAAGTACCTTTATTTCCTAATGATAAAGCCTGTTCAATCTAGTCAAAATAGAGGTTCATGAATTCTTTCAGTCAATTCAGTACCTGTAGGAAAAGGTGTCTTCTTACTAGAGTGCCATTTTAGTATGAAGTATTAAGTTTTTTTGAGGAGGGGTGGTCATCTGCAATTTTAAGTTTTTCATTTCCTTTCTTATATTTTTTTCATAATTTACACTAGTAAATATGGTGTCTTTCTACTTGCAATTTGTATCTCAGTATTTATTTTTTTTTTTTAATTGATCTTTTTAAATTTTCTTTGAATTATTTGATGCAGCTTACATTTTGGTTTAATAATTATGGCCAGAGTTTTAGTTTAACACTTGATTTACAAAGATCATTAATTTAACAAGTTTCTAATTTTATGTTGGAAATCATTCGAAAATATAACCTATTTTTACAGCAAAATTAATTTCAAAATACTATGCACATACATATTTTTTTTCCCATTTTCGCCACTGGCTCCATGTGTCTGAACAAAATTTGTTATGAAAAACATGTATTTTACTGTAGTTGAATTCCCATAAATCAAGTGTTAAAATAAAACAATTTTTTAAAGGAAAGATACATTTTAATAAAGATCTCTTGAGGAATCTCAGGTAAAATATGCAGGATTTCTTAAATAAAAATATTTAATTTTTAGTTATTGCCTTTTTTCCCCCCTTAATTTCTTATAAAAAGTATCTCTAGTATCGATGTAGTATGTGATTTATTGCTGCTAATTATTATTTATTAGATGGCACCACAAAAACTATTTTAAAATATTTACATAAATAATAATAAAAAAAGAATGAATAATCAATATTGTTACCAAAATCGCCATAAAGTCAACAAGCTAATTAAAAAAAATTATAAAAATAATGAATTAAGTTTAAATAAATCAACTTGTACATTTTTTTTTTCAATAGTTATCCAGTTTTGCATGTAGCCAGTAGGAATGTAGTGGAGAATATATGAATGTATATACTGTATACCTTCTTGAATTTTTAAGAAGTTCCATATACCCTTGCTTAAATAAAGCTGTTGTATGTATTGATTGGTCTTTTTATGACTACAGCACAGTATTTGGCCATGTTCCAATACTAGTTAATGTTCATGCTGTTTCATGTTTTGATCTTAGCATCAAGACTAAAAGCAAAGTATGAGCAGGATTTACTCTTAAAACATTTTCTAGAGTCATTCAGCCATATACAAAGATATCAGGCAGAATGGCCAAAAATATTTCATCATATTATTCAAGGATACCAAATAACAACATGTTTCTGTGAAATAGTGTGCAACATGGTAATCTGTATGTTGTTTCTTTGGATTGCAGCAGATTGGTAAATACAATTGCTTGATAAAATTCAATAGCTTTAATTTTCATATGCATAGTAAAAAGGTGAGAAAAATGCCAAATGCATTTTGGAGGTGCTCTTCTAAGAAATAAATAACGACTAGCTGCAATAGATTGTATATTGCATTTTTATCAAATTTTTTTTCTGAAATATTTTAAAGCTAATAAATTACCAATAATTTGCAATTAAGTCGTATATGATTTGAAATAAAAGGGTTTATAGAGTATTTAGATGTCTAAAATTGTAAGAAAATCTTAAACGTCATATGTAATAGTTTCTTTATGCTTATAAATTTTCCTATTTCTATGTATATTTTAAAATTATTTCTTCTTCCAAAGCTTTTAATAAAAGTTATCTAAAGTAGTAAAAATCTACTGATCACTGGCTTTCAAAATTTCTTTTGAAGTTAAATTCATGGGTTGCATAGTATCCATGAAATTTAAATGGGAAGATATTGTGCTATTATTGTTATTGCGTCTTGAATTAAAAAATTGAGAACTTGTGTGCTATGCTGAGATGACTAAAGGATAGAACCTCAGAATAACAAACTTAGTTTCAATCAATTTATATGGAAAGCTTTAGTAATTTGAGTGAGAACGAAATAAATGTAAAATATTAATGATGATTCTTGGTTTTAATGGAATTATTGGAAAATGCTTTTATATTGGCCATCTTTTTCTTACTTCCATTTAATTCTCTAACGTTGTTTTATCATACTCGTTTGGAGTCTGAATTGCTGGTCTTGTCTTAGATTTTGAAATATATCTGTTTTTGAGAAGAATTTTTGATTACTAAACATTTGTTATCTGTGGCTGAAGATTTCAATGAAGAATTTCATTAATATGACTGAAGTGTGTGTTTTTGGATTTCAAGCATAGACTTTTTTTCATTATCTGTGATAGTGCTACATATAAAATAATTAATGGTTTTCTCCAGTTGACCTTTCAAACTATTGCTAATGAGAATTATGTGCAGAATTAACTTTACTTAGTTTGTTAATACTTAATTATGGCTGATCTTCCTTCATCAATGAATATCTTTCTGAGTAACTTTTAGAACATTTATGTGATGGGATTGAAAGAAAACAACCCTCAAAGAAATCTTTAAATACTGCAATCCAAAACTAATGCAACAAAAGAAGAGTGTTGTTCCTGTTCAAGGAAAAATAACAACAAGTGATAAAATTATATAAATATGCTGATATTAACTATGTGCCAATTAATCCATTATTTTATGTGACATTTGCATAATCAATATGTAATGGAAAGTCTGTCTGTTTAAAATTATGAAAATGCTGAACTTGATAAATTTTAAGATGTTAATATTGAAGTGTATTCATAGCCATGATTATTTTTAAGTTCTATATCATATCACCAAGCACAAATGTTCCAGAGAGTTGCTGTTATCAAATATTAAATTCTTCAAGAATTACATGACTAAAATAGGGATTTATGCAAGACAATTTTCTTAATCTACATCTGGTTATGAAATGGAATAATGATTCAGTTGGATATATGCAATTAAATTCAGCAATATATTCACATTACTTATCATTAATAAAAGTTAAACACACAGTTCTCTGAGAAAATTCTTGCAAAAGTTTCAACCTTTATGGACAAACTTTAATTTTTATTGTTTTACATTTTTTTTTCTAAATACATAGTATAAAACTCCCAAGTTTTTAAGAAATCCATGTCTTTGGTAAGATATATTTTTTTTTTATCATTTATAAATAGTCTTATCTAGTTTTTATTTATTTTATACTTTTTGTTTTCTTTTGCTATTAAAAAATACTGCTTCAACTTATTTTAAATTATTATTTAATGAGCATAATTTGCATATTCAAAAATTGATACATTCCCCCCATTAAAATACATTTAGTGTATATGGTATTTTTAAAAGAAAAATAAAATCTTTATGTACATAAAATCTAAAATATTTTAAAACTATTTTAATTAGTTCATTTATATTTTTAGAATGACATAAAAATTAAATTAATGATATAAATATTAATGAATGATTTAACAATTAAAAAGTAAATACATAGAAAAGCAAATATCATCCAGAATAAAAATTCTTGATTCAGTATATAGTGCATAAAATATTTTGTTTCTATATGATGTAAAATTACATTTTTTTTGCATCTTTCTTAAAATGTAACAATTTACTATTAAAAGTAACATATGTATAAATATATAAACCTGAACAGTTTAATATTATTCATAATCATATAACTACTATGGGGTGCACAAATTTTGACAATTCTATTTTTCAGGGATACTCTTTTGTGCCTTTTGATCAGTTTTTGTTTTTCATACTTTTTTAAAAATCGATCAGTGTGGAATCGTTTATTTATTAAGAATAAAACTTTGCTTTGAAGGGAAAAAAAAATAGATTTTTGTCAAACAATTTATGAATAAAATCAAGACTTTCATAGAGAGGTCAAATTTCATCAATCAATCAGAGACTTGCAAATATTTAACTTAAAATATCAACTTATAAATTTCGTCAACCAGTCGCAGGGAAAAAAAAAAAAAAAGAGAGAGAGAGAGAGAACTTAATCAATTAAACAAATAAAAAATCGCAAATTTCATTTAACAATTACAGGAATTCTTAATTTCTTGTAACAGTCGCAGAAATTTTTAATCTTGTCAACATGTGTACAAAAATTAAAAATTTCATCAAACACAAAAAATTAATTGCAAATTTTGTGAAATGATCACAAAATTTCTTCAAAAGATTGCAGGGAAAAAAAAATCTCATTTCATCAAACGATGCACATCGCAATTTCCATCTTATAATCGCAGAATAAAAGTGTGAATTTTTGTTTTAACAATCAAGGAATTAAATCACTAAATTTTACAGAAAGAAGTTAGCAAATTTGTCAAAAGATTACATAAATCGCAACTTACATAGTTGGTCATTGGAAAAAAAATCTCAAGTTTGACCCAACTTATGATTTTTTATACATATAAAATAATTGTTAACTATTTAATATTCAAGTTTTTTGCTTCTGATTAGAATGTACAAAAACCAAACTATTTTTGGATGAAAGAATGTTAATGTAGTATAAAATTGCAAATGTTGACAAGTAATTATTTTCTTCAACTCGGTTATGAAAATATAATATTTCTTGTAGAAAATGCTACGACATATTTTAACATAAGAAATTTGTCAATGTATACATTTTATATTCAGTACAACATAATTAACGAAATTCATGCATAAATGCTACAAAAGATATCTTAAATTTATTTTCACATGTAACTTTTTTTTTCTTTTGTGTTTTGTTCCGAGTAGCATCCCTGGTTTTTGCTTTTAAAAGGATGTGTTTTCCTGGCAGTCTCATATAAATATTATTTGAACCTGAAAAATGTAATGTTTATCTGTTCTTCCATGTTCTAATTTAAATAAATAATAAATAAATTTCAATGAAATTTGAATGTTATCATCACAATTTATGACACACACACACACACACACAAAAAAAAAAAAAAAGTTGTATTATTTATAGTTTTTATGAAAACCTACAAAATGCTTTCAAATTTAACTGTTTTATTGAAATATAAAATACAACGGTTTTTTTTTTTCCTCCTGAAATTATATACATAGTAACAAAGAAACATATAATGGATTTGAATGTGTTTCAATAATGCATGTAGTATTTTAAAGTTTTATATCTGTTATTACAGACATGATTAAAATTCTTTTGTACTTAAAGGCACAGTGGTCAGCCCCTGCTCAGGATTTCATATTTAAATAACGTAGGATGTATGCTTTAAAAACAAAAAGTCCTTTTTGAAGTTTGAGTTTTTAAATAATTAACTGTTAGTTTAATTTTTATTGTCATTGACAGTTTAGATTACATGTAATCGGTAAATTGTATAAATTATTTTCATCTCCAACTTATTTTATGTATCTTTTATTTCACTACTATAATTCTAACATTTTACTCAGAATAAATGGTTGGTATAAATGAAATATACTGACACTCCTTTTTTTACCTTACTTATAAATAAACTTTTAAAAAAATCTTTCTTATGTTCTTTTTTATGTTTTATGTATTCTTCATTATTGATGTTAAGTGTGATATTGGTTACTCAAAAAGTTTCTGAATAGAGAAAGTTGAGTACATTTATTTTTATTACCCATTTCCCTTTTTTAAAATGGCTCAACTATTTTAAACTGAGGTATGTTGTTTTATGGATATTGATAAAAATATGCTTTCTTCCCTCCCCCCTCCCCCCCCCCCATCTGCCTAAGTATACTTAATTTTTAAAACTTAAGAATTTAAGTGGCAAATAGTGCAATTTATTTAGTTCTCAATTTTGTTTGTAACTGAAATAATTTTAATGTTATTTCTGTTTTTTTAAATTAGAAAGTGTTACAAAATTGTTTTTAAAAAAATTTGTCTTTTATTCATTTAGTTATATATTTTTATAATTGATTTTTCTTTAAATATAAAAAAAACTTGAATAACAACTTCTAAAAATTTTAAAAGCAACACATAGTGGAAAGTAAAATTTAAAGCAAAATATGATACTCCAGGTTTTTCTAATAGTTGGTGAATTTAAGTTAACTATTCGAGCTGTGAACAGTTAGCCACTTCTAAATTTTGATATACAGTCAAACCTCATTATCCCAGGACTCTGACCAGGAAAAAATTTCATTATAAGCAAAATGTTGTTGTAACTGTAGTTAAAGAAAATTGTTTATAAAAAACTGTATTTTTAATTTAATACAATTAACTTAAATGAATTAATTACATGAAATATTGATAAATTAAGGCTTGCTTATTCCTAGATTTGCTTCCTACAACTCTTTTTTCAATATTATAGAATGAATTATGATCAATATCCGTTCTTTCAGAAGTAGAACTAGGATAATTTCTGATTGTTTCAATGCAGTGCTTTGTTTATAGTCAGAGGCTTGTTTTGTACCAACTCCATATCATTTTTGCTCTCTAAATCTGGAAAAATTTCTGTCTTTTTCGTTTTTATCTCTCTCACAATTTCAAAAATTGTTGCATCTGGTGATGTGATCCTTATCAAAATCGATATACATATAGACATGCCCCTGTTACATCTATTTTGCCATCAAACTACTCTTTAAGAAAAGATTTGTTTTCTTCTTCAATATCTTCTGTACATTCAGAATCTGATGATCTTCTGTGAAACCAGCAAATTTGAAACAGTTATGAATTGTCTTAGAAGATATATCTGCCTAACTTTTATCAACAAACATACTTTAGAATAACCAGAATAATAGACAATTTCAAAAAATGGCCTTCATCAATTACCTTTAATCAGTAGTTTACGGTAATTGCGCTTAAAGTTCAAAATGATCCCTTGATCTAGTGATTGCAAAATTACAGTAGCATTGGGTGGCAAATAAATCTATTCAATCATGTTTAGGATTGGTACTTCAACATTTGCTGTTCCCAGCTACTAATGGCTTAAGTTTTTCAGAACATGACATGTTTACTCCTAATAAAGCAGTTACCCTTTCCTTACTTTTTTTACCTCCTGAGAAAGTATTAGACTAAAAACAGACTTTTCCAGTAAGAGTAAAAAGAAGACTTGTCTCATCTAAATTAAAACTATCATTTGACATGTACCATTCCAATATCTCTTTCAACAAAGAAGCTTCCCAATCACCGACTTGCACTGTTAGAAATTTGCAAAAAAATTTCTGTCATTCAACTGTTTTTCTATGTTATTTTAACCATATTATTGCCCATTTTATGGTCAGAAATTATGTTTAATTAAATTATGGTTAAATTATGGTTATGTAACTGTTTTTTCAAAAAACAGTCAAATAATTTTTCAGAATGCTGCAAATTTTTATCATGGCTTACTGCTGCTTTTTTCGCATACATTTTCTTGATAGAAAATTTATTCTGCAGCTTGAATCTTTCAATCCACTCATTACTTGCTGAGAATTCTAAAACACCCATTTCTTTCGATATCTCTATTGTTTTTTATTTAAAAAATGCACTCAAAATTAGCACATTTTGATATTGTGCATAGGTGTGAGCCATTTAAGAATTACTTCTTCATAGTTTGATTTTCACATTTTTTTCCCATTTAACTTCCTTATTGAACACATAAAGAATTTTTGAGCCTCTGTGTTGGAGAAAGTATAGTCACAAATGTCCTCATTAATTTTTTATTCAACATCCATGAACCAAGTTTACTTGCCATTTTGCTATTTTAAGCCAAACACTACAAATAGAGTGTAGAAATGAAATGTTTTACAGTTCGAATGAGCATCTGTATTTTTGCAACGACATCTGCTCCTTTTATCCTATCACATTCCCTAAAAGAATACATATTGCACTCTAAGTGTGAAACATAGTAGATGAGTAATAAGGAAAGGGGGGGGGGGTAGAGAATTCGCAGGAAGAGTAAGGGTTGTTCATAGTATGCATGTTTGTTTATTCAGATAAAGAATGCAAATAAAGAATTTTAGACACTTGTAAAATGTTTGGCTAAGACATTTCTTACTATTTAAGGGTGTATTTCGATTCAAACTGCTTATTTTCCGATTTATTTTTGACTTCATTTTTACTCTCATATGCATCAAACTGGCAAATTGCCTTATTTAGAAAGTACACAAGGTGCCGTAATTGTCAATTCTTTGATAAATGCAGAAAATATTGCAAAAAAAAGCAATCAAAAACGGCATTTTGAACAGATTTTTCCCTAGCGGGAGATCTGTGAACGAAAAAAAGGATCATATTGAGAAGATAATTGTTTATAGATCAAATTCTAATGAATTGAGCGTAAAAATACATCACACGGCACCTTGTACATCTCTTCAAAAATACCCTCAGCAAGTTTCATGTTTCTACTTTTAAAAATGTGTCTGAAATTGTATCGGAAAATTTCGAGCTGTTGAAGGTGGAAAAGCGTTTTTTCGAATACACCCTTAATTTCTGTGATTGTAATGTGCATTGGAAAATGGACAATTTTCTGAAACCATCAGAATATCTGGAGTTGAAAATTATTTAATGCTGTAAAATCAGAGTTTATTTACATTAAAATTATGTACAGAAAATCGGAATTTCAAAAAATTGTTGTAATAATCAGTGATGTGAAAACCAGATGTGGGGATAACGAGGTTTGACTGTATGTGCAAACTCTGGCTTTTAACATCTTTTTATGAAAACCTTTCTGCATAGAAACTTTTTGAGTGACGTATGTGTTATGAATTGATGTTTGAAAATGAAGTTGCAAACTCTTTTTCTGTTATTGAATTTTACTCTATGATCAGAAATTGTAAAGTTATTCTGTAGTTTATGTCATAGCTTTCTATAGATCAACATTCTGCTGAAAAATCTAGATAGTTTTGAGTTGTTTAATTCATAAACAAAGGGGAAAAAACATTTTGCAACTTTATTTTAATATTGTATGTTTGTGTTAAATTTTCTATTTTTATGTGCTCTCATTTTATCTCATTAATTCTAAAGTTGATGAAAGTGGTAATTTTAAAAGGGTTTTTGACTCTTGAAAGACACAGCATTTTTTACTTTAGAGATAAGTTGAAAATTTGGTTTTGTTTTCTGCGAAAATGCTGCCAAAAATTCGACCAGATCAAACTGTTTATATTCCAAAAATCTTGTTTCTTTCTCCTGGAATTTTCAACATTACTCAATGATTTGAGCCATATTGGTTCCAATGAGACATTCTTTATTTATTGCTATAAACTTTTTTATTTGTTGTTATAAACTTCAGTGTTTATAATAATTAGTCATGACTAACTCAAGATGTGAATCCAAATTATAACAAGCAATGCATGTATCAGTAAACTTGAAAGTTGATTTTCACTTAATCATTAAAACCTACGTACTTAACAGAAACTAGGGGAACCACCTAATTTTTACTCATCATGGATATGTATAATATAAAATATGAAAAAAAAAATGTCTAAACTATTTATAAAATGCACTGCAATTCCAAAAATATTTAAAGAATATTTAAATATTTTTAATACATAGTAATGCCCTATTACTGAATCGCAGGTACTACTTATATTGCCAAACTACTCACAAGATTATACAAATTGACATACTTTTTATTTTAAATAATGAAAGAACAAATAAATTAGTATAAAATATCAATATACAAATAAAGCATTTGATTAAAAATCATTTGATGCAAAAAACCCATGTTTAATGTTTAGTGAAGGTGACATTTACAATAAGCCATTATTGGCATTAAATCTTATAGTTTAGCGATAGTTTTTGGTCAAAAAGATAATCAAATAGTACCGAATTGTGTAAAAGATTCTTATAACTCCGAAACTGATAATTATATTAACTAACAGTTTACTGCGTCAAATCTTATTTCCAAAAAAAATATGTCTTTTAATTGAAATTTGAATGAAGTACAGGGTCATGAAAAATAGAAGAGTGTGGAAAATAAGATTACAAATATCTTGGCAACTAATTATGCAATTGACTTCATTTTTTATGCAAAGCTTTTTTATTGTTTTTTATATTTACTTCTTAAAATAAACAATTTAAAAATATTATATACATTTTATAAGAAGAAATATTTTGAGATTTCGAAAGAAAAAATAGTTCCAGATAATCGAGGTTACTGATATTAAACAGGCTTCTTCCCATTATTGTGTTGTACTAAGTGCATACCAAATTTCAAGTATCTGTCTCAATTTGTTCAGAAGATAGAGCGTTTACAGATATGAAAACCGCAGACTTTGGATGTTTTTATCTTTGACTGAAATAGGATTATTAAAATTCAAATTTCTGTTTTGGTCGATCATTACTTTAAGTCTTACCTCTTTTGAATTAAAATTTTAAGGCATAATATTTTTAATGAAATTAAGCAAATCATATAAACATGAGCATTCAGAACTTTAAACATTGTATCTTTTTTAAATCGTAATATTTATTGTGTTTCAATTCTAGTATTTTTTTAATGAATATAATAGTATAGGATTCTTATAGACCAGAGAAAACCTAGAAAATGAGGAAAGGTCAAGAAATTCGAAAACTTTGGCAAAAAGTCAGGGAAGTGTTGGGTAATTTATTAAATATTTGAAGTGGTCGTGGAATTTTTTATTACTACTTTTCATCATAATCTCCATTATCATTGTAAAATGAAATGAAAAATCTAAGTTGTTCTTTATCCAATCTAAATTTTTATATAAAATCTATGCAAAATATGTAACAATAGCAAAATAATAGAAATCGAAAATTGGTATAGTGCATACTTTTTGAAAAGTGTTTCAAGGTCAATAACCCTTAAATAAATGTGTATATTTGGATTTCTGTGTTCTATTAAACCAAATTCGTGAATCTGTGTGAAGAAATTTTGTTGATTTTGATATTGATTCATTAAATATTTAAATATGCTGAAATCTCATATCTACTAAATCTTTAAAAAGCTGTCTTATTCTAGTCAGACAAAATCAAATCTTTTAATCTAGGAGTATGATGTTTTCCAAAAATAATCTTACTAATTGTTGTGTGGACTTTTAAATTCAATTCTGTTTCTTATTGATTAATATAGATTTTACTAATGATAAATGTTTTAACTTTAGAATCACACATCAATCTTTATTGGAAAAATAATTTTTTTATATCATAACTATGACACTTTGTTCAAATTTGTTGCATGTCAGAGCTTAATCTCTTGAGATATCATGTCTTGTATGTTTATATGTATTGTATGTATATAAATGTATGTACATTTATATGTCTGCATGTATATTTGCATGTATGTTTATTTGTATGCATGTATGTTTATAACATATGTATATTTCCAATGCAGAATCCAAGGAATACAATAGCAGGCATGCATTGCAATTTATTTTAGACCAGATTAACCGTTTGCGGCACAGAGAACTTCCATTGCCAAAGTGTTTAAATTAATGAATGACAGTAGAATTTGAAAACATATTTATCTGTAAATAGAAAAAAGCTATATTTCCCACAGATAATGAATCGAAATTTCTTTTAATCAAACTTCTGATGCCTTTGGAAATTAAAATTGAGTGGTTTCATACACATACCAATGTTCCTAAAAAGGCTTTGAAAAAAAAAAAAAAAAAAAAAAAAAAACTAAATAGTTACCTTAACATTTTGCCATAAACCTAATTAGTTCCAATAACTTTTTATCATACTTTCAAAAAGTAAAGCATAATGTTATATATTGCATGTAATTGCTAGTTCAAATTTTATTTATGAGGTTTACTGTAATTTACTAGCTGACCTGCCTGGCGTTGCCCGTGCCCGTGATGTTTTTCAGTTTTCAAATGTGTTATTTGCTTTCTAAATGACCCTTAAGTTAAATTCAGATTTCTAAGATTTTATATCTTTAAGTCCATTTTGTCAAAATTTATATTTTTAAATGAAAAATCGTGAAAAGATATTAAATTGAAAGCACATACTGTTTGGTATTTTATTTTCTATGTAATTTTATTTTTTGGAAACTATGCGAACAGCAGGTTTCATACAGACTCCTTAGAAACTACTTAGAAATGAAAATGTTCCCAAGTAGTACTTAGAACTACTTAGATCAACAAAATACTCCGTAGAAACTCCTTAAATTGTATTGCGATTTTGCACACAAGCAATATTGCTCTCTGAAAAAATCTTTTATCCCAGATTATTGTAAATCTTTTTAGCTATATTTTATTTATGTATGTGTACTTAATTTAATTAAAGTGTTCAAGAGTAGATTATGGGGATTAGTATCTTACAGGGATGACATTAGTAATGATGCTTTTTTTTTTTTTTTTCACTTTTCTATGTATGTCACGGACAATTTTCACTTTCAAAGAAAGTGATTAAGCTAAAGTGCTCTAAAGTTGACTCCCAAAATACAGTTATTAAATCTGACATCTTTAAGTAAAACAAATATTTAAAGCATTATCAATTGTCCAAATCCAAGATATCTTTGATTTAATAAGAAAGAAAAACTCATTCTAAATTATTTTAGAAAATTGGTAATGCTTTAAATATTTGTTAGATGTCAGTTTTAGGGCATTTTACCTTATCGCTGCTCTAAAAGAATAAATTCAGAAGCGTCATATTTTTTCGTGTATTTTGCATTAGCATTGTTTTAAATTTTTGAATTTTTTTTAAAAAGATGTATGTGATATATATAATAAGTGTTTTGAATTTAACTGATCTCTGTGTCTATGTCCATTGGTCACTGCTTAGGAAAGTTGATTGTTTATATGTCTGCATGTTTGATTTTTTTTATTTAAACCTACAAAATCACCAAGGTTGTGAATTCTGTGCAATTTCAGCACAAATAATTAGATTCTAACAGAGAAAAAATTGTTTGAAATGTTCTTCTTTCCAAATGGGGCACTAAAAATTGGTGTGCAAGTGCATGCCACATAAATAACAACATAAGTGGCAAGTCCTTAAAAAATTTTTGACTCCTTGGATTTTTTCTTCCCAACTCTGTATGAACCCTGGAACCGAAAGCGAATGAAACCGCTACAGAACACTCAGTTTTTTACTGAATTTGTAAAAATTTTCACACATTTTATTTTGTAAAAAAGAATTCTATCCATACGAAAGTTCCAAAGTTTTTTAAAGTAATGTAAATCTGGTTTATTGAAAGGCTCTAAAAAGATTGTGCTAAAATGCAGACATCTAGTTACTTTTAGCTTAGCAAAAATGTATTCTCCATGAGCCGGGATGTAATTCATGTTTGTCAGTGCATTTGAACAGGTTAAATCTCTTTTTTTTTTTTTTTTTTTTTTTTAACAAATTGCAACATAGATTATAAGAATGTTTTAGCTTTAAGAAAATATTTTCGGTTTGTCAGGACATACATAGAATTGCGCCCTGCAAAGGCAAAACCTCAATGAAAGGATCTGGTTTTTATTGATTTCGTCAAATTTTTCGCACTTTTTATTTTGTAAAAATTATTTCTACTCGTCCGTATGTTTAAAATTTTTTTATGAAGGTGTAAATTTGGTCTATTGAGATGCTTTTAAAAGATTGTGCTGAAATATGTAGGCTTAGATACTTTTAGCATAGAAAAAATATTCTATATGTGAGTCGCAAAGTGCCTCCTTTTGCCGGTGTATTTGGAAGGGTTAAATCTTATACAGTAGACTCCCTCAAATCCGCACAACTTGGGACCAGAGGTTTTGCGGATTTTAGAAATTTGTGGATTTCTGGTCATTGCTTTGTTTACATTTTTAAAAAAGTAATTTGAATGTAAATAATGAAATCAAAAGTATAACGAATGCTTACAATATGCTAAAATATTAAAATAAGTAATAAACTAAAATAATAAAAATCTAGATAGTTTTTAAAATGATAAAAATACTAAAAGCAAAGGTCAAATTAATAATCAATAATGTACAATTAAATATTCATTATAAAGATGAAATGTGTTTTTCCTAAATTATTCAATGAAACTTGCCTCATAAAGGTACATTACTAATTCACATCAAGATCATAAAATAATGAAGCTTTATTTCAAGTTTAGTCAGATTTAATAACTAAAAAAGCTTGATTAATACATAAATATATTTGGTAAGATTGTAATTACCAATGAAATCAGCAATATCTTTTTTTTTTTTTCAGAAATAAGTTATTCTTTCTTCATGAAAAAACATGAATTCAATAACCGTAACAAAAATTACAAATGAAAAAATGTATGGAGTTGATATAAAACTAAAAAAGTCAAATTTTGCACCTACATCTGAACTGAATGTTTCATTGTTTGCATCCTTAAAATATGTGCGAATTTTAGAGAGTTGCGGATTTTAGGAGTGCAGATTTGAGGGAGTCTACTGTATTTAAAAAAACGATTGCATCATAGATTATAAGAATGTTTTCAAGCTTAAAGAATATGTTTTTTGTTTACTGGTACCTATAGGATTGCATTTTGCTAATTCAAAACCGCAATGAAAACTATCTGTTTTTTATTGATTTCATCAAATTTTTCGCACATTTTATTTTGTAAAAAATATTTCTATCCATCCGAAAGTGTCGAATTTTTTGTAGGAATATAAATTTGGTCCATTGTGAAGATTTTAAAAGATTGAGTTGAAATATGCAGGTTAAGATAATTTTAGCATGGAAAAAATATCCTCTTCTCGAGTCGCAAAATGACCTTCTTTTGCCAGTGTATTTGAAAGGGTTAAAATCCAAATGTTTTAAAACCAATTGGTTAGAAGAAAGTTTAAGATCTTCTATTTTGTTTGTTTACATCTTAAAAAATATGCCCTGGAAGAGCATTGACAAAAAGAGAGAAAAATGGTTTTGGGGAAAAAACGACTTTTTGAATATTTCTTTTTAATGGGTTAACTGCAATATTATTTCGAATTAATAATAGCATTTGAGACTTTAAAAGTACGATCTTTTGGAATATGTCTGTTAAGTTTAACTGCGTTGAGCAGTTTGGTTGATTTGGATTTAAACAAAATTATACAAAAACATAAATAAACGCCGAAAAATGCTTTTTCTTTCGTTTAGGTGCGTAAAAGAGTTTGTGTGCATGTGCAAACGATTTCTTTCCCTGAACATTAAAAAAATGACGTTTTGATAAAAGTGAGTTCCACTTCGTAATTAATATATCTTAAATTAATCAAAATATTAAAATTCTAAGCTTCAGGTGCATCAGGAAAGATATTGGGCTACTCTCATAAAAATTTTGAGCCTTGTATGTCCCGTAGATTTTGCTAGCCATCACAGACAGACAGAGCGATTTGTTATTTTATTAGTATAGAAGACAGTAAGTATAGGTCCAATGTCTTGAAGTTGGATAAATTTTGATGCAGATACTTGTCAGGAATTGGAGGAACCTTAGTTCTTATCACCCTGCTTACATTAACATTTGCATATTTAAATCATGTTTATTATACATGCTTGTTTTACTACTTCCACATAAATATTCCTCTGGTGAACAAATACTTTATTTAAATTTATTTAACAAGATTTTTATTTTTATTCTTAAAGAAAAATAAAAACTTACCTTTTCATAATAGAAATCCTCTTTTCTGTTTTTACTTTATTAATAAATAAAATAGTTCTTTTACTTTTACTTTCGTTTTACAATAACTGAAATCGATAGCTTGCCGTATCATCGACCACATATTTAGCTCAGCACATGCTTTTCTGAATGGTTCCAGCCAATACTACTAGATGGTGTTCGGATGTGACGTAATCATGATGCACTTCCACGATTCACACCCCCTTATTTCGTATTTGCATATTGAACTCTAGAAGCTGGTGGACGAGAGTACGGACATGCGTACTGCCAAATATTCTAACATCGGCAGGAGATAAATAGTTCGATTTTCTGCTTTCTTTCGCTCTTGTGATGTTCTTCGTTCCAGCTGGTATGTCATGGTGTGAAATACGGCAGACGTCCTTTTAATGTTTAGTTAAGTTTATGTTGTAATAAGTAGCAGCTTATGGTCTTTTAACTATTTGAGAAATGGAGTCTTTTAAATTGAAGTCGTCTTTCATCGGTACAGCAAGTTCATTAATGGCGTGTTTTGGTGATTTGTGAGAAATACAGTGAACGTCTCATCGTAGACTTTTAAGTGAAAGGATGCCATTTTGGTCTCGACTGTGAGATGTAGTATGATGGATGATTGATGAGTGGACAGCAATGTTATATCCTTTATTTTTCTACTTTTGCTGTTTCTTCAAGATATCAGACCCAGCAAATTTATGAGCAATATTGATGAGCTCTAGAATCTTGCTATATGCAGGGATAAGATTCTTCCGCGGATCCGCGGTTTTCAGCTTTTTTGTTATTTTCAAATTTTCTGATTTACCAAAAAAATACAAGACGCGTAATTTCGTCAAAAAATCGCGAAAAAAACGGCAAATTTCCTTAAAAGATCGCCAAAAAACGACTAATTCCCGGCCAATCTTGTCAAAAGATTCGCGAAAGGATGGTTAATTTCGTCACAAAATACCGAAAAACCGGCAGATTTTGTCAAAAATCGCGATAAAACGACAATTTTCGTCTAAAAATCGCGATAAAACGGCGAATTTCGCCAAATGTTTTGCGAAAAATCACAACTTTTGTCAAAAAAAGCAGGATAAATCGGTAGATATCGTCAAACGATCGCAATAAATCGGTTGATTTCGTCAAATGATCGCGAAAAAACGGTAGATTTCGTCAAACGATCGCGAAAAAACGGCAGATTTCGTCAAAATATTCGCAAAAAATGGCAAATTTTTGAAAAAAAAAAAAAAAAAAAACTTTAAGTTTTGCCAAAAGATTCCAACAAATGACAGATTTCATGAAGAGATAGTGATAAAACTAAAAATTTCATCAAAGAGACTCTGAAAAAATCTAACCCAAAAATTAATTTTCAAAATTATTTTTTTGCCACTCCAAAAACAGACTCCAAAATCCATTTTTGACACCTCTAAATCTTTTTGAATGAATGTGACTTCTGAAAGCACCCATTCATTGAACAAAAAATACCCTTATATTCAACAAAAGTATCCTTTTTTTCAATAAATCCGTCTTGCCCTTTTTAAAAAGAAATGCAAACAATAGTGATACATGTTATCTTCTACACTCAAATAAGCATTAATTTATAATTATATTTGTATCTTGCACATTTATTTTTTTTAAATAAAATTTTTCTCAATAGTTTTAAAAAATATTGATTTTAATTATGCATTAATTACTGTTAAAACAAAAATTATTGCATTTCAGTCTTCTTTTCCAAATGAACAAGTTCAATTTTTGCATCTAAAAATGACTTATCAGTTAGGACCCACTTTTGTAAAAAAAGAGACCCAGAATTTAAGTTCTGGGTCCTGGAGACCCAGGATTTTTAAAGTCCAGCGACATCACTAGATATCTTTAATGTGTAATATCCAAGAAAAAAGCAGGAAAAAGAAATTTACCTTGTGCAAAAGCAAAGCTAAAAAACAAAGAAAATTTCTATTTTTTTCCCCTAATACTTAACCAAAAGTGTCTTACTGTTAGAAAATTTCAATAAAAAAAATATTCATGCCAATAACAGGGTTTTATTAATGTTCTGTATCTTGATAAACTAAATTTTCATTAGAGTAAGTATAAATAATTTCTGCAATTCATGTTAATATTTTCCTTGTAATTTACCAAAAGCTAAATTGTATGTTATATATTAATGCAATTATATTTGTTGCGATTGACATTCCTGTCATTGCTCAAAAGTCGTTCGTGCAGTTTTCAGCTTTTTTGCTTTTTGGTCAATCTCATCCCTGATTATATGCTTAGCTTCATATTTATTTTTATTGGAAAGCAATATTTATTTGTGTCATGGGGATTTCATGTATTAGATAAGTAATTGTTATTTATATCCTTTTATTTTCAATATGAAATACAATTTAATGAAATTAATAATCTCCTTTTAATGTATGTTTATGTCCTTTTAAATACTTTAATAAACGTTAGTATTGTTTTTAATCTAAGTCATCTTTATTTAAGAAACCACATTTATTTTTCATTCATATAAATAGTTTTTTAAACTTTTGGGGTTTTAAAAATCAGCTGCATTCTATGCCTCTGCTATATATAAGCATTCTTTAAACCCCGTCGTCACTACGTTAGTAGTGATGACAATACTCACTATAATGCAGTCACTTACTATGAACAGAAATATCTGTTAATAGTGATATTTTCTGCGATACATTAATGACAGAGCCAAGAGTGATAGAATGCACAAGTAGGTGAGTGTGATCACAAATCACACTGAGGGTTTTGATTAATATTTTTTTCAAATTAACTTATCCCTCAATTACTGAATCCAAATTGTTAATTTATAATTATTAAATTCTTACTTAAATGGTAGCACCAATAAATTTAATTTAAAAATAATTATAAATAAAAATTATATTTTAATCAAAATATTTAAATAAAATCCAAAATTCTAAGTTTTTTGAAAATCTGAAATTAAAAAAAATTAGTGGAGATATAAATAAAATTTTAAATTTATATATAAAAAAAATGTTTAACCAAAATTTAAAAGGCTAAATCATTAATAAATTGCAATAGTTTTTAAAATAGAAAGAAAATTGAATTCCAAATATAATGAATGTGAGTGATTATTTATCACAGAATAATAAGAATAATATAAACCCTTAAATTTGCAAAAAATACAAAATTTCCTTTAATTAAATCCATATTAATATGAAAATTTCAACTTCCAGCACCGAAGTAACTAAGAACCTTCTGTTTACTAATGAAATGCTTTATCTCCATCTATGATGTCTACACAAAAAACGTTGAAATTAAGGTTCTTGCAAGAATAAATGAATCAAAGCTTGAAAAAAAAAAAAAAAAAATGATGAGGTTCCCAGCTGGGAATCTAAATGAAAAGTGCAGGTTCCCAGACAAAAAATGTAAGTTCCCAATAAAATTTATGTGTGAGTATTTTGACGAAATTTGCCGCTTTATCATGATCTTTTGACAAAATCTGCCATTTTATTGCGATGGTTTAACGGAACCTACGAATTTATCACAATATTTTTACAAAAACCTGTCAGGGTTTTTTTTTTTTTTTTTTTTTTTTTTTTTTTCGTGATTTTTTAACGAAATCTGCCATTTTTTCTTGATTTTTTAATGAAATTTACGTTGCTACCCACAATCTTTTGATGAAATTCAGTTTTTTTTTTTTTTTTTTTTTTTTTTTTTTTTTGTTGAAATCTTTTTGTATTTTTTGATGAAATTTGCTATTTTAGCGAGATTTTTTGACAAAATCTGCTGCTTTTTCGCAATTTTTAAATGAAATTTGCTTTGTTTTCCGCATTCTTTTAACCCCTTAACGTGCAGTGATGCCGGGTCGGCAACACCTAAAGTTCCCCCTGTTTAGAGACACAAAAACTCCATGAATATTTAAAAAACTACTCTAATGGCTACTTTAAATCTTATGAGTTCTAGATGGCAGCACCATAGAGATCAAACTCTACTGTTTTTAAATAATAGGTAAAATGTTTTACTGTAATACGTGCTTCACAGCAATGTTCTTCTCACTGCGCTTATCAATGCTTTACTTATGGGAAGTGACCACTTCGGCAATAGCTGTATAATTAAAATGGTTAGTGCAATCTTTACAAAACAATACCTGTGTACTCCTCTAGGCCTAAATAGATTGCTTAATTTTTTTCTTCTTTAAATTCCAACTTTAAAGAGTATTGCACCAGAAAGGGTTAAGGAAATTGGGCTTTTTTCGCGATCTTTTGTCAAAATCTGTTTTTGGTAATTTTTGATGAAATTTGCTGTTTTAGCATGATTTTTTGACAAAATTTGTCGTTTTTTCTCGATTTTTCCCGTAATATTTTGACAAAGTTGAACATTTAATGGACTGCTCAAGAGCTATATTTTTGCAGAATTTATGCGATATAACACGTGCACAGCATCGCTGGCGACGATGACAATTTTTTAGGTTCCAGCCGAGAACCTGAGTAAAAAAATATGATCCCAGAAATGATTTATGCATTCCTCAGGAATGCTATTTTTCGAGCCCTGATGAATGATATTTAAAAATTAATTTAATTTTTCTTATTTTAATCTTTTCCAAAATTTTGTAATTTGTTGTGGGAGATGAAGGATTCAGTTCTAAGTACACAAAATTTGAACTCTCTGACTTATACAATTTTTGTGTACAGATTCTGTGACAAACTTACAGAGGAGTGAGACAAATTGGGTTTCATCAGATGAATAAAACTATAAAAAGAAATCCAGTCTGATATGTATGTACATACAAAACAATAGAAAATGTATACTAATTTCTGAGTAATATAAGAAAAAATTCTCTGAAAAATACAATGTTATTTTTTGTACACTACAAAAAATCTACATGCCAAAGTCTGTATGTATGTTTATATGTCTCTATCTTTGATGCATTAATTTCATTTTATGATTGATGTCATCCTAAAGATAACTGCTAAGCATTTTCCTTGAAACAAAATGTTTTTTAATAGTTATAAAATTTGTAAGTGGCATAAGGCTAAAAGCACTCAAATTATTTGTGTAAGTGTGATTTTGTTAATGAATGTCAAAATTATACTGTCATTTTTATTTAATGTTGAAGTTTAATGCTGTATAAATGTTCTTTCTTCCTTTTTCCTCCCCCTCTCTGTTCTTTCAAATTTAATTTTTGAAGAGTTTAAGCTCTTAATTTTTTTGAAAAGTAAAACATTAATTATGGTATCCTATCAGCAAAATTTCTTTTTATTCAGATTCACTGGTTGGTATAAGTGTTCCCTAGGCCTATATGTCATTTAATTGAGTGACTTTATACTTTGTTAGTTTATTTTACAACTTTTATTGCATTCTTATTACAATTTTTATTGGTTAGAATATTTTTTGTCACATATACCTAAATAATAATTTTATTATGACAGCTGAACTTACATTGACATGGTGATAAGTTTATCTTATTTGCTAATGGTTAGACAGCTTACACTATGAATTTTATTTAAAATTAACTTGGCCAAAAGGTGCAGTCTTATATAGACATTAATGGAATTGGAATAATGTGATTTTTATTATTATGGTATACATCTGCAATTGCTTCTAAAATTGATGTAATGAGTTAGATCAACTTCCTTAGATAAGTTATTTTCAATTTAATGTTATGCATTTTTTATTGTAATTAATAAGACATGTATTCTGTAACAAAAGCTGCTGGGAGTGCTGCATTATTGTCTGACAATCCACTGAAGAGAAAGTTAGATGGTGAGTTTCTCAAATTATAATGTTTTAGAAAGTTTTTAAAAATGTAGGAATTAGAAAATATTTGTAAATAACACATCATTTAAATACTGTTTTTTTTTCTGTTTTTTGTTTAAGAATGAAAATAAGGTTAGATGATCAAAAAAGGCTTAGCATTAAAAAAAAATTTTCATCTGAAAATCTGCATGGCACAAAACTATCACAGTGATCCTTTGTTGATAATGATAATTCGTGCTGGATTCACATTCCTTTGCTATATCTGTTAACTAAGATTTTGGCTAACAAGTACAATTCCAAAACAAAATCTCTTTATTTGCATAGCTATCACTATATTTCAATCTCTTAAATTCTGTTCAGTGATATACAGTAGACTCCCTCAAATCTGCAAACCAGAAATCCACACATATTTTATGGATATAAACAATGAAACTTTCAGTTTGGATACTGGGACAAAATTTTACTTTTGTAGTTTTGTATCAATTCCATATATTTTTAAATTTGTAATTTTCTTAATAATACTCTATTCATGTTTTTTTCATGAAGGAAGAATAATTTTTTTTGAAAAAATTCAAGATATTGCTGATATGACTGGTAATCACAATCTTCTTACCAAATATATTATGCATTCATTTAAGATTTTTTTGGTTATTAACCCTGACTAAGCTTGAAAAAAGAAATTCTTGTTATATGATTTTGATGTTAATTAGTAACATACTTTTATGAGGCTAGTTTTGTTGAATAATTTTGGAAAAATACATTTAATCTTTATAATGAATATTTAATCAAACACTATTGATTATTAACTTAACCTTTGCTATTAGTACTTTAATTATTTTAAAAATTATCTAAATTTTTATTATTTTAGTTTATTACAAATTTTAATATTTTATAATATTGTAAGCATTCATTATAGTTCTGATTACACTATTAATTGCACTCAAATTACTGTTTAAAAAATGTAAACAAAGCAATGACCAGAAATCCACAAAATTCTAAAATCCGCACAACCTCTAGTCCCAAGCTGTGCAGATTTGAGAGAGTCTACTGTATTAGCTAACAAATATCTTTGCATATGAAATTTTCAGTGAAAGTTTTGTTTGCAGGAACTTTCAAAGATTTTTTTTCCCCTGTTTTTCTGACTTGACAAATGAATGTGAATATTTTATTTGATGCATAATAGCACATATGAATTTTTTATTGGATTGCATTTCTATTCAATTACAATGCAACTCTGATCTATTATGTTATTTTATATTTTATTATGTTTATCTATTGTTTTTTTTTTTTTTTTTTTTTTTTTTTAATATTCATATATGTTTATCAAATTAAAACAAATCAAACTTTATTTGAAACATTTGTTAGCCAAGGTATCATTGCATGTACCAAACAATTAGTAATTGAAATATATTAACAAGAGATTACGAAGTTGTTATCAAATGCCTCTCTTTAGCCTGACTTGTACAATTTTTACTTTTACTGCTGTTATTATTATTATTATTATTTTAAGTAAACTTTTCTTTATGTAATCATAGAATTTCTGTTACAAAATTAACATTACTCTTAAGATGTTTATTTGTGTGAATATTACTATTCGCAAATTGTAGTACTCAAAAACAAGAGCAGTGCAAGCCTTTCCTGGATGATGGTCAACATTATTCCTGTGAAGCTCACAGAAAGTGAAATTTGGCAAAAAACTTGCAATGAATGAAATAAGATAACTATATTTAAGTATATGACAAGAAAAAATTTATTTTTCAAAAATATTAGAAATCATTGGAAATTTAAAAAAGAAATTTGCTGTATTGCTCAGACAATTAAAAGAGCATAAATAATTTTATTGGCTTTTAAGTAAAGATTGTAAACAAACAAAAGTTACTGAATTCGTAAATCAGTATTTCCTACCTTTTTAAGTATTCTTTTCATCATTTTCTTAGTAATATTAGATGTTGCTTTCCTAAATAACATATTGTTACCAAAGCTTCATTGTTCAGAGATGACATTAAGTAAATTCAGTTTGTGTGATAATAGAAATTATTCTTTTTAAATATGCAAACGATGTTATTCTTCTATATAACCAATGTTTCGTAAAATAACTTAATATATTCAAAATGATTATAAATGGTTGTTCCACCAAGAGTATGTAATTATAAAAATTTAATAATTATTCATTATTCACATATCAATTATTCATTGTCAATCACAATAAAGTATTAATAAATTAAAAAATAATAATAAAAAGAATTTCTACATGAAATCGTACAGCTCCAAATATTGAAATAATTTAATTATGTTATAAGAATGTAATATTTGCTCATTTATCATTATTTTATCCGTTTACTAATTGGAATTTTGGTAGATTTTGTAAGAAATGTTACCTATTGCAGTCATTAACATGGTGTGACTTTTGAAAAATTTCTTCATAACTTTTCATTATATGATCCCAAAAGCATCCCCACCTAAAAAGTTTATATGTGTTGTGTTTATTAAATTTTGTCCGCACAATAAAAGTCGCAATTATGCATGGATCATCTTCATACTCACCCAAACATGGAGATGATTAATATCTCAACAGGGATGGCAAATCGGACCAAAGGAGTGGAAATGGGGAGGGCTGAAAATTTTGAATACCTCCTTAACATGATTTTGATAAAAACAACTGTTAAGGAAAAATCACATTAAAAACTGTCAAAAATTACCAGATGAAAATGTTAAATTGTTTATTTGGAGTCTTCATTTATTTATTTTCAGTGACATTAGTGCAGTAGAACTTCATTAAAGCGAACACTCAAGGGGAAACCTTTTTTGAAAAACTGAGTAAACATACTTTATAAAATGAATGCTGTTTATTCTTCTATCACCTGATGTCACTTTTCAATCTTATATTTTTTATCTAATAGAAATGAACAAAAAATTTTAAAAATGTGAAATCTACACTTTGTATTTGATCTTATAATAGTCATAAATTTATCTGTATTTTTTTAGGATTTTGTACCTCAAAAGGAAAAACAGTGTAGTTATGCTTTTGAAATCCTGATTTTGGTATTAATAAATATTTAGTATGCATTTAAATAATATTAGCTGTTGAAATAATTTTCTTTTAGTGAAGTGGAATAATTGAAGAATATGTGGCAATAAACCCAATGTTACTAAGTTGTGTTCTTTAATGTCTAGTTTAAAATGAAGAGAATTTTAGTAATGTAAAGGATGAGTCTTACTTATGGATGCATGCTTGAAGACGAAATGATCTTTACATTTACAATAAGGACTCTTGTTGGTACAGGCAAAATTAGTTTATATGATCCAAGGAATATGAGGAGAAAAAAAAAGAAATTCATATGGTCACTTTAGCATTGAAAAATAAATTCCCACAATAAAAATTCTTGAAGGTTAACATTTGAAATCCTTATAATAATTTTAATTAAAGCAGCACGGGTAAATACTAAGTTAGGCTTGACAAATAATCCAACATCACAAAGAATCAACAACTAACTTTAAATACAAAGACGTGCATTTTAAGCAACTTTTGAGTTGGCATTCCAAACGACAAGCAAAGGTTCCATTTGCTAAATTAAATTGGCACTAAAGAACTTCACAATCATATTAATATCACATCAAACCAAATTCCAATTTAAAATTAACAAATTTTGTACATAAAAATAAATTTTGCATATAAATGCCCATAAAGTGAACAAAGTAATCAAATATAAAATTTACATTGATTAGCTAGTTAAAATAATAAAGTTTTAGTAAAATTAAATGAGGAGCAGTAATTTAAAAGAGGAATTTTAATTTGAAAAGTAAATAAATATACACATCTTGGAGAAAAAGTACATGTAATAACACTGAAAAATGTATTTTTAACACTCTTATTGTATCCTTTCATTTATATATGTTCTAAAATAGCTTGATTTTTTGTAATAGCTTGTAAAATAGAAATACAATTATCCGCTACGGTAATTATTAAAAATAAGTACAATCTAAATGTCGCATAAATGTTTGACATTCTTTTAGTAGCTTAGCGTAAATTTGTTCAAAATGTATAATTCATTAGCTTTGGATTTCATCTCTAATTGATAGCAAAAATTATCCAGCCAATGATACTTTGCATACAACTAATAAGTAATATGGTAATTTCAACGCTACATTTTAGCAAAACTTTTGTTCATTTGGCACTTTATGCAAGTAACACATTTTATTACAATTTGGCGCAATGGCGAGCTGCAGCAAGAGGCCTGCTTCTGAGGAACTCAAACAGAAACGAGACTTTGGGAGGAAAATAAATAAGTCAAAGTATGCAGTGGGAGTGTCATAAAAGACAAAGAATGATCTCCGCTAGCAGCTGATGAATGGCCTCAGCATTGCACTGCAGGATATATTGTGGGATTGAATCAAAGAAACTTAAAAGAGGATAAAAAAAATACATAAATCTTAAAAACCGTGAAAACTTGTTTATTCTTATAAAATTTTGTTTTATTTTTATTAGTTCAAAAATTTTATACCAACATATCTATGTTGTAAAAATATGCAGAATTAAACTCTTTGGATGCTCCCGTCCCCTCTCTAATTAAAGAAATTTTTAAGATGGTGTTTTTCCAAATGATTTTTTTATTGCTTTTTTTCCATATAGGTTTGTATATATAAAGTATTGATAAAATCAAAAATTGTGTAGAAATTAAATTTTTAAAAAATTGTAATTTTATTGAATTATCAATATAAAATATCTTGGGTGCTCATGATACATTTCGTTTTCAGGAGGTTTTGAATGTGATCAAAGGAAAATACCTGCTATGCATTCCTCATCACCAATAATTGTACACATACCTCCTTCACCTATACATTGTGATTTGTCAGATTCTGTTGAAAGTATTCAGGTAATAAATATTAGTTTTGAACAATTTTAACTAAGTTTTATTTTATGTTTAAATCTATTTGGTGTTTGTGTTATAAGATGATTTCAACTTTTTTTAAATCATGGCACAAATACATCCAAATTTAAACTTCCGTGTCACATTAAAATTATAATTGCGAAAATCGCATGAAAGTAATATTTGTCAATTTCAATAACACAAATGAAATTTTCCTTCAGAGCCTAAAGATGTCATTTCTTATATTTGCAAGGTTGAGGAAAGACTTAATTGTATAATAGATGAATTTGGTTTTCTAGAAGTAACCTTGTTTGTATATTATTTATAAAAAATAAAAATAAAAAATAAAAATAAAAAAATAAAATAAAATAAAATAAAAAAGGTGTAGGAAAGTTAATGAAAAATTATAAGTTTTGATGTTAACCACCTTGCCTGTTTTATGATTTTAGGCAATGATATTTGCCTGTTTCAATTTAGAATTTTTAATGGGAATAATTTCCTTTTTTGCTATTAAGTTTTTTACTTATTATTTCTATTTTAATCAAATTATTTTGTTATTCAGGGTTATGAAACTGCTTATGTAAAAGACACTAGTGATGAGTTTTTATCTGCTGAAAATGGTGAAGAACAAATTCTTGCTATAGAAGAAACTTTTGACATAGAATATGAAGTTGAAACAGATTCCAGTAATTCTACTTTGAGTGAAGACTCATCAGATTCAGATTCAGAAGAATTGGTTGATCATATAGTAATGTTTTAATTTTATTACTATTGTAAATAGTGAATATTTTATGGGGGGAAAAATCATAAAATATGCAATGAGTAATTCCAGTTGCCTTTCTCAAAACTCTTCAGAGAAATTGGAAATTTTAAATGTTGAAAATTAATATTAAAATCACCTATGCATTTTTTTGTTCTGAATTCTTGAAAAGGGTCAATAATTAAACTCAAAATGGCATTAGTAAAGTTCTGGGATTAATGAAATTTTGCTATTTCCAAAAGTGGAATCTTGTTTTAATAAAAATAATTTAGTTTTAAAAAGGTGCATATGCACTTTTTAAAGTCAGTGAGAAATATAGAAAGTAATTAAAAGTAATGCAATAATTTAATAGCAAATTTATAAAAATAAAAAATCACAGGGTTGCCATGCCACCTGGAAAACACAGGGAATTTTAAAATCCCCTCTCAAAACAGGGGAAATACAGGGAATTTTGAAAAAATCTGGAAAACACAGGGAATTTTTTTTCCTACTATATCCAAACATAATTTTTTTAAGCTGAATGTTATTTTATGCTATTTTTTAAGATAAAAAATAAACCAGAGTTGTGTATCAAAGTTATCCTATATTTTAATATAAATATTAATTTGAATGCATAAAGTAAGTAGCTTTTCCTCTTTTCTTTTCTTTTTTATTTCTGCATTTTTTGTGATATTATGTTCAAGATAATTGATTTCTAGGTAAGACTCTTTAAAATTTTATATTCTTTAAATTATTAGATACAAAGTTTTTTGATATTTTAACATTCATTTACAAATATTTCAAAGTATTTTTAGCAGACTGTTTGAGTATTGCTTTGCTGTTTATATTATTATTAATGTAAAATGTGAGATTTAATAAGTGTAACAACTTTAAAAGGTTTTTCATTTGCTCATATCATATAATGTATTATATTTGTTCAATTAATTGGTAATGGTAAATTATAAGATGTCTAATTAGCATACATTTTTGCACACTCAGCATAGAATAAACACGTTGCACTACAGGGAAAACACAGGAAATTTTTTTTTTTTTTCACGATTAGAGTGGCAATCCTGAATCAGTACTTTGTCTCTTTCTTTATGCATGTAATTTATTATTTGCAAATATATCTATGTATTTTATTTTTTAGGGGAAAAAAAAGTTAAAAATTGGCTTATTCAAGGTAAAATTTGTATAGATTATATTTTGATGTGGCTTCTTTCATTATTTTGAATACTTTTCATTGTTTGAAAAAGCTCTGTGTGCTTCAGTAATAATAGTGGGAGTTCTTTTCTTTGCTATTTGAAGAAAATCATCAAATATCCCTGGTTTTCAAAGTATTTTTTCCCTACTGAAAAAAAAAAAAAAAAAAGAAAGAAAGTGGCTTTATTTTAAAGCTGATGACCGAAAAACTGAAATTTCAGTTAATTGCTTTATATCCAGTTGTATGCAAAATTGTTAGAGAAAATGGAAGGAGTCGTTCTTTAAAATTTATTTATAGAAAACATGGGTTAATTAAGTTCCATAATATATTTACATTGCATATAAATTCATATATGCTGTTTTTTATTTACTATTGTTCATGTTAAATAGCATACAAAGGTAAAATGTTAATGTTTTTCCCCCAATTTTTTTTTTTTAATTAAGTTTTTTTATAAATAAACTTTCTATATGTAGTAAAAATCTTAAGATCCAGAATCTGTATTTTATATAAATGAAATTAAAATCAAGCATCATTTTTATTAAATAAATATCCCTTTCATAATTGTAACCCTTGTGATATGTTCTTTTTAGATGTAGTTACCTGGTCTTTTGAAAAGTTTAGAATGATGTAATATAGAGATTTCCACCATGAATATTACTTCAGACCAATGCACTATGAGTTGAAATTGTAAAAAAAATTCACTCGTCAGATAATAATGAAGTTGATAGCTAGGGACAACTATGAATTCCTTCTTTTATTTTTATCAAAAGTTTTGATTAAACTTGAAATATTTACAAATCAGGTTCGGTGTGGAACTGTATTAAAGTACCAGTTATATTCCGGGATTTTAGAGTTCTTCTCAGAGCGACCACAGATGCCCCAACTTCCTTTTTGTCGGTAATCCAGGGCTCTCAAAGAGTAGGTGTGCCAGCTACTTTAGCTGTCTGCAACCCCTTTCTCCCCCACTCCAGAGTGCTTTCACTCTCTTGGTCTCAACACAGACTGACTTTTCTTTGTCTTCTCTGCATCCTTCTCTTCTCTCCTCTCCTTGAGGCCCCTTTAGCCTTTTCCAAAACCCCCATTGGAAACCTTGCTTCTTTCTTCCACACCACCATTGCCATTCGATCGTCTGAAGAAGCCGAAACTTTTTCTCCTTGAGGTCGTTCAGGTGATTTAGAGCATCCACCTAGGCTGAACTGTATCAAAATGTCAACGTCAAGCAACAAAAAATGGTTCCAGACAATCAACGCCTAGGCTAGGAGTTCTATAGACTGTACTCAGAAAATTTGTCCATTGAATTGGTCTGACTTAAACCAACAGTAATTTAAAATTTCGCTGATTAAGTCTAATTAGGCTAAGTCTTTACAAAATATTTTATTTTTAGACGTATACTTGGGAAAACTACTATAAATATAAATGCACTGATGATGATGTGAAATGAATGATAGGTCGCAATTCTGCAGCTATTGTAAAAATTGAGGAAAAAGCAGAGCACTGTAGCAGCATATATTACAATCTTTTTATGTGGTATCTCAAAAAAAAAAAAAAAAAAAACTAAATTTCTGAAAAGGTTTAATGATGCCTTTAAAATAATAAACTGTACTTTGTTTGTGAAAATAAACAAACTGTTTGAAAAACTTCCAGATATGAGTCTTTGTGCTGTATTTTCATAAAGTTGAAACACTTACCCCAGAAATCAGTTTCAGTGTCAAGGGGAGATTAATCATCACAAAATCACCTGTATTACTAAAGCATTGTCTAAATCCCACATTTGTTTTTCCCGCTACAGTGGTTACATGTTGAATAATTTTTTTACATTCTTCAGCACTGATACTTTGAATGTACAAATGTTTTATGTAAGGCATTTTAAATGTTTTTTATCCCCAACAATGAAGTTGTTAACTTTTGCCCAAATCGATTCTATAATATTAATCTCTCAATAGTAGGGAGGAGGGGAGGGGGATAATCACAAGACATTTTTATTTTGTGCTTTTGTCAATTCATTCACAGTATACTTGTCATATTTATATTTAATTTCAAGCTCTAATTGTGTGCATAAAATATCAAATCAGTCTAAAAAGTTCTTAATTTCAGCATTTAAAAAATAGCAAGCAATGGAGATAAAAAATGGCAAAAACTCGGTTGTGTGTTTGGTGCTGCTGCCAAAGTGCCAGATGCTTAGTCATTGTCTATCTGCATATGCATTTGTTTAGTTTCATTATCTCATCTTATTGGGCATAATATATATAAAATCACAAGTTCTTAAAAGAATACTTATAAAATATATATGAAGTGATCTGCCTTTCTTGTCTCATGCCGAAGTAAAATGGTTATGTTGAAGAAGAGTTTGCTCATATGATAAGACTATATGCAGTGGTGGTAGTAAAAGAGCCATAATGTTTGAATGACAAAATTTTTAAATAATAAAGATTGGGTAATTCAAAGTGTGTTTGGCCGACATTTTAGCAAAATAATAAATAAATAAATCATTTGAACGAAAAAACTGTTACATTTTTCAATTCATTTATCAAAAAGGTCTTCTTTTATGATGAAATATATACTGGTTGGATTGTGAATAAAAGGATAATATCAACTTTTTACTCTACCTAAAAAAGAATGCAAACAGCCAATTAAATATATATATATATATATATTCTTGAGCATATTAAAACTTTGAAAGAACAATTTTATTTTTCCAACAGCTCAATAGAGAAAGGTTTTAGACAATTTTTAATTTTGCATTAAGTGTTAAGCGTTAACACAGAACAATCCAGTTTAAACTCAATGAAGCATAAGGTCCTGATTGATTAAATATCTCATGAGAAAGTTAGCACTGAATGTAACAATTAATCATTATCAAATGAAACTATTTAGATTCGAACCAGAAATTTCTTTGAGTTCATTATTATCTTATAATAAAGTTTAACTAGCTATTTTAAATGAACAATATATTTGATTTAACAGTTGATTACTCAGTGGTCCTTATAAGTACTGCCAGTACACCGAGTGGTTGGGAAAAATATCTTGTTTACTTTTAGTCTGTATAGTTAGTTATCCATCTTTTTTATCTGCTTTATAATGTAATTACTAAATTGTAGTGTAATAAATGTTTTTCCTAGTATTTATTTTCTGTTTCATTATTAATTTTTTATTGAAAATCAAAAAAGTATCAGCACTGTCTCTTAAGTTTTTTTAAATTTAAATAAAAAAAAATTAAAACTTTTAATTTTCTAATTTAATTTTACTAATTTTTCATGTCTAAATTAAAACTATATCAAAGTAATATTCTTTTTATTGTTAACTTGTGAGTATTCTCTTGTTATTTTAGCATTTTTTAAAGTTTAAATTTTATTTGAAATACCACGCGAGTTTTCTGTTACAAGAATATTTTAAGCATGCTATATACAAATGAACTAAATTTCTCATAGATGAGACTGTTTTTCTTGCAAATCCTTTAACTTTTATTGTAATAAATGAAAAAAAAAAAATAAACTTTACATGAAAAAAATTGCACTAGATTATAATACAATAGATAAAGAGTTAAACAAAAATTTTACTTAGATTTAAAATATTTTCAGGAAGAAGCAATAGTTAAATTCTTAACTGAAGTTGTTTATAAACCCAAGCCTGACAGTGACATAGAATTTTTTGCTGATGCAAGCTCTGATGATGATGAACAAAGTGATGCTGAGATAAGTGAATCTGTAAGTAAATATTTAACAGAAATACATTTTAATCATACCAAAAAATGCTTTGTAAATGTTCATTTAAAAAGTCACTTGTTCATTAAATATTTTATTCCTTTTATTATACACTATTACAAATTGTTGTCTTCTCTTTTTTTTTTTTTTTTTTTTTTTTTTTTTTTTTTTTTTTTTTTTTAAGGAGGGGGAGAAGGTCTAAATTATGCAAAAAATCGGACAAAACATACACACAATAATAATAATAATAAAAGTAATAAATGCATTCCACAGATGCATAATATCTTTTTAAAAATGATATTGTATTTTAACTACTTTTCAACCAACCAATTCTTCTCCACACACAATATTTTTCTCATTAAATTTTCAGATATTTTTACATGAACCCACAGTCACCCCTGTTATATTTCCTTGTCCAAGTAGTTACGTATAACACCAATGGTTCTCATCTTTTTTATTTACCACATCCCATGAAAGCATTCACAAAGTCACCATCCCCCCTCCGCCCCCTTCTTTTCCTCGTTCTATAAATTATGCATGTTATTACTGAAACAGTGAACACAGTGCAGTCAGCAGAAATGTAATAGTCTTAAAAATAATTATTCATTGCACACTTTTTAACTAATCAAAGAAATGTATCTTCTGTCTTAAAACTGGACTAGGACTTAACACTCTTGTATATTACCTACGTAATATACAAACTATTTAAAGATTTGCAGAGCAGCTTTTACAGCAGAAACGCTCATGCTGGTTCCCGAACCACAATGACACGAAAAAGAAGTTTAAATTTTGATATAAGTTAAACTGCAAAAGAAAAATTAATGTGTGGTGATATAAAAGATAACAAACAAAATTTAAAATCTAACAAAATATTTATTGAAGTCTTAAAACATAAACAAAAATAAAAAGATAAAATTAAAAATTAAAAAGATTTATCAATTAACTATATAACAATAACAATATGACTTATCTGCGTCTTCATTATATATCTGGGACTTCACGACATGAAAAAAAAAGAAAAATCAAAATGTCCAGGAGCTCATAGTATAACATATCTTCTTCAAAAGAAATACTTCTATCGTGAAAAACATTCGTTGATTTATTCAGAGCTCGCCATCCGCAAAACCACCAACAACGAAGTTAATGACCTTGCCGATTCTGAAAAAACATCTGGAAACCGATGACTTATTCTCCTCTTCAATCGACTTAACACTAGGTACATTAAAGACGTCGGCGAAAAACAACTTTAGAGTTAAAGACGAAAAACGCAAGCCATCAATATCAAAATTTCGTAGAAAAACTATAATGCAAACTTAACATAAACTATTTGGCTGCCTCATGAAATCAGTCGTAATTTATCACGTCAACATGTTGTAAAATCAGACATGGTGGCCAAGCCTACCGGCACATCTTAAAAGGGATAATCGAAACTGATTAAATCATCAATTCGCGATCCTTAAATACGCGTATCATTAACATGGGAAACAGTTAAGCACTAAAACAGCAATTCGAAATCCATTCACTTTCTGAATCTCATTAAGAAAAAGAATGACGTAAGAGTATCAGAATGATGTAACTTCTGATCGATGACGTCAAAGATCGGACACTTCGTTATCTCGTAACGGCCGTGTGAATTATGATCAGATAATGAAAGGAAGTGAAACTAGATTCTGAAAGGACTGTAAACAAAATATCGTGGATGAAATACGGCAGCTGTAAAATAATATATTCTAAAGAACTATTTAGGAGATTTAAAAGAATAAAGATTAAAGTTAAAAGGTATAATTTATTTCAATTAAAGATAAACTATTTTTAATAAAAAACTGCATTTTAATTTAACTTTAATTTCAGATAAAGAAACTTTATTTTTATTTAATAAACTTTAGGAATAAGATTTTAAAAGGAAATTATGGAAGTGTTGATAGTTGCATTTTGCACAGTGACAAGAACTAAAAACTGAGGAAATAGACAACATTTTCCTCGTTCTATAAATTATGCATGTTATTACTGAAACAGTGAACACAGTGCTGTCAGCAGAAATGTAATAGTCTTAAAAATAATTATTCATTGCACACTTTTTAACTAATCAAAGAAATGTATCTTCTGTCTTAAAACTGTTTTTAACACAATTCTATAAATGCAGTAAGGCTGTACGTCTTTATATACAGTAGACTCCCTCAAATCCGCACTCCTAAAATCTGCAACTCTCTAAAATCTGCACATAATTTACGGATGTAAAAAATGTAACACTCAGTTCAAATGTAGGTGCAAAATGTGACTTTTTTAGTTTTATATCAGTTCCATACATTTTTTAATTTGTAATTTTTTTAAAAGTTATTGAATTTATGCTTATTCATGAAGAAAGAATAATTTATTTCTGTAAAAATCAAGATGTTACTGATATCATTGATAATCACAAACTTACCAAATATATTTATATGTTAATCAAGCTTTTTTTTTTTTTTTTGTTATGAAATCTGTCTAAACCTGAAATAAAGCTTCGTTATTTCCTGATGTGAATTAGTAATGTACCTTTATGAGGCGAATTTCATTGAATAATTTAGGAAAAACACATTTCATCTTTATAATGAATATTTAATTGTACATTATTAACTTGACATTTGCTTTTATTATTTTAATCATTTTAAAAATTATCTAATTTTTTATTATTTTAGTTTATTACTTATTTTAATATTTTAGTATATTGTAAGCATTAATTATACTTTTGATTTCATTATTGATTAAATTCAAATTACTTTAAAAAAAATATAAACAAAGCAATGACCAGAAATCTGCAAAATTCAAAAATCCGCACAGTTTCTGATCCCAAGCTGTACGGATTTGAGGAAGTCTACTGTATATAGATATATAGACATACATCTTAGGCTTTTGGTGCCTTTGACTTTGTGCCTTGTTGTAGTTTTCAAACTTCTCTCAATGTTAAAATTATTATACAGTACAATCTGCATTTTTAACTTCACAAAATATCTTCAAGAGAGACATTGATAACATTTACAAATTTTATAATTCATTTTTGTAACTGATTAAGAGTTAATAAAAAAGCTTTGGACATTTTTTTCTTTAACACAATACTCAAGAAGCATTTCAAAATTATCATCTTCATTAGTTTTAAATAAACATTATGCCCCAGCATCATTAATTTTCTTCCATATATTATCTGATATCAGTGATGCCACTGGACTTGAAAAATACTGGGTCCCCAGGGCTTTTAAAATTCTGAATCGTTTTTTTACAAAAGTGGGTGCCCACTAAAATTAAGTCATATTTTTAGATGCAAAAATTGAACTTGTTCAATTGCAAAAGAAAAATGAAATGCAATAATTGTTTTAATTGTAAATAATTAATTAAAACCAAAATTAATTTAGTAAGAGAAATTTTCTTCATTTTTTAAAAAATAAACATTCAGTACACATTCAATTATAAATTAATGCTTATTTGAGTATAGAAGCTAACAAGTATCACTATTGTTTGCATTTCTTAAAAAGGGCAAGACTGATTTATTAAAAAAATACATTTTTGCTTTTAAAAAAAAAAACTTTTATTGAGTAGGGTTACTTTTGGTTTAATGACTAGGTGCTTTCAGGAGTCAAATTCATTCGGAAAGATTTGCTACAGTCAAAAACGGATTGTGAAGCAGAAAAATTAGTTTTTGGAACAGAAAAATTTCACTCCTGGAACTAACTTGTGTTTTTTCGTTTGGATTTTTTCATGATCTTTAGATGAAAGTTGTGGTTTTATCACGATCTTTCAATAAAATCTGCCTTTTTTTTTCCCCCAAAATTTGTCATTTTATCATGATTTTTTGTCAAAATCTGTCATTTTATTGCGATTTTTTGACAAAGTCTGCTCTTTTTTGCAATCTTTTGATAAAATTTGCCTTTTTATGTGATTTTTTGATAAAATTTGCAGTTTTTTTGCAAGTTTTACACAAAATTTGACGCTTATTGTGAGTCTTTTTTCAAAATCTGCCATTTTATCGCAATTTTTGGACTAAATTTGTTTTTTTTTTTCGCGATTTTTTGAGAAAATCTGCCCTTTTTTTCGTGATTTTTTGACGAAATTGGGCTTTTTTTTTTTTTTTTTTCGCGAATCTTGACAAAATTTATCGGACAGTCATTGTTTTGCGATTTTCTAACAAATTTTGCTGTTTTTTCGAGATCCTTAGGCGAAATTTCATGTCCCATTGGACACATAAGAGCTTTTTTTCCATCCCGTCACTGATTTTTTGCATATTTTACGCACTATAGCGCGTCCGCGGCATTGCTGGATATTAGTTTTTAAAATATATATGTATTTTACTATTTATGGTGCCTGCACTACTGTTACAGGCATTTACTATCTACCTATCTTTTTTAATAATATTTAATACTTAAGTGTAAATAGATTTTTTAAAAAAAATTAAAAATTTATTCATTTAATCATTTTGGCAGCATTTTGTTTTAAGCTTAAAAAAAAAAAAAAAAAAAAAAAAAAAAAAAAAAAAAAAAAAAAAAACATTCAGTTAATATGTGTATTTTTTAACTGCAATTCTTTCTCCACAATCCAAAAAGACAAAAGAAACTGATAGCGAATTTATGAATATTATGCATAGAGCCCTTAAAAAGTCAAATTACCCAAAGATAGTGCTTATGTCTTATGCTTGAAACCACTGTATTAGATATTAATATTTGGAACGTCAGTTCAAAGACAATGAACAAGCAGAGAAAACCTTGCCAACATACAAATCATTTGTGGATTCTAATTGGTTGCTCATGAACCAAGCTTCCCAACCATTATACTCTAGTCATCCATGTTTTTCATTTTTCTATCACTCTATAAATTGAATAACATGATGATGCGTGCCACACAAGTTAAAATATTTCCAGCAATTCAAGAGTTTCTCTGAAATACAGGATAAAGTATTGTAGTTCAGTAATAAATTATAAAATGTAAAAATCTGTGCCTTCAAGGACAAAAAATATCCCTATTGAATTATGAAGTTTTCTTGTTAGCCATGATGTTTCCTTAGTCTAAATTTATCATATAATTTTTCTGTTAATGTATTTCCCCATATTCCACAAATAATGTACATTTGGTAGTGTTCTGAAATATCAATTGAAATTAATATGTGCAATGATTACAGCTATTGGTTGAGGGGAGGGGATTCTAATAGCATCTATCGATTGTTGTAAAAATAAAAGTAAAGTTTATCAATCGGTTGCAGAAACACTCTGTGATATCGATCGATTGATTACTCATAAAGATCAAGAATTCTGTAAATCGGTTAAAAGAAAAAATTACACAAAATTATATCAATCCTGATTTTTTGCCCTGTACTGATAACAAAATTTTAATTCTTACTAATTTTAACTCATTTACTTAATTTTAATTCATTACTAAGAAAATCATATTGTAAAAATAAATTATGTAACCTTTATTGCAATAATTTTGCATAATTAAATGCAAATGCTGTAAGTAAACTTTAAGGATTCAGAGAAAAATTATAAAAATTATTTAAAAGTATAACTTGTATGGCCTGTTCTGTTGGCCATATCATCCATGTGGGATTTATAAATTGATAACACTAGTTTACAGTACATCTGTTGCCGAAAAAATTTTAGCTGTTGCTGAATACATATGATATGCTATTTTCAAAAATCTAATTAGAATATTTTAATCAGCTCTAGTTTCTGAGTTTCAGCTATGTAGGTATTAACCAGAAAAAAACAAGTATTTACTAAGAAAAACTTTACTAAAAAAAATAATTAATCATTGAGTTCTAAAAAACCTCGTTTAAAAGCTCTTCTCCAGTGTATAGACTTTGGAAAATGACGTATCAGAGACCAAAGTCAATATCAGACTAACAATAGTCCATATTTTATCCCAGAAACCCTGATAGCGCTCTTCCATGATGCGTAAGTCTTGATACACACGCACTGCCTGCTCTTCGCTCATATCTCCTAAATTTTCCAGAAACCTGTTCAGTTGACTATGAAGGAAGTGAAGTATTACACCCCATATTTTTTAATTGTAGCAGAAGGTCTTCTACAAGTTCAATATAATTTTCAAATTTTTTATTTCCGAGAAAATTCTGCATTACAGAGATTTTTTTCTTTTATTCTTGATGCTAACAATTCTGAAGCTTATTTAGAACGATTTAAATATCTTACAAGATCACTAACTCATTTTGGGAAAAGCATTTTGGCTCATTTGACATACCTTCAAAATCAGTATCATTTTGTGATGAGCTTGGTCCTTCAATGTCTTGTTCTAATGGTTCAGATATATTTTTAGGCTCTGAAGAGTCAGGTGAACGCTCCACTGGACGCTGAACACAACTAGTACTTGGGTACTGCCGTTTAGCTCGATTTTTAGTGCTTAAACTGTTTTCATTCACGCTACAAAAATAAGTCTTCGAGAATGATTTCATGGTTCTTGCCAAATAGTCGGTGTTCCAAATTTAATGGCACTTCTTTTACCACTTTTCCATAATCTTAAATATTCCATACACGATTTACAAACGCAATTGGGAGCCCAAGACTTCTCGTTTTTATCCAAAAACATCCCAAAATAGGCATTTTTTACCAACTCTGTTATTACTTTTCTACAATTGTTAAACACATATTCTCCGCATATATTAGCAAAAATGATCTGGATTGTTTAAACAACGTCTCCTTGAACTACTCATGATGCAAAAATGTGAGAAACAAATTTTAACACAGTAAAATACCCCTGTTATCGATTAATATGTATGCTTAAATTATAAAAATCAAAAAGTAACTCGAGCTGCTCAAAACATTTTCCAGTTAGATTTAACAAAAACAAGTCATAAGTTAACATTATCAACCACAGAATTCATGGCAACAGACAAAAAGTTTAATTTTGTAAACTAGTGTAATCATTAATAAAAAAATTACATCTAGTGTCTAATTTATTCTCTCTCTCAGCCCTAGAAATAATGTATGTATAAAAATTAACCATAAATTTAAATGATTGTCATTTTATGATTTTAAGATTAATATTAAGAATAGCTTTCATTTGCTTTAAAATTCTGAATGGTTGTCTTCTATATAATATTACTGCTTCTAGGATTTTTGGAGTTGTCCAAAGTGCAACATAAAAAATAGACCTACTGTGAGGTATTGCTTAAAATGTTTTCAACAAAGACGTAATTGGTTGTCTGATAAACCATCTAATATGAGACGGAAGAACCGTAGGTCTCGTGGTGATTTTAATGGAGTTAAAGATAAATCTTCAGAGGTATGCATTATATTTTGTTTAATTAAAATATTGAAAATGTGTTAGGTTCTTTGATATCTCAAATTTCCTCAATCCCTCAAGCCTGGAATGCTTCACATTTCTGAATTATCCACATACAATTAAATATTTATGCTTTTATCTTTCTTGTTCAACAATCCAACTCTGCTTATTGATTTTTTAGACAAGCATCATTTATAAAGTGTATGTGTAATTTTATTTGAGGTGTTAAATTGTTTATCTTAGCTTGTCAATTTATATTTTAATACATAAAATATTCAAGCATATACAGTCGAACCTGGTTAAGACTCATTTTAAGGAAGTGGATTAAAGTGAGTCGCATATTAAGCGGGATCACATATTGTCATGATTTGTATAATGTTGCAGAAACTGTACTTATTTAAAATTTTTAATTGGCTAAATAAACTTGAGAGTTATGTTTGCAGTCAAAAAGTATGTCTTTATATATATTTAGATTAAAATTTAATTGTATTCCCATTAATTCATTGTTTCTTTTTAAATAGCTGTTGGAATAATAATTGAAAAAATACCAATTGTTGTTTAACCCAATGCAATGAAAAATAAAACAAAAAATATTTTTTACCAGATTAAAAATTTTTTTAAACAGAAATAAAATAAGGTTGAATTTTTGATTCAATCCAGTTTTTAAAATCATATATAGTTCTTGTAATATTTAGTATAATCTGTCCTTTTTTATCTAAAAAAATTAAGGGAAAGCCAATGTAAATGAATTATCGAACTGCAGTTGTATTTGTTTAATCTTTGAATCAATAATATGCATTATGAAATATAGCATTTTTATAATGAGCACTAAAACCTCACTAATGGCATACATGATCATCTCTAATTGTAATAATTTTTATGACTTATCTGAGTAACTTGAATTTGTCTATATTTCTGTGTACAATATATATGAAACGAAAGACAAAGGATGTTATAAAACTTAACCGAAAAAGAATTTCAGTTTTGCTAATTTCGCAGTTTTTTATTTTATTCATATTTCTTCCACTATCTCCGATTAGTAATTTTTACCTTAATTAGTTTGTTATTAAATAAAGAAAATAATACTATTAAGAAGCAAGTGTTTTCTTTTTATCTGAATAATAAAAAGAAATTACTAAATTTTCTAGAAGAGAAAAGGACTTTGCATCTTGATCAATAAATTCATGTCTTAGGTGGGATTTTTTTCCTTAGAAGATTGAAATTTTATCATGTATTAAGCGGTATCACATATAATAGCTGTTTGCGTATTAAACATAATGTTTTTGTATTAATCCTATGGACAATGTTCAAATAGATTTGAAAAAAATTGCATATTAAACAGGATCGTGTATTAACCGTGAGCGTCTTAATTGGGTTCTACTGTATTTTAGAAATAACTTGTTGAACAATCCAGTAACAAACATCCTTTAAAAAAGAGTGCATATGAAAAAGAATTAAAACTGTGTATTTTCTAATGAAAAAAACTAATGCATTCCATGTAGGGAATTCAAAGCTGAGCCTAATTTTTGCTTGGTGTAAATGAAATTCCTGTATTATAGAACTGATCTTGGAAAATTGCGAACAAGAATTTTTTGAAAATTAGTTTCTTTTTTGTTCAATAACTAAATAAGGTAATCTTTTAGAAATGATAATTTGTGAAATCTATGCTTTCAAATGAATTTATTATCTTTTAATCATATATATTAAACAAGCAAATAATTTTCCCGATATTGAATAATATCATAAATGACTTGACCGATTTTTATGAAACTCGCATGCTGTACTAATCAAGCACAAGAAAAAAAAATCTAGTTAAGTTTTAAATTCAAGAAAATTTATTTTTACAGTGTAAAATACGATCAGAGCTGATAATGTATTTTACTATAAATTAATAAATTCTCAAATGATTTTGGTGAAATGTGTTTTCTCTACTAATTCTAGCACAAAAAAGCAAACTAGAAAGGCCTCTAATTCAGCGAAGTTCGTTTTGGCTGTTTGAAACAAAATCAGTGCTACAAATCCCAAATGGCTCTATCTTTTTTTTAAGTAGGGGAGGGGGTAGTTTTTTTTTTTAAAAATTTATTTTATCTTCCTTCCATAATCGGAATTCTCTCTGTATTTGTCATTTATCATGAACACATCAAAGAATGCTATCCATGATGGTGCTAACGGTTTGCCATTTACACTGAATCGAGTGCAAGATAACGGCTTATTGGAGGCCCTGAGTGCACCAAAATTTTATTTAACTAACTAGAACAAATACATTTTTTTCACAATGTTTTTATTTGGTGAATTTACAGAATTTTTATAAACGTTAATAATGATTTATTAGCCATAACCATATTCATAAGCATTTCTTGATAACTAACTGCACTTTCTTTTGCATACTTAAACTCACTACCAATTTTTTAATAACAAACATGACTATAGTTTGATGCTATAGTATTACATCCCGGTGCAAAATTAGCAGCAATCTTAAATAAAAGAGGATTTTACTGCTTAACTTGTCATATAATTGCTAAAATACCTACCTCAATTTTGCTGCCAGCTATGGACACAGACAATGATTGTTGATGAGTAATATTTTTTAATTTTTATAAAATCTGGAGAATAGCATGATGTAGGGCAGAGAGGTTGACGTTTGAACATTATTTTAGAAAATCAATACAATTCATACTTGAATTATGTTTATTGCATTTTAAATATTACATAATAAAAGTAATGCATTTCTTCATCATATGGACCAGAAATTAAAAGTTTTCCAATTAAATAAGTTGTGAGGATTTAAAAAGTTGAAGGATTTTTGTTCAAACCTGCTCCATGTAGGGGTACCTTTTGAACAAGAAGGGGGTACCTTTGAACAAATGAATAAAATATAAAAATATTGAAAGTTGTTATAAAAATCTGCATATGTTTCAATATGAATAAAATTAAATAACTTTATTTTATTGAAATTACTAATTTTTTTATTATTTAGCCAAAGTTAAATCCATCAAAGTTTATGTCAAAACTCATTGTTGAAACATCACATACTGACCCTCCTGTTATGTTTATGTGTGAGAACTTTTTTACAGTATCCTTGAAATACACCAATGTAATATCTGATGCTTCTGGAAAATTAAAATTTTTCATTCACTGTTTTTATGAAGAAACCTGATATAAAATATGACAAACCTGCTAAATCAGGAATCATTATTGTCTGTCCAGTATTTGCAATTATTCAATAAACGAATGCAATAATCAATTTAAACTTGAAACTTCCCATCACTGATACATCCAGAGGTTGGAATCTATGAGTGCTGTAAGGGGAGATTGCTAATAGCAGGGCTGTCCAACGCGGCGCCCTTTTGAAGATTTCCAGTTATTAGGATTTTTAGAAGTAAAATTCTGTATTCTATAAAATACAAAATTGTGAGTAAAAATTTTACAACTTTATTTCCTTAAGTTTAGATTTAAAAGGGAGAAAAATACATGCCTTGCTTGCAGTATTGTTCATACAAAATGGTGCAGCTTTGTATACTTATATCATTGAAGCAGTAGTAATGTATAGCTATATAAATTTTTAAAAAATAATTTATTTGAAGGAAAATATTTAGAGTGCTCAAAGGTGCCTCCTTCTCCCCTACCTCACATAACCGCATTAATTTGAAATGTGTGTAGTTTTAAAAATCACATTCAATTTTCTTGAATTTTTTGCTACATATATAGTTGGCAACTTGTAAATTGGGCTGTACAATATATGGGTTTATTCAATATATGTACGTACAATATTAGGTCTTGCTTAACAAAAAAAAAAAAAAAAAAGAAAGAAAAAAAAAAGAAAAAAGAATCTTAAAAAAGTGTGGAAAAAGACTAAATTTGTCTAAGGATTGCCGAAAGAATGCAAATATTGTCAAAGGGCTGTGATAAGAAAGTAAGTTTTGTCAGAGTATCTCCCAAAAACAATTTTATGAAATAGTCATAAAAAGAATGCAAATTTTGTCAAAGAATAAGAAAATAAACAACAAATTTGTGACAGAATCGCAGAAGAAAGTGCAAATTTTGTTAAAGAAACAAGTTAAGAATGCAAAATCATTTAAAAGATTGTGAAATGAATGTGAATTAATTTAAAGGATTATGAAATGAACTTAAATTTCATTAAAGGGTCACTTTAAAGATGCAAATTTCTTTAAAGAATAATACAATATAATGTTACAGGCACATACACTCATGTTAGAGGTCTGCACGGGCCGGGTTCGGGCCGATTTCCAATAATGGCATTCGGGCCGGGCTCGGGCCTTACTTCTGAAGACTCGGGCCGGGCCTAGTCACTAATCCTTCGGGCCGGGCTCGGGCCTTATTTTTTTTGCTGGACGGGCCGGGCCTAACTTTTTTTTCCGTACAAAGCCGAGACTGATTCCATTCTTCCTAGTTTTCATGGACCAAAATAATCAGTTCCTATTGAATCTTCCTATATGAAAATCCTTTTCTCGACTTTTTATAAATCAGTAATATTTGGCTTTGTCCAAAAATGTTTGCAAAGAAGGCATATACTTTTAAGCTGTCATTATTCTACAATTAAACATTAGAATTTATTCCTTTTAAAAAACCGTAGATTACTAGGCGTTTTAAAATAGAATTAAACACACACACACACAAAAACATGATTATGACGGAATTTTTTTTTAAACTGAAAACTGAAAGTTTCTTTTAAAATGTTCATCCATGCAAAATGAATATAACAATACGGGAGAAAAATATATATTAAACATTTACATCTGTTAAGAAGGGAATGTATTTTTTTTTTTTTCGTTCCAAAGCGATTTCGTCTTTGGAAATTTTACCATATACCGCTTTTTCGACTTTTTGTCTCCACTACAGGGAATATGGATTAATAATACTAGAGATAACTGAAACATTTACATACAACAAACAAAGATTCATTTAAAAGCGTAAATATCGCAGCCTACGGTACTTCTGCATAAATGGAGATTATAAACATGAAAAAAAAAGACTAATATAATTTTTTTTTGGTCAGAACTCTTCCATAAGATTAAAGATCAATGTTCTGTAGAAATTCCCTTGAGCCGGGCCGGGTTCGGGCCGAATTTTAAACTTTTTTCCGGACCGGGCCGAGCTCGGGCCGAAATTTTAACTTTCGGGCCTGGCCGGGTCGGGCCAATTTTTTTTTTCGTTCGGGCCGGGCCAATATTTCTTTCGTTTGGGCCGGGCCGGGCCCGGGCCGAAATTTTAACTTTCAGTCCGGGCTCGGGCCTGGAAATTTCGGCCCGTGCAGACCTCTAACTCATGTAAATATGAATACATCCTTCTTGACTTACTAATGTTTTACTTATAGTAACTTTAACTTTCCTATGATTATTATTATTAATAAAAAGAAGGTAAATAAAAGTTCAAATAGTGCTTTTTTTCTTTTTTTCACTTATTTATAAATATTCAATGATTATCTTGAAAATACCATCTTATTTTTGATAAAATTCATTAAATTAGCACAAACAAAGAATTTGATTATGAAAAAGTTTTTTTTTTTTTTTTTTACCTTAACAGAAAGTTTACACAAATAAAAAATGTTTTTTGATCTGTTCATTTTTTGAGGGTGGGAATAGGAAAGAAAAAAAAATTATTTAAGCCTTGTTTTTAGGAATTCTAAATTATTTCTCAATGTATAGATATAATTGTAAATTAACATTAAACTATTAATTGACAAAAATATACTTTTTAATATTACTGTCTCTGTTTATTTTTATTATAGTTTATTATTCTTTCAAGTGTTTCGTTGTTGCAGTTTCGCAGCTCTTTGGCATGTGTGGTGCATCATTAAATCCATTGTTTTTTCATCTGTCATACTATTATACCAAAGTTAGAAATTAGCAGTTATTAGTCGTCAAATGCAATTAAGTTATTGCATTTTGCGACCACAAAATTATACCTAATTGTTAAATTTGTCACTTGACTTTATTTCATTTTGACTTTTGTTTAACAAAATGTTTTGTTTAAAAACATTTGTTCTTTAGCACAAATTTCTCTCTAATATTAACTCATGGTCAAGTTAGGAGACCCAATTAGAAAAACTAAATTTTATCTTGATTTCAATATTTTAAAATAATGGTTGTATGATTGTTTAAAATAAATATTGTATAATAAAATTATATTTTTTATGCATAAGGGGTTTTTGTTATAGAGGTCTGCACGGGCCGGGCTCGGGCCAATTTCCAATAATGGCATTTGGGCCGGGCCGGGCCGGGCTCGGGCCTTACTTCTGAAGACTCGGGCTGGGCCTAGTCACTAATCCTTTCAGGCCAGGCTGGGCCGGGCCTAGTCACTAATCTTTTCGGGCCGGGCTGGGTTCGGGCCTTCATTTTTTTGCTGGAGTATCGGACCGGGCCTAACTTTTTTTTTCCGTACGAAGCCGAGACTGATTCCATTCTTCTTAGTTTTCATGGACCAAAATAATCAGTTCCTATTGAATCTTCCTATATGAAAATGCTTTTCTCGACTTTTTATAAATCAGTAATCTTTGGCTTTGTCCAAAAATATTTGCAAAGAAAGCATATACTTTTAAGCCGTCATTATTCTACAATTAAACATTAGAATGTATTCCTTTTAAAGAATCGTAGATTACTAGGCGTTTTACAATGGAATTAAACACACACACAAAAAAAAAAACATGATTATGACGGAATTTTTTTTTAAAACTGAAAATTGAAAGTTTCTTTTAAAATGTTCATCCATGCAAAATGAATACAACAATATGGGAGAAAAAATATATTAAACATTTACATCTGTCAAGAAGGGAATGCATTTTTTTTTTGTTCCAAAGCGATTTCGTCTTTGGAAATTTTACCATGTACCGCTTTTTCGATTTTTTGTCTCCATTACAGGGAATATGGATTAATAATACTAGTGATAACTGAAACATTTACATACAACAAACAAAGATTCATTTAAAAGCATAAATATCGCAGCCTACAGCACTTCTGCATAAATGGAGATTATAAATATGGAAAAGAAAAGACTAATATAATTTTTTTTTGGTCAGAACTCTTCCATAAGATTAAAGATCAGTGTTCTGTAGAAATTTACTCGAGCCGGGCCGGGTTCGGGCCGAATTTTAAACTTTTTTCCGGATCGGGCCGAGCTCGGGCCGAAATTTTAACTTTTGGGCCATTATTTTTTTCGTTTGGGACGGGCCGGGCCCGGGCCTGGAAATTTCGGCCCGTGCAGACCTCTATTTTGTTATGCTTTTTTCCTTTCTTATATGTTTTTAAAACAAAATACTGTTACAAAAATGCTTTAATATTTTAGTACATCTTCCCTCCAGAAAAAGTACTTATATAGGATATGTGAAAATCCAGACTTTCATTTATTTGCTCATTTTTTATTTTCTGGTGTACTTTCAGTTTTGGAATTTTTTATTAATATTATTATTAAGCTTATCCCTAATTGTATCTAAAGTACTAAATGTCTTTCTGTTACATAAGTGCTTAATAATCTGTTTTGTATGCATATTAACTTTATAAAAGTAATCAAGATTTTTATAAAATCCGAATATTGTGTTTCAATCAGGTTTTGCACTTTTAAAGAAAACCAGCTTTTGTTTTGTTTTAGTCATTAACACAGCATTATTTTGGTATTCTTGGTTGCCGATGACAATATGGAATCATCCTTCCATATTGCCAATTGATTGTTTAAATGTACACACAAGTATGCAATTCATTACATACCTGAGTGCATTTAATCAGTCTGTGTGAAATTTTCTAACTACCCATGAACTTTTACAAAAATATTGCTATGTGCCTAGTTTCCTAGTGGTTTAGTCATTTAAATAAGAATTGTAAACGTTTTAAGAAATATTGAATTTTCTTTTCGTAGAAGCTTTTGAGACTTTCTTTCCCATAAGTTTAATATGTCAGTGATGTGTTCAATTATTGTGGTATTTTGCAAACCTATTGCTTTCACTCTGTTGTTGAATTTCTTTGAATGCAACTATTAATGCTGTTAATGAATCAGTTTAAGAATAGATTTTCAGTTTAAGAATCACTTGTTTGAGAATATCGCCTGAATATCTATCTGCTGATAGTTCAAAAAATGAATACATTTTGTTGTAGTATTTTTTAATTTTAAAGGGATATAGTCTTTTTTCTCATTAAAAACTATTTTCTGTGGTGTAAATAATTTCCTTACCATTTTTATTTAATTTTGTTATTCCTTTTAAATTATGAAAGGATGATATGATTTGATTGATCAACTAAGCATAAAATCAGTTGCATATTTGCTTAAATAATAATAGTATTCCGATCTTAAAAACTAGTCGTTGGGGGCCACCATAATACTTACCCATCATGAATATGCATAATATAATATAGGAAAATAAAACATGTGAAAACTATTTATACAATGCTTCACAATTCCAAAACAAAATTTAAACGTATATTTTAATACTATTAATATACATAGTAATGCTCTATTTATGAATTGCTGATGAACCCATTTCAACAAATTATATAAAATGCGAAACTACTCAAGTAGTATCAAACTGCATAAAAGAAACATCCTAATACCTCCAAAAAAAAAAAATTCCTATTAACTAACAGTTTCCTGCGTCGGATTAAGCATCTCATTTCCAATTTAAATATACCTCTATGAAATACAGGGTCACGAAAAATCGAAGAATGTGGAAAACAGGATTACAAATATCTGGGCTACTAATAATCCGATCGACTTTGTTCTTTATGAAAAATTTGTATTATTTTATTGCCTTTTAATTCCACTCCTTAAAATACAAAATTTCGAAAATTTTTATATACCTTTCATCAGAACAAATTTTTCAAGAGCTTTAAAAAAAATAGTTCTGGATAACCGAGGTTATTGATATTAAATAGGCTTCGTCCCATTCTTACATACTAAGCACGTACAACATTTCAAGTCTCTATCTCAATTTCTTCGTGAGATAGAACGTTTACAGACAGACAGACGGACGGCAAATTTTTTTTCTAAAAATATGTTTTTCGGCATCTCCACTATCTGAAACATGTAAATCCGTCAAAAATTTTTTTTCGATTTTCAAAACAATTGCAAGACTTACCCTATACTATGTATGATGGGTAAGTAATAAGGAATATCTTCTTTCTAAAGAGCTAACTTGAATCGGTCATTTCAAAAACTATACAATTTTAATTTTCAATTTAAAAAATTTCAGTTAACTTTTCAATAAAAATTATTACGCACAAACTGTGGTTTTTAAATAGGAATTTAAAAAAAAAAAACTTTTGCACATTTGTTGTTTTTGCAAGAAATTGAATTTATTGCTTTTGAATAATACGTAGTGGGAAAAAAACAAAACTAAATTTTTAATAGGTGTTTGACTAAGACATAATATAAAGGGAGGCCACACACCTGTGAAACATTGAGCGAAAAAACATGAGACATGCGACAATTTCACCCTGATAACAAAGAAATAAAGAATACTGCCCAGTTAAACTGATGGCATTGAGCTCACAGGCTACAAATACTAATTGTACATTAAAGCCTTATATTCTCAAGGGTTAATTCCGTTAAAAAATTAAGAAAGGGAAACAGCTCTCTTCTTTCCTCTTTTTTTATACTTAATCATTGAACCTCCTATACTATCAAAGACATGCTTTATCATATAAAAAATCTATATCCAAAATTCAGAGCAAATTAGATAATTCTTAATAAAAACCCATTTAGCATTTATATAATTTAAAAGGAGTTATCCCCCTCTTTTATACTTAACCATTAAACTTCCAAAACTATTCAGAGATTTGAACGAAATCTGAAAATTCTGCTTGAAAAACCCATTTATATAAATTAAGGGGGGGGGGCATTAGAACCCCTGTTCCCCCTATTTATACTTATACAATGAACACCTAATAACAGTCACTGAATCGCCTCATCTGAATGATCCTAATCTAAATTTTGAACGAAAACTTAATTCTGCATGAAAATCCCATTTATATCAACTAACGGGGGGGGGGGGGGGATTAGAACCCCTGTTCCCCCTATTTATACTTATTCAATGAACACCTAATAACAATCACGGAATCGTCTCATCAGAATGATCCTAATCTAAATTTTGAACGAAAACTTAATTCTATATGAAAATCCCATTTATATCAACTAACGGGGGGGGGGGGGGGGGGGATTAGAGCCCCTGTTCCCCCTATTTATACTTATTCAATGAACACCTAATAACAGTCACGCAATCGCCTTATCAGAATGATCCTAATCTAAATTTTGAACGAAAACTTAATTCTGCATGAAAATCCCATTTATATCAACTAACGGGGGGGGGGGGGGCATTAGAACCCCTGTTCCCCCTATTTATACTTATTCAATGAACACCTAATAACGGTCATGGAATCGCCTCATCAGAATGATCCTAATCTAAATTTTGAACGAAAACTTAATTCTATATGAAAATCCCATTTATATCAACTAACGGGGGGGGGGGGGGATTAGAGCCCCTGTTCCCCCTATTTATACTTATTCAATGAACACCTAATAACGGTCACGGAATCGCCTCATCAGAATGATCCTAATCTAAATTTTGAACGAAAACTTAATTCTGAATGAAAATCCCATTTATATCAACTAACGGGGGGGGGGGATTAGAACCCCTGTTCCCCCTATTTATACTTATTCAATGAACACCTAATAACAGTCACGGAATCGTCTCATCAGAATGATCCTAATCTAAATTTTGAACGAAAACTTAATTCTGAATGAAAATCCCATTTATATCAACTAACGGGGGGGGGGGGATTAGAACCCCTGTTCCCCCTATTTATACTTATTCAATGAACACCTAATAACAGTCACGGAATCGTCTCATCAGAATGATCCTAATCTAAATTTTGAACGAAAACTTAATTCTGCATGAAAATCCCATTTATATCAACTAACGGGGGGGGGGGGGGCATTAGAGCCCCTGTTCCCCCTATTTATACTTATTCAATGAACACCTAATAACAGTCACGGAATCGTCTCATCAGAATGATCCTAATCTAAATTTTGAACGAAAACTTAATTCTACATGAAAATCCCATTTATATTAACTAACGGGGGGGGGGGGGATTAGAGCCCCTGTTCCCCCTATTTATACTTATTCAATGAACACCTAATAACAGTCACGGAATCGCCTTATCAGAATGATCCTAATCTAAATTTTAAACGAAAACTTAATTCTGCATGAAAATCCCATTTATATCAACTAACGGGGGGGGGGGGAGGCATTAGAACCCCTGTTCCCCCTATTTATGCTTATTCAATGAACACCTAATAACGGTCACGGAATCGCCTCATCAGAATGATCCTAATCTAAATTTTGAACGAAAACTTAATTCTGCATGAAAATCCCATTTCTATAAATTAAGGGGGGGGGCATTAGAACCCCTGTCCCCCTATTTATACTTATTCAATGAACACCTAATAACAGTCACGGAATCGCCTCATCAGAATGATCCTAATCTAAATTTTGAACGAAAACTTAATTCTGCATGAAAATCCCATTTATATCAACTAACGGGGGGCATGAGCCCCCCGTTCCCCCTCTTATACATATCGAATGAACTCCAAAAACTAATCAGGGAAGCGCCTTGTCAGGATATACCTACATACAAAATTTCAAGTGGATCCGATATTTTTATCATGAGTTATCGCGTTACGCACATACGCACATACATACAGAACGGACGGGCACATAAGCTCTCAGGCTATGATAGCCTGTGAGCTAAAAACCTGTTTGACTGCGACATGTTGCACGATTTTTGACGCATGTCTCGCTAGTGTGTGGCGTGCCAAAGACATAAAATTTTAACACATGCAACTTTTAAGGTTTACATTAAGCATATGTGATAAGTGTGAGATTTTTAAACCATTATTTCCCAATAGAAATATTCACTTTATTTAAAACAGGGTTTTCATACTCATTGGAAGATGTTTATAAATCTTTATTTTTATTTCGTTTTAATTGCTTTTGAAAGTACTTTTCAAAAGTAGTCTTTAAATGTCCGTATTTTTCTTTGAAATGCAGTTTTCAAATGACCCAATATTTTATTTAGAAATGTCATAATGGTGATAAAACTGCTAAAAATTTACTTGCTATAATTTTTTCTTTAAAATATAAAAGTATATTATGAAATGTAAACTTTATTCTTAAGGCCCCTGTCCTCGCTCGAGGAAACGCTCGCGAGCTAATGCTATTCCTATGGGGAAGCATTTTTCTAATAACTCTTTCGCATTTTGGCATTTTTGAATAAATTTTTTTGCATTGGATAGCTGAGGTGCATGCCGATAGCGCATCTTTTTTACTTTTTAGCTCACAGGCTATCATAGCCTGAGAGCTTATGTGCCCGCCCGTTCTGTATGTATGTGCGTAACGCGATAACTCATGATAAAAATATCGGATCCACTTGAAATTTTGTATATAGGTATATCCTGACAAGGCGCTTCCCTGATTAGTTTTTGGAGTTCATTCGATATGTATAAGAGGGGGAACGGGGGGCTCATGCCCCCCGTTAGTTGATATAAATGGGATTTTCATTCAGAATTAAGTTTTCAAAATTTAGATTAGGATCATTCTGATGAGGCGATTCCGTGACTGTTATTAGGTGTTCATTGAATAAGTATAAATAGGGGGAACAGGGGTTCTAATCCCCCCCCCCCCGTTAGTTGATATAAATGGGATTTTCATGCAGAATTAAGTTTTCGTTCAAAATTTAGATTAGGATCATTCTGATGAGGCGATTCCGTGACTGTTATTAGGTGTTCATTGAATAAGTATAAATAGGGGGAACAGGGGTTCTAATCCCCCCCCCCCCCCCCCCCCCCCGTTAGTTGATATAAATGGGATTTTCATGCAGAATTAAGTTTTGGTTCAAAATTTAGATTAGGATCATTCTGATGAGGCGATTCCGTGACTGTTATTAGGTGTTCATTAAATAAGTATAAATAGGGGGAACAGGGGTTCTAATGCCCCCCCCCCCCCCCCCGTTAGTTGATATAAATGGGATTTTCATGCAGAATTAAGTTTTCGTTCAAAATTTAGATTAGGATCATTCTGATGAGGCGATTCCGTGACTGTTATTAGGTGTTCATTGAATAAGTATAAATAGGGGGAACAGGGGTTCTAATGCCCCCCCCCGTTAGTTGATATAAATGGGATTTTCATGCAGAATTAAGTTTTCGTTCAAAATTTAGATTAGGATCATTCTGATGAGGCGATTCCGTGACTGCTATTAAGTGTTCATTGAATAAGTATAAATAGGGGCAACAGGGGTTCTAATGCCCCCCCCCCCCCTCTTAATGCCCTCTTAATTTATATAAATAGGTTTTTCAAGCAGAATTTTCAGATTTCGTTCAAATCTCTGAATAGTTTTGGAAGTTTAATGGTTAAGTATAAAAGAAGGGGATAACTCCTTTTAAATTATATAAATGCTAAATGGGTTTTTATTAAGAATTATCTAATTTGCTCTGAATTTTGGATATAGATTTTTTATATGATAAAGCATGTCTTTGATAGTATAGGAGATTCAATGATTAAGTATAAAAAAAAGAGGAAAGGGGAGAGCTGTTTCCCCTTAATTTTTTTTTCGAACGGAATTAACCCTTGAAAATATAAGGCTTTAATGTACAATTAGTATTTGTAGCCTGTGAGCTCAATGCCATCAGTTTAACTGGGCAGTATTCTTTATTCGATTTTGTTTGCAGATATATTTTTTAAAAAGCACTTTCAGTTTCGAAACCGGTTTTGAAAGTGAAACTAACTCTGTAAAAAATATCCGCAACCAAAATTGAAAAAGTAAAAAAGGTTCGCTTTCGGCATGCACCCCAGCTATCCAATGCAAAAAAAAAAAAAAAAAATTATTCAAAAATGTCAAAATGCAAAAGAGTTATTAGAAAAATGCTTCCTCATAGAAATAGCATTAGATCGCGAGCATTTCCTCGAGCGAGGACAGGCACCTTAATCAAATTTGATTCTATTGATTAATTTTGCATTTTTTAAAATATGGGCAGAGTTCGACTGGTTTAGTATTTGTAAAATCAATGCCTATTCATATTGAGAAAATTTATCTTGATATTCTATTTAAATTATTTAAATACTTCAAACTTTTTTAAATGAAGATTTTTCATTTATTTTTCAATAATATATTAATATTTTTACAGCAGCAATATAAGTAACCTTATTGATATTTTATATATGGGTCATTTTCAAAAAACTTGTACATCCTATGTCCCCCAACTTTAAGAATTTTTAATAACTAAAATAAAGTTTTAAAAATAAAATTTAAGCATTTACATTACTTGTCTGACTGTTTAGAGTAAATGAGAGTAATAGAGTAGAGAGACTGTTTAGAGGCTAAATATTATCAGAAATTAAAAATAATATTAGTGTAGTTATGGTTTCAATGTGTCAGCTATAGCTAAAATGCTATGTCCCCTCTTCCTTTTTTAATTTTTCAACTGCTATAAAATTATAAATCAATTGTCAAAAATGCTAATTTTTTCAGTTGTGACAATTGTTGTATGTCTTATGTGTAGCATAGACCATATAATATATTTTTTAAAACTTGTTTTTTTATAAAAATGGAACAATTTATTGTTGTCCCTAGATTTTTTTCCCCTCTGTTACTTCCACTCTGTTACCATATTTATTGTAATAAATTATTATTACTAAGTGTTCAACACAAGGTTTTGCAGTTCTTCGAACAGTCTATTTTTAGATGAGGCCAACATTTTTTAAATTATTAAGTTATTTTCACCGTGGTGTTGAACTAAAGCATTTACAAGATAAGGATGTTTTATTCAGTTTCCCCTCTGTTACCAGCTTATTTATGTGAAATTTATTTTTTTACACTTTTATAAAATTTTAATCATAAGATCAAATGGTACTTCTTAAATAAATAGGCTTAGATTTTCTTTTTTGTAATTCACTTTGTGCTGATAAAATTATTTGCAGTTTTTTCCCCTCTGTTACCATGCTTATGGTAACAGAGTGAAACAGAGTAAGAAACAACTAAAAAAACAAGTTTATTTAAACATTGTTCTTGAAGGCTGCACATTCTCGTTTCATGTTCTTAGAACAGAATTAAAAATATGCATTTTTCTTTTTAAATATAAAATAGTAGTTTTTGTGGTGAGCTAATTGCCATAAACATTAGGCTTTAATTTTCTCAATCAAAATGCTTCTTTAATTGTAGTCATTTATATTTATGAATCAATACTACTTATTTATGAAAAAATAATGCAGCGTGAAATACCACTATTTTCGAATATTAATTTTTGTAAAAGCCTTTAATTCTTGCTTGGTCTGTTTCAAATTTTAGGATATTTTATAACACATGATAAAAATGTATTAAAGAAGAAAAGATCATTATTTAAGTAGGAAAGAATTTATTAAAAAGATACACCGCGTCAAATACTACCATTTTCAAATAGCAATTTCTGTAAAAATCGTTATTTCTTGGGTTAACGCGTCATCCAATTGGCACGCGAATTTGTTAAAATTTGAAAATCTAAGGTGAGCTGTTAGAAATTGAAACACAGATTATAACATATGATAAAAATTTATAAAAACAATGCCACATGAAATACCAGTATTTTCGAATAGCAGTTTTTTGCAAATGTCTTAAATTCTGCCTTGATCTGTTTGAAACATTGAAACTTCATGATAGCTTATAACACATAATAAAAAGTTATATTGAAAAATTGCCTTTTCTAATCCCACTATTTTTTAATAGTATTTTTTGCAAAAATCTTAAATTCTTGCTTTAAAGCACCACTACCTCGACTAATATATGATAAGATTTTTTTTAAAACTAAGCAGTGCGTTTGTCATAGCACATGATATAAATTTACAAAAGAGAATGCCCCGCCAAATACCACTATTTTCCAATAGTAATTTTTCTAAAAATTTTTTAATTCTTGCTGGATATGTTTGAAACATTAAGATCAGATACAATACATGATATAAACTTATAAAAAAATATGTCACATCAAATATCGCTCCACTATCAATCAACGTTCCCTTCGGTTACTTTTTTTCCACTCTGTTACCGTCAATTTAAGCTGGTTTATTTCACTAAAAATTTTATCAATCATCATTTTGAACAATTAATTGTGTAACTTTAACAAATATTTTACTTATGTAGTATTTTTTTATAATTTAACTGAAAAAATGTGAATGCATATTTAATTAAAACTTATGATTTTTCCAAAAAAGTAACAAAGAGGAAATCCTTTGTATTTAACAAAAATAAAAACAATCATAACAAAACAACAGTTAGGATTTTCTGAAAGTAGCAATCATGTAATTAAAGGAAATGTGATATTTACTGTTTTAGGTGTTTTATTTTTTTAAATAAAAATTTTTGACTGTTGGTAACAGAGGGGAACATTTTACTGTTGCAAATTCATACTTTATTTTTTATTTGACATTCCAAATCAAAAAGTGAACTGCTGTTTTCAGTTTTATATACAAGAAATGTTTTAGTATCTTCTAATATTTTTATAAGTTGCATTTAAAAAAAATTTTTTATTTGTGAAAAATTTCCCAAATGTACAAGTTTTTTGAAAATGACCCATATAACACTGCATCAGATAATAAAGATTTTTAATTAAATCTTGAAAATAATTAATTAATGATCTTATTTTTTTTTTTTTTTTTTTTTTTTTTTTTTTTGACTTTAAAAATAGTAAGAAAATTTTTTACCATTTTTAATTCCTAAGTAAGATTAAAAACAGTTTATTTCAATTTTTACAACTTACTAATTATACAGGGTGAACCAAAAATCTTCCCTCATTATTAGACATGCATTTGTTAGGATACATAGTAAGTGCTGTTATACACTTTTTTTTAATGAGGCCATGTACATCAGTAAATTTCAACTTGTGCCTCTTTAGTAGCTTGGAGAATGTTTTAAGTGGTATTCTAGTTCCTGCCAAGTGTTTAACATGTGTTCTGTTATAATAGCTTTAGCAGTAGATATTTTAAGTTCATGTGATGTTTGATGAATCAATTGAGTAGGACTCCACTGAAAAAATTACTGAATGCATTCAACTGCTACTTCATTCACAGTAGGCCTGCATTTTTTTTGCAGATCAGCAATGCTGCCTGTTTCTATAAATCTGTCATATTATCCCTTTATTGATTTTGCATCAGGAAGGTTATGTTCATAATAGCATCGAAAAGTTTACCGAGTATTAATCTGATTCTTTCCATGAAAACAAATCATACATTGAACTTTCTTTTGAATTGATGCTATTTCGAACAAAAATGTTTTAATTACAAAATTCTTTTTAACAGAGTCATTCTTGAAGGAACAGTAGTGCCATCTGTTGCACACAATTTATCCAAAACAACGTTCATTATTATACAAATTTATAATGAATATATATATATACTCTTAAAGTGCTTAAAAAGTCCTTATTTTTAATTCTTGAGAAAAGAAATATGAAAAAAAAGAAGTATGTAATTTTTTAAATGGCTGATTTTTCTTTTTTAAATGTATATTGCAGACAGATTAAGTAGCTACTGATTTTATATATATATAAATAAAATTTGAGTCTCTGCCATGATAAACTATGGTAAACGTTTATTTAAACTGAAATTTCCAATTAGTTCAAGCAAAGTTCATAATGTAATTCTCATTATATCTCATAATTTTAAATAATCTTATCTTTGAGGAGCTACTTTAATCATACGAAAAGACCCATTTGTTAATGCTAATCCTATAGAAGAAATTTATAAAGATATCTCACTTGCAATTCAATATTTAATCCCCCCCCCCCCTTCGATGGACAGCTAAGATCAATCTGTTAAAAAACTGTTTTCTACTTTTTTATTTTGATCAAAGAACATATATATATAAATATGTGTATATATGTATACAGTGTCTCACAAAAGTGATGGGACACTTGTGCTTTATAAAAAAAAAAAACTGCAATAAAATAAATAAATAAACAAACATGTGCAAAAATTTTTTGGGTGTGTTTCATTTTTAAAGTTAGTAACAATTATTACATGCCATACATTTTGTCAAAATATTAATTTAGTAAAAATACAATTGTTCAGAACGGAGCAAAAAATGGTTCACATAAGTGATGGGACACTTACTTTTCCATCAAATATTTATCCAAAAATTTTACTTTTTAAAAGGTTTTAATATTTTGTTGGATTTCCTTTTACTTTTAAAACATGATTTAATCTTTTTGGGATGGATTTGACTAATTTTTTGTGATTTCTGGAGTGATTTTACCCCATTCTTCTTGAAGCACCGATTTTAGTTGTTGTTTTGAAGAAATGGTGTGTTTGCAAATTCTTGATTCCAATTCTTGCTAAATATTCTCTATGGGATTTAAGTCTGGAGATTGTGGTGGTGTTTTTATTATTTCAGGACAGTTATATAGCAGCCAGAGTCTAACATTCAGAGCAGTGTGCTTGGGGTCATTGTCCTGGTAGAATTTAAAATCGTTATGAAGGTTCAATTTTCGTGCTGAAGATTTCAAATTTTGCTTTAAAATATCAATATACTTGTACTGATCCATTATACTGTCAATAAAAACAAGATTACCAAATCCAGCGGACGACATACACCCCATACCATAACTCCTCCTCCACCATGTTTTACTGTTGGTACCAAGTTCTGTTTGCGAAATTCTTCCCTGGGTTTTCTCCACACCAAGGTTCTACTGTCAGAACCAAATATATTAAATTTATTCTCATCAGCAAATATAACTTTATTCCAGTAATCAGAATTCTTATTTATGTTGGATTTTGCGAAAGCTAGTCTGAGTTTTCTATTCTTTTCACTTACGAAGAATTTTTTCCTGGCTACTCTACCGTGATATCCAGCAGATCGAATTACCCTTCTAATAGTCTCAGGATTAACAATTATTCCATATAATGCTTGTAAATCAGCAGCAACTTTTGAAGCACTATTTCTTGAATTTTTTTTTTAATATTTCGAACGATAATTCGCTTTAATCCATTGGATAGCTTTGATGATCGGCCAGGTCTTCTTTTATCCTGAATCATATGATTCTTTTTATATCGTTTAATGATATTGAAAACTGTTGAACGACTCAAGTTAACTGTTTCAGCAGTTTTTCTAATAGATTTTCCACGTTCAAAATGCAAATTTAATAACTAATTTTCGAATTTCAGGCGAAGTTTGTTTTCGTTTAGCATTCATGGCTACACAGAGCTAAAAAACACAAAAATTCCAAAACAAACTGGAGAGAAATACTGCAGACGATTTTATAAATTATTGCCAACTCCTTTTAAGTAAAAATAAAACCCCAAAAAATATTTTTATTGCTTATTTCAGATGATTTTTGTTGCATATATAATGGTGTCCCATCACTTATGTGAGCTATTTTTTGCTGCGTTCTAAACATTTGTATTTTTATTAAATTAATATTTTAATATTTTGACAAAATGTATGTTATGTAATAATCTTTACTAAATTTAAGTATAAAACACACCCACAAAAAAATGTGTACATGTTTTTTAAATTTATTTGATTAGTTTCCTTTTGTAAAGCACAAGTGTCCCATCACTTATGTGAGATACTATATATATATACAGGGATGCCACTTTTCCGCCTTTTGGCGGATTTCCGCTTTTTTTAATTTTTAAGAATTCACGATTTTCGTTAAGCGATCACGAGATAAAATAACGATTTTCGTCGAACGATCGCGAAATAAAACAGCCTTTTCCATCAAACGATCGCAAAATACAACAGCCTTTTTCGTCAAGCGATCGCGAAATATAACATCGATTTTCGTTAAAAGATCGAGAAAAACGGCTATTTTCATCAAACAGTCGCGATATAAAGCAGCAATTTTCATCAAACGATCGCAATGTAAAGCAGCAATTTTCATCAAACGATCGCGAAACGAAACGCTGGCTTTCTTGAAACAATCGCAATGTGAAACGACGATTTTTGTCTAACGATCGCTAAATAAAATGGCCATTTTCGTTAAACGATCGCGGTATAAAGCGGCGATTTTCGTCAAACGATCGCGAAACGAAACAGTGATTTTTGTGAAACGTCGATTTTTGTCAAAGGATCGCGATGTGAAACGATGATTTTAGTCAAACGATCATGATGTGAAACGTCTATTTTCGTCAAACGATCGCTAAATAAAACGGCGATTTTCCTCAAACAATCGCAATGTAAAACGACGATTTTCGTCAAACGATCGCGATATTAAACGGCGATTTTCGTCAAACGATCGCAAAACGAAGCGGTGATTTTTCTGAAACGACGATTTTTGTCAAACGATCATGATGTGAAACGGCGATTTTTGTCAAACGATCTCTAAATAAAACGGCGATTTTCGCCAAACGATCATGAAATAAAACAGTTATTTTCGTCAAATTAAAAAAAAAAAAAAAAAACTGCAAAATTTTGCTATTCACTCGCGGAATTAATCATTGAATTTATTGCTGGGTTACTTGAATTGGTTTAAAATGATGCGATACATAAAAATTCTTCACTGAACCTGTTGCTGGGTTACCTTAATTGATGTAAAATACTGTGAACTAAAGAAAAATCATTTTAACTTACTCTTATAAATTAAAAGTTTACAACAAAAGAAAAGCTGTAATTTTTTATTTAGTTTATTATAAACAATATTTTCAAAATTCACACATAAAGTTGTGAAAAATGTCGTAAATATTACTTTACGCATAATTTCCTCTTTTTTGCTATTTTCTGAGTGGCATCCCTGTTATATATATATATAAATACTTTTATAAATACATCCAAAGTTATTCAGACAATACCAATAAAAGAACCAATGAAAACAGTATTTTTACAATCATATTATTAAAAACAGTTGAAGTTTGAAGAGAAATAGAAGGCAGATTACCTAATTACTAAGAAATATATGGATAAATGGACATTATATAACCAGAGTAATTCATATATTACCATACAATAAACCAATGAAACCAGCATTTTTACAATTATCTTATTGAAAACAGTTGAAGTTTGAAGTGAAATAGAAGGCAGATTACCAAAATAATGAGAGATAAACGGATAAAAAGGCAGTAGAAGGCTTTTCTATTAAACTACTTCTTCAGGGGTGTATAGTTTAACAAAAAAGCAAAAACATCCAACCAGTTTCTGTTATGAGTCGTGCTGAAAGCTAAGAATTCAACTCATATATATATATATACCCATGAATATGCTTATTTTTGAAACCAGTTCTGAAAATGTATTTTCATTAAAAAATATCTGTGGACAAATCAAAAAATAAAAACAGCCTTTGTACAGAATGATTTCAGCTATTCATTACAAAAATATAAAAAGTACAAGAGAGATAGCATTAAAAATATTTTCCATAGGATTAGAATGGTAATGTAAATGGGTTTTTTCACTTGATTGAAGTAGCTTCTTGAAAGTAGGTAATTATAAAGGTGTTTTATGTGACGTTTACTGCTTACTGCAAAATATACAAAGAAACATTCAATATTGTTTTGAAAATTTTTGGTATGAGTTTGTTAGCATAGAAAAGTCAGTTGAATGTGCTTAATACATTTTTGCTAATGCTTCTGTTGTTTCTTAACCATTTCAATGTTTTCCCTGAGGTAATTGGGAGGTAAAAGCACTGATTCTCCATACCTATCATGGGTAAAGTGTTTAAATTAAAAAAGTCCCCCATAAATCTAAATCTTTAAAACAAATATAAATAAGTCCCCTCCCCCCCTCATTTTGTAGTGCGGTTTGCATAAAAAAAAAGTTTTTAATCCCATTATTAATTCTAAGACTTACTGCTATGAAAAAAAATTATGCAGGATGTTCGATAATAAAACTTTCTAACTTTTAAATTCATTAATGAAAATGAAATAAGTTATATGTTTATCAAGTAGCCCATAAATTTTGTACACTGTGATTAATAAATAGATTAAATTTTCGTCACTAGATCTTATTCAGGAATGTAATGGGATGGGTATGTAATATGAAGGTACATGGGTCATTTTCTCTTAACAGAACAATTTGGGAATTATCAGGGCTCCTACTCATCAGGTGATTATAAAATTCAGTGGATAAGTTTTGGTTGTAAAAATCAAGTGAATCTTAGGGTATAATGCAAAATAATTCCCATACCTGGGAAAACTTGGCAAAATGATTGGTTACTTTGTGAAATTGAAGGTAGTTGCTGTTGTGTGTGCGTCTTATGTTATAATGAAATCAAACTAAGACAAGTCTTCTAATATTGTGAGATATAGAGTTGAAAAAAAGCTTTTCCTTTTTACAGATTAAATATAATGTATGTAATATTTAATCTCAGCTCCTCCTAACATCTGTCGACATCCATTCATTCACTAGACACATATTTTAATATTGCGAGGTTTGACAACAATTTAAAAGGAATTAAAGAAAAATAAAGGACATTTTTTAATTTATATTTGTGACCTGTAGTCTTCATATTATTCATAATGCTTTTAAAAATGATAAGAAATTTACAAAGTGGAAATTAAATAATTGCAGCATGCTACCAAGTTTTTAAAGAACAACCCCACAAAGCATGTTGATTTCATTTCTGTTTTGCACAAATTAATGTTTTCCTTTAAAATTCTGTTTATATATATAAGCCGTTCTCTATGTGTTCCTTATACAAATCTTTAATTTTTGGCAGATTTCCACAAAACTTGCTGTACATAGGTTTTATAACACAGAAATGATCACTGTCAACTTTAAAAATTCATCAGAGCACTATTTATCAGTTTTTTACCACCTTTCATATTTTAATGCATAGAAAGATCTATTTTTTTCATTTTTAATTTATCATTATTTTCCTCTTGCCATTCAATAAAAATTATACAATAATTAAAAACAATAACACATGTATTTTGTTTTTAAATATAAAAAGATAAAAAAAAATACTGCAGAAAGAATGTCCTTAAAATGTCATTAATTGCTGACAAGGAAAAATTGCACATCCCAGAATGTTCATCAGGCAATTCTCCTGTGTTTTTTCTCCTTTTTTGGAAAATGAGTTTGGAACCATAATTATATATTTTGAAGGGGGGAAAAAATCCTTTAAAATTTGGTATGTATTTAAGAATTATCTCTTAAGACATGAAATACTATCAGCAAAAATCTTTTGCCATATCAAATGTACAAAAATAAAATTTGAAATTAGGCAGCAATGAAAACAGGCACAGCAATGGTAGTAAGAGACAGGTAATAGGCACTTAGGATAGAAAAATGATAGTGGTATGGCAAAAAGTGAGGTTTTCTGTTCTGCTGTCGTAACCATTTACTCAAAAATGAACTGCACTTAATGATAATTTTAAAACTCTATACAAATAAGTCTTAATCACTGATTGAGCTTTGTAATGACAGTCAGTAAAAATACTTATCAAGATATAAGTAGAAATCTCTAAGCTTTATTTGTCCATGCTTAATTCTGCAAAAGGAACAATTGAAGATGTGAGTTTCAAAACTTGCCTTATCCAGAAAATCTAAATTTTATTCAAGAAATCAAATCATCTTCAAGATAACTTTTGGTGATACCATTATTCACAAGTGGGATTCTGCAGTAATATGACTTTTGCCAGATGTTATAATCATTTTCATTAACGCATGTTGGACAATTGCACCATAAGATATAATAATTAAAAATGTATTTCCTAAAAATATATAAACTTGCTTATTGGTCACAAAAACAAGAATTTTAACTGTACAAGTTCATATTAAAATTCTTGTTTTTGTGTACTGATGAGTAAGTTTGTGTTTTTAACAAATGCATTCTTAATCATTACTTTCATGCTATGATAGACAGGATTGTGGATAAGATAGATAGAGACATGCTACTTTTCCGCGGAAACGTGGAATTCCGCTTTTTTGGCGATGAATTTTATTATCCTGGGGATCAATGCAAATATGCATTAAAATTTGTTGACATTTATATGTGTGTGTGGGGGGGGGGGGATAACGATGAAATACAACAAAAACGCGAGTCAAATGGCACTAAATTAAGAAAATTTTTTCAAAGGATTGCAGTAAAAATGCGAATTTCTCCGAAGGATCGAAAAAAAAACTATAAAATCATCAAACAATTGCGGAAAAAATACTATTTTCTTCAGAGGATCGTGGGAAAAAACACGATTTTTGTTAAATGATCATGAAAAAAACGCGATTTTCGTCACAAAATTGCTGGGAAAACACGATTTTTGTGAACAGGTGCGGAAAAATACCCCAATTTTTTCAAATAATCGTATTTTATCGAAAAGATCACGGAAAATGCTCTAATTTTGTAGAAAAATCGCAGAAAATACTCAAATTTTGACGAAAGATTGCGGAAAATACACATATGTTGACAAAAGATCGCAGAAAATACACATATGTTGACAAAAGATCGTGGAAAACACACAAATTTTGACGAAAGATCGCGAAAAATTCTGATGAAAGATCGCGGAAAATAAGCATATATTTTACAAAAGATCGCTAAAAATACGCATATGTTGACGGGAGATCGCGGAAAAACGCTAATTTCGTTAAAAAATTGCAGAAAAACGTGGATTTTGCCAAAAGTCTGTGAGGCTGTGAAAGTTCAGCTTTTTTCTTGCTGAGCCTGTAGCATGTCTGTAGATAGTGAATGACGTAAACCAAAAGAAATTTTTTTACTTTTCAGAAAAATACAAACCTTTAAAGTCCTTTCTTTCTCAATTTTTTTTTTTTTTTTTTTTTTTTTTGTATTATATTATAGTTTTAATAATTTAAACAACATATTTATGAAATGTATATCTGGATAACTGATTTTTATGAACCAGTTTTTTTCTTATAGAGGAAACAGGAACTCACAGGGTCATGACATACATTTAAGAAAAAAAATTTCAGGGGCGATTCTCGACTGAAATTTTCAAAAATTTAAGGCATCCTCTTTTGAAAAACGCTAATTTTGTTAAAAAATTGCAGAAAAACGTGGATTTCGCCAAAAGTCTGTGAGGCCGTGAAAGTTCAGCTTTTTTCTTGCTGAGCCTGTAGCATGTCTGTAGATAGTGAATGATGTAAACCAAAGGAAATTTTTTTACTTTTCAGAAAAATACAAACCTTTAAAGTCTTTTCTTTCTCTCTTTTTTTTTTTTTTTTTTTTTTTTTGTATTATAGTTTTAATAATTTAAACAACATATTTATGAAATATATATCTGGATAACTGATTTTTATGAACCAGTTTTTTTTTTCTTATAGAGGAAACAGGAACAAACAGGGTCATGACATACATTTAAGAAAAAAAATTTCAGGGGCGATTCTCGGCCGAAATTTCCGAAAATTTAAGGCATCCTCTTTTGAAATTTTTGTTATCGGTTTCACATAGTTGCCAATTTGTACAGTTTTCCACGTGGAAAAATCAATTGCAGAGAAATGCAAATTTCGTCAAAGGATCGTCGAAAAAGCACTAATTTCATCAATATTTTCTGGGAAAACGACGATTTTGTCAACTAACTTTGTCAAAAGATCGCTGAAAAACACAAATTTCCTGTGAGATCGTGGGAAAAACGGCCATTTCACCAAATATCGCAGATAAAATGTTGATTTCGTCTAAAGATTGCAGATATAACACCAATTTCGTGAAAAAAAAAAAAAAAAAAAAAAAAAAAAAAAAAAAAAAAAGACTCCATTTTTGATAAAAGATCGCTTCAAAATATTTTGTCAAAAGATCATTGAAAAAAAAAAAAAAAGGAAAAAAGAAAAGTTGATTTCATCAAAAGATCACTTGGAAAAAATACCGATTTTGTCAAAAGATCGCAGGGATAAATCTGAAAATGAGATGTTAATTTCCGAAAAAAAAATTTTGACCCAGAATCACCCCTGAAAAGTTTTAAGTGGGGATGAGAATTTTCCTGTTTAGGGAAAATGACCCATATGCCATACATCATGATAAGACAAAAACAACTTAAACTTTCACATTCTTGTAATTTGATATCTGTTGATAAAAATGTAAATTATGTTTTAATCACTGCATACACAATTTATGAGTGACCTTATAAATATATCATCTCTATATTTATTATAGTTAATGAATTGTTGTTTTTAAAGTTAGGGAGTTCTATATAAATTACCCTATATGAATGAGATATTTTTCAATGTCAGTTTGTTGTGAATATTTTGAAGTTTTTGTTTTATGTATATATATTCATGTTTTGGAATTATGTGTGCAGGCTAGCTCATCAAAATGTCAACAACAGTCTCAAGAGAATATAAGTTCATCTGGAGTTTCCTGCGAAATAAAAGAAAATTCATCAAACCCATCATCACCGAAAACAGAATCTGCTGGTTCATGTAAAAGTAACCTAGGTGATTCCTCTTCTATACAATCTAAAAATTCAAATTGTTTTCAATCTCAAGATACAATAGCTATTAGTGATATTGAATCTTTAGATTTAATGAATGGGGAATCTTCTAGTATGCTTTGCATGAATTATTTAGATTCATCTAGAATGAAATCTCTAGGTTCATCTACAATGAAAATCAATGGTTCATGTAGTATGAAATCTACAATTTCATCTAATTTTGACTCTTCAGGTCCATCTAGTATGGAATCATCAGGTCCATCTAGCATGGAATCTGGTATATATAGCATTGAATCATCAGGTCCATCTAGTATGGAATTATCATGTCCATCTAGTATGGAATGTTCTGAATCATCTCAGATGGAAAAGCATGATTCAGAAAAACTCTGCATGATTTGTTGTTCTGAGCTTGTTAATGCTTCAATCATCCATGGGAAATTTGCCCATCAGATTAGCTGTTATAAATGTGCACGCAGACTTCAAAAAGAAAAGAAAAATTGTCCCATATGTCGGAGGGCTATTGACAGGGTTGTTATACAAGTTAATATGTGATAATACGTTTCACATCTGTTGATTTTGATGTAACTTCTTAAATACATATGAAAATTTATTAAACTAACGCTAATGTTTTTAGCTAAAATTTTCATACTGTTATATCAAATCAATGGAAATTTGCCTTTGTATTGAAAATGAACAGCATATTAGCTAATATATTAGAAAGTTTTCCATCTTTTTTACAGCAAAAGTTAATCTAGTTACTGTTATAGTTTGCTATAACAATTCTTAAAAATCTAAACATAAGGTGCTTCATTATCTTTAATAAATTGAATGTAGTAATTTCAAATTTTTGCTCCTTTAAAAAATTATATAATGTAAATATTGTAAGATAATCTTTTTATTTATGGGAGAATAATTTTATTTATTTAAGAGATGTAAATAAAAATTGTCTTGTCTTGATTATATATATAAGAGCTTAAAAGGCAGGGAAAAATGTGTTTAAAAAGGAATAGGAAGCATGTTAAAGGAATTTTAGATAATGCTCCTTGATTATGAAATGTAACTATTCACTCCTGGGACTGATAATCAAATCTAGTAATGCATAAAATGTTAAAGGAATTGTATCATAGTGTAGTACTTCTTTTCTCCTTCTTCCTTGCTTTCATCTATTTGCATTGAAGATAATTGTTTTCATGCTTATTTTGAATTGCATTGTCTATGCTATATTATTAAGAAATTTAAGTGAACTTAAATTTTAAAATGTTTGCTAACAATGTTAAACATTTAAATTAGAATTGTGTAACAAACTTAATGATCTAGATTTTGTCTTTAATTATTCTTGGAAGGTATTTTAAACTTTTTTTACTCATCTTAAAATGCTTTTTTATTTTAATAGAAACTTAAAGTATAAAATTAAGTTACTTGGTAGCTGAAGAATACATATTTTTTTAGCTGTATGAAGAAGCTGACTCCTACTTAATAATATTGTGAATTTGTCATTAGAATTATTTTGTAAATTTGTTGTCTGTTTTGAAAATGGGATAAATACAAGTTTTATTCCTAAATTTTATATCTATGTTTTGAAAAATGAGCAATTATGTTTCAATAATCTACTATGATACAATTCATCACATTTATATTTCTTTTACCTGTTTCTTTGAAAATTTTATATTGTTCAAAATACAGTAAACATACTATAATCCGGCATCCTAAGGTCTGACATGCTAGATAATCTATCTCGACTTTCGGTAACAGAAGTTAATCAAGAAGAAATAAAAAAGTAGGTTGAAACAGATTTTGATAAGCCCTACAGAGGGCGATTCAAAAGATGAGGCCATCATTCAGAATGGTATCAACCCAACAGCCCCTAAGATTTTGGCTCTCATGAAGATGTGGAGGAGCCAAGCAAATCAGTTGGAATCAAGTAGCTGATGCCTTGAATATATTTATCAAGTTTCTGAGTATTGCCATTTTTAGTAATCATGCAGAAATTATAAAACTCTACATCATAAGAAATGACTTCCTAAAAAAGGATAAGAGAAGACTTCTACAAAACAAATATTTGACATTTGTTTAAAGCGTTTTCTTTGAGTATGCTTACTGTGTAGGTATGCATTGAATATGTACATATGAAGGCGTGAGTTTCAAACTCACCTTATCCAGAAAATCAAATTTTGGGGAATCGCCAAAAAACCTTTGACTACATCCATTGGTTTTAAAGCGCTATAAGATTAAGTTTCTAAAAAATGTTAGTAAAAAAGATTTACCAGCTCTTCCAAAAACAATAAAGTTAAGAGTTGAAGAAATAGTAAAAGAGCGCCTTACAGTTAACCCAATTGATCTTGGTGAAACATTGCGTTACAAACTCAAAGGACCGATTTTGCAATGCCAGAAATACACAATAAAATTGGTTATTTTGATCATTGTAATGTTTTTTCAATGCGGGTTTACCAATAGAATTGATTGATAGAGAACATTTGAATTTTTTTAATTTTGTATAAGGCAAATTTTGAAACTCGCATCCTCATATGTTGTACTTCACTTTTTATTCAGTTTTTTCAGGCTGTTTAAAGAATTAAAAACATGCTTTAGTGTCATTTTTTGGTTAATTCTAACTTAATATCTTTCTCAACATTTAACCGATAATCTAGAAATTTCATTATCCAGCATGCTTCAGTTCTTGAACAGGTCAGATTAGAGGATGTTTACTGTATTACAATAATATACTGCAGCAAACTTTTCCAAGTGATATATAGATATTTTTTTAAGTGCAAAAGTTAGAAATAATTTCTTTTTGGTGTTCTCATCATATTTCCTTAGTTACATTTTTGCATGTTGTGTCTTATATTTTCTATGTGTGCAATATTATCTCTGTCATAATTTAGACAGGGTTTAGTCATTTTCTTTTCTTTTGAAGACAATACTTTTTTTTTCTCTTTTTTTAAGTGAGGCGGTATGATTATCAATTAATATGTAATGCTGTTGGATATGTTTAAGTTACAACAATTCTTACGCAAAACTTTGACTTTTGCACCTGGAGGCTGAATGTAAAAATTATATATGCTATAACAAAACGTAAATTATCATCTCAGCTTGCAATATTAATCTACCTTTCTCCACATCCTAAATATATACATGCAACTATTTGTTGGTTTGGTTGTTCGTTGAAAATTTAAATTTGGGGCAATTCTATTGCTTTCTAAAATCAACTATTACTCAATAATCAAAGAAAAAAAACCTCCTTAGTATAAAGTTTTCAATCTTTTTTTTTTTTTTTTTTTTTTTTTTCGCCCTTTGTAGATTATTTTCTGTACGTTGTATTTATTATTTTTGTTGATGTTTAAAATGGCTTCCCCCCCCCCCCCTCTTTATTTTATACATATGATTCTTTGATTTTAAAATTCTGTCCTATCTTCAGTCTTGTCTTTCTTGTGATTTTTGTACTCTGGGACAAAAAATAGACAAAAATTTACATTGGGTGCAATTTTTATTTTTTTAATCTAATGTGAAATCATTGTTTCTATTTGAACAGTGCAAAAGAACCTGTTTCCCCCCTCCTATTACACATTAATCTAGTGATTATTAAATTATTATTAAACTAGCAATCTTTTAATCATTTCTCTGTTACCTTCAATGTTTTCTAGTATTTTTATATCTTGTAAATTTTATATTCTGCATTGTCTTCTGTTAAGGGGACACTGCACTGAAACTCTCTGATTGCAAAATCTTATGTTAACCTTTGGAGAAAATTTTGAAGCTTGATGACTTATTGCATAATATAATTATTAACACATTTTTTACTATCAGAAAGTAAATGTGAGATGCCGATGGAGTACATTTTAAAAAAATGCCTACATAAATCTTAAATATTTTTAAGATGAGGATAAAATTTAATAGAATGGAAATTTCAAAGTTTATAAGAATTTTTCAATTACTTAATTTATGGAGGTAATTTTTAAAAATGCAAGTCATTGGCATTTGATGTTTACTTTCTTGGTAGTATTTTAATAATTATATTGGGTGATGTGTTGTTGTGTTTCAAAGTTTTCCCACATGCTAACATGGGATTTGGTGATCGGGGTGGGGGGTGGGGTGTCAGTGCAGCAGAGTCTTCATAATCAGAAAGTATTGCACTGAAAAAATATTAGGGGGTGATTTATGCTTTTTAATGTCATTTCAGTAAAAGGTTTCTGCAAATTTTCTTTCTCTGGTTTATTGTATTATGTGGGTATAATTTTCACTGTCACTTTCCTTCATTTTCACTGTCGCATTTCTTTCTTTTTTTTTTTTTTTTCCTTCTCTTTATCTTTTTTTCCCCCCTCCTATTTCTTAAGTATAGGATCTCAATTCCATGTCAAATATAGATTTGTTCCTCTTTTGGGTGATATGTATAAATGCAAATTCTTGAAGCTTTTCTCAAAGTTGTGTAGATTTTGTAAAAAGTCAACATTAATTTATTTGTATTCGAGAAATAAAAAGTATTTTATGCTATTTGTGTTTTCATTGTTTAAACAAAATTGAATATTCATTACTGAATGTTCATTTTTTTAAAATGAAGCTTTGTCATTGTTAAAATTGGTGTTTTAGATAAAAATTTAAAATTTATTTTAATCAAATATTAAAATATTTCATTAAAACAATGTTTAAATTTTGATATAAAATGCTGAAGAAAATTTTTGACACTTGTCTTATTAATAATAATAATAAAAAAAATACAATAATCTTTAAACAAATTTTATAGATATATATTAATGGTGTCCAAAAGTTAAGCATAATTGGTAATTAAGTAAGTAATGAAAGAAATATAAATCAAAATGTGATGAAACTCCAGGTGTGTAAACAAAATAGTACGCGTCATATATTTTCGCGAAGAGTTTTCCCCGAAATGGAACAGGGGACCGTCAACAAATTGAAAAGGAATGAAGATCTTTCGGATAACCCTGTCAAAACTAATGTAGCAAAAGCGTTCAAACTGCACATTATGATTAAGTGGCTTATTGTAATGTACTGTGTTTATTTTTATAAGGATAGTATTCATACTCGTAGAGAAATTAAGGTTTTTATAAAAACAGTCCTAAGTTTTTTGCTTATAATTTGCAGAGTTCTTAATATAAAATAATGTTCTTTTCTGAAAATATGACAAACATCATTGTACACAATACCCTGTCATCAGAATTTAAAAATAATAAAAATTGTATGAAAAATGAGTAGGTTTAGTAAATAATTTTTCATTGCAATGCATCAACGGTATCAAAATTTCATTTGCATATTGTGTTAGCTAAATGTATAGAGCAACTTCTGTAAATGTTTCAAAAATATAGCTTGAAAATTCTGAAAATTATCGTCCATAGAATCAACTCAAAATCCGTTATTCCTAAAAGGAAGCAAAATATCAGGGGTTTTATCCAAATACAGTTGTACATGCAATATTGTCTAGGCACGAAACAATGGAATATGGATACAGCCCCTCATCTTTTTGCTTCATTAAGGAATAAAATATTTTGATCTCATTCTATCAACGATAATTTTCAGAATTTTTAATCTATGTTTTTGAGACTTTCACAAAAATTGCTCTACACATTTAACTAACATAATATGCAAATGAAATTTTAATAGCGTTCATGCATGTGCAGTAAAAAATTATTTAGTAAACCTGCTCATTTGTCATACAATTTTTATTATTTTTAAATTCTGATGACAGGGTATTGTGTACCATGATGTTTGTCATATTTTCAGAAATGAACATTATTTTATATTAAGAACTCTGCAAATTATAAGCAAAAAGCTTGGGACTGTTTTTATAAAAACTTTAATTTCTCTACGAGTATACATGCTATCCTTATAAAAATAAACACAGTACATTACAATAAGCCACTTAATCATAATGTGCAGTTTGAACGCTTTTGCTACATTAGTTTTGACAGGGTTATCCAAAAGATCTTAGTTCTTTTTCAGTTTGTTGACGGTCCCCTGCTCGATTTCGTTGAAAACTCTTCGCGAAAATATATGATGCGTACTATTTTGTTTACACACCTGGAGTTTCACCACATTTCGATTTATATTTCTTTCATTACTTACTTAATTACCAATTATGCTTAACTTTTGGACACCAGTCTACATAAATATTAATTCACTTTTTTCTAACTTTATTAACCCTTTATCTACCAACGTACTTATAAGTACCATTAAAATTACTTATTAATATGTCAATTTGTTGTAAAGCTGTTTAGAATGAGTTGCAGATACATTACTTTATGTTGTTCCAAAAGGGTTATTGGTTACACAAAACAAAATTATTTTTAAAAGGATGATTTCTTTTGCTTTTATATCTTTTCAGCTCTCTTGGAGTTGAGGGGAGGGGGGAGGATTTTTCAATTCAGAAATATTTTTATATGTATATTGTAAGAACATCATATTTGTACATTTTATAATTCTACAAAATAGCAAGAAAACAATTTAAAATAAAAGATTTGAGTGGGACTATAAATTATGCACAAAATCCCTGTAAATTCAAATTTAATTTATCCTTAAATTCTTCTAAAATCCTTCAGAAGTTTATTAAATGATTACGTAAATCTTTTAATTTAGTTTAAACAATTTACTTAAAATGCTTTAGAATGTAAAATTTTCATGAATTCATAATTCGGTAGATAAAGGGTTAAATTATTAGTATTATTTTAACAAAGCAATATGACTCTGTTGTTTAACCATACTTAATGTTATACATTAAATACCGGGTGGCCCACTGGGTAATGTTTGAAACAAAGTCCAATAGATGGCGCTAGGTGCACGTGAGTGAAGCCAAACTTTGTGCGTATGCTCCGGTGAGTGGGCAATTGTAAATGTGATGTTCCTTCAGTCTTCGGTCCATTTTAGCGGGTAATTCTCGTTAGTAAACATGAACAAATATTCGACGGATCTTCGCGTTTTTATTATGCTACAAATGGCCAAATGTGATGACAGTTCAACGAGCATGGCAGAAGAAATTCCACAAGAACTAGCCAAACAAAAGGACTTCTTCTGCCATGCTCGTTGAACTGACATCACATTTTCATCACATCTGGCCATTTGTAGTACAATAAAAACGCGAAGATCCGTCGAATATTTGTTCATGTTTACTAACGAGAATCACCCGATAAAGCGCACCGAAGACTGAAGGAACATCACATTTACAACTGCCCACTCACCGGAGCATGCGCACAAAGTTTGGCTTCATTCACGTGCACCTAGCACCATCTATTGGACTTTTTTTCAAACATTACCTGCTGGGCCACCCGGTATGTATAGCATTAAATGTATAACTATTAGCATACTTCTCAAATTTAATTTTTTACTATCTCATATGTTATAAGAATAAGCCTAGGCAATGTTTTTTTATTAAATTCTGATGAAAATTAATATTCTGATTAAAGACTAGATTATTTTCAATTAAGGCAAATACTTACAATATATACTTCCCATTTTCGTAAATATTGACAATATTTTTCCGTAACATCCATTTATGTAATAAAATTTGAAAAAAAAAAAAATGTAGATATTTAAAGCAAAAACTCATTTGTATACAGTTTTAATTGTACATTATTAAAAAATATATTTTATAATAATATGAAAATACCTCTAGACATTTTTACTGGTGATCAAAGAAAAATTAACAGCATACATTGCAAAATATTTTCTTTCAATTTCAGGTTCTTCTATCTCTAATGCATAAGTATACAATATGAGAATAAAGCAAAAATAATTAATTTACTGTACTATACTTTAAAGATCATGTACAGTCAAATCTCGTTAACTTGAACTTCAAGGGGAATGAAAATTTTGTTCATGTTAACAGTATTTCATGTCATCAGTATCAAATCTTTATATTCGTCTTTAAAGGGGACTATGAAAACAATTAATGTTAAAAGTAATTCACGTTAAGTGTGTTCATATTAACAAGGTTTGACAGTATAATAACAAATATTTATCCACTTACATCTTTATCTTTTTGAAAGTGATATTAAATAGTTATTCTGAAATAATTTATGTATCAATACTTTGAAAAATATTTACAATATTTGAATAGATTAAAGCTATATATAATTTATTTCTAATTGCTACTAACTTAAGAAAGGTTCTATGATATTTCTTATACTTTTAATGCAGAGTAAAGACATTATAAATAAATTTAACAATTTGTATTAATTAAAAAATTTTACAGAAATATAATAAAGAAGAAAACTCTACTTTTGAAATTTTATATTACTAAACATTATTTCGTAATTAATGGTGGTCTCTTTTAATAATTACTGTGTATTAGCATGATATTAAATCAACTTATATATGTATCAACTAATTTTTCTGTTACAATAGATTATCTCAAATCTGCACTGCTACAGACCAGAGATTGGGCAGATTTTAGAATTTTGTGGATTTTTGGTCACTGCTTTGTTTGTTTTTAAACAGTAATTGCAATGCAATAATAAAATCAGAATAATAATGACTGCTTATCATATAGTAAAATATAACAACAAGTAAAGTAATAAACTAATAAAAAATTGAGATACACAGTAAAAATGAGATGTGTTTATCTTAAATTATTCATGAAACTTGCCTCATGAAGGTACTATACTAATACACATCAAAATCATAAAATAAGAAAATTTTATTTCAGCTTTAGCCAGTTAATAACCAAAAAAGCTGGGTTAATATTTAAATATATTTGGTAAAAATATTATAATTAGCACCAATATGTATATGAAGTATACAATCAGATTTAGAATTTTGATTTAAATTTATCTGTATAATAAGTAAAATGTATTTCCATAAAATATGCTTAGACATTACAAAGAATTGTATCGAGAAATATGCAAGCTTTGATGAGTAAACAACAACAATGTATGTGAAATTTTATATACACAATTTTCTATTCCTATGCATAAAAAAAGTCCCATTTAACTAAAAAGTGTTACATTTACAATTAATATTGAGTTCTGAATAGTGCAAAGTTAATCTGCAAAAATAATACCAATGTATTTTTTTTTTTTTTTTTTCTTCCGAGCTTCGACAAAGCTGTGGGATTAAGCCTACACATGCAGTATGATGTAAAGATATTTTAAAAGATAATGAATAATATTGTACTGTTAGTGTTCTCAGAAAAGGCCAATATCTATTGTAAAGAAAACACTTACCTGAATTGAGATCTATTCATCCTATAATCCAAGGATGCCACTTTTCCGCCGAAAGGCGGATTTCCGCTTTTAATTTTTAAGAACTGTCGATTTTCGTTAAGCGATCACGAAATAAAATAGCGATTTTCGTCCAACGATCGCAAAAAAATAGCGATTTTCGTCGAACGATCCCGAAATAAAACGGGGATTTTTGTCAAACGATTGCGAAATTACTCAGCAATTTTCGTCAAACGATCGAGAAATACAACAGCTTTTTTCGTCAAGTGATCGAGAAATATAGCAGCGATTTTCGTTAAAAGATCGTGAAATATAACGGTGAATTTTGTCAAAAGATCGCAAAGTAAAACTGTTATTTTCATCAAACGATCGCGAAATACAACAGGTTTTTTTTCGTCAAGTGATCATGAAATATAGCAGCAATTTTCGTTAAAAGATCGTGAAATATAACAGCGATTTTTGTTAAACGATCGCGAAATATAACGGTGATTTTTGTCAATAAAACGGTCATATTTTCATCAAACGGTCGCGATAAAAACAGCAATTTTCATCAAATGATCTCGAAACGAAACGGTAATTTTCGTGAAACGATCGCAATGTGAAACGGTGATTTTCGTCAAACAATCGCGATGTAAAACGACGATTTTCGTCAAACGATCGCGATATAAAACGACGATTTTCGTCGAACGATCATGTTGTAAAACAGCGATTTTTGTCGAACGATCGTGATGTAAAACGGCGATTTGCATCAAACAATCGCGTTGTAAAACGGCTATTTTCGTCAAACGATTGCGTTGTAAAACGATCTCGAAATAAAACGGCGAGTTTCGTCAAACGATCGTGAAATAAAACATCATTTTCTGTCAAACGATCCTGAAATAAAACAGCTATTTTCGTCAAATGAAAAAAAAAATCGCGGGAAAAACAAAGAAAATTAAAAAAAAAAAAAAAAAAAAAAACTTGCAAATTTTTGCTATTTACTCCTGCATTAATCATCGAATCTATTGCTGGGTTACTTAAATTGATTTAAAATGATATGATACATAAAATTCCTCACTGAATTTGTTGCTAGATTAAATTAATTCATGTAAAATACTGTAAACTAAAGACAAAGACAAATCATTTTTATTTACTCTTATAAATTAAGTTTACGAAAAAAAAAAAAAAAAAAAAAAAAAAAAAAACAGAGCTGCAATTTTTTACAAATTTATTATAAACAATATAGTTTACAAAAATCATGCTGTGGAAAATGTTGTAATTTTACTTTACGCATAATTTCCTCTTTTTGGCTATTTTCTGAGTGGCATCCCTGTATAATCAGAATATTAAAATATTCAGCAAAAATCTAAAACTGCAAAAAACATAGTTTCTGGGAAAACATGCACGTTGTACAGTGGCTCACAAAAGTGTTCGTACACTTAAGAATTTCAATAACATACAGCTTTATCCATTAATTAAGATTAATATTTCATAATGGGTATTTAAGAATAAGATCTATAACTTATTTTTAACAAAACTACATAAAATATTTTAAATACATAATAAAACTTTATTCTGTGAAATTAATAATAAAAAATAAAATAACAAAGTTACCTCACAAAAGTCTTCGTACACTTTAAAGAAATTGCTTTATATTAGTTAATATTGTAATGTTTCGTTAAATTAGTATTTAGTAGGATGTCCTTTAGCATCCACAACAGCTTTTAAACGCCTGGGAATAGATTTCACAAGTTTTTTTTTGTAATTTCTGCATCAGTGTTCATCCATTCATCGATCATCACTGTTTTTAGTTCTCTTTTCGTTTTAATGTCGTGTTTTCGTACTCTAACTTCCAGTTCTCTCCAAATATGTTCTATTGGGTTTAAATCCGGTGATTGGGGTGGTGTTTTTAGAACTTGAGGACAATTATAGAGACACCAGAGGCGAACGTTGAGAGCCATGTGCTTAGGATCATTGTCCTGATAAAAAACAAAGTTGTTTCCAATACCCAAATTTTGGGCTGATAATTTTAAGTTGTCTTTTAAAATATTTAAATAAAGTGCATGATCCATTATGCCATCAATAAATACTAAATTACCTAGTCCTGATGCTGCCATGCACCCCCACACAAGGACACCTCCACCGCCATGCTTAACTGTTCCAACTAAGTTCTTGGGATTAAGTTCTTCATTTCTTCTTCTCCATACAATTATACGTCCATCGGAGCCAAAAATGTTGAATTTGCTTTCATCTGCAAATAAAACATTATTCCAATACGTTTCTAGTTTATTTATCATTGATTTTGCGAAGGAAAGCCTAAGCTTTCTGTATTTCGCATTAACAAAAAATTTTCTACGGGCAGAACGCCCATTTAATCCAGCTGATCTCAGGACGCGTCGAACAGCTTCAGGTGAAATTGAAGTAGAATATTTCTCATTGAATTCCGTAGCAACTTTTACAGCACTTAAACGTGGATTTTTTACAATTTTTCTAATTATAAATCTTTGATCACGTTGTGATAACTTTGTCGGACAACCAGGGCTGCCAGTTGGTCCCTATTTCCCTAAAAGGTCCCTCTTTTTAAACTTGGTCCCTAAAAGTCCCTATTTTCACTAAGAGGTCCCTAAAAGTCCCTTTTTTTAATCTATACTGTGTCTAAGTTAATTTTTTCCTTACATTTTACCAAAATTTATCAAGAAAATTTACTTTTTTTTAAAATTTAATATTGTAGATGATAGCACATAACTGATCATAGTGGAAGAAATGAAAAAATTGTAGTGAAAAAACCGTGCAATTTTGGTCAAAGGAGCCTGAAAAAAAAAATGCAATTTTGTTCAAAAAATCTCGAGAAAACGCCTTTATCGGCAAAATTTCTCGAGAAAAATGCGATTTTTATCAAAAGATCGCTAGAAAAATGTGAATTTTACTTAAGATCGCGAGAAAAACGTGATTTTCGTCTAGGGGTTGTGAATAAATGCTATTTCCATAAGGAAAGTTTTGCCGAGATTTTTGCCAAATGACTGAAAAACTGCAATTTTCATCTTAAGATTGAAAAGAAATGGGATTTTTATCAAAAGATTGCGAGAAAAACACTATTCTTGTTGAAAGATTGCGAGAAAAACGCGGTTTTCGTCCAAAGATTGCGAAAAAATCACTATTTTCGTCTAAAGATTGTGAGAAAAACGCATTTTTCATCAAAAAGTTGTGAAAAAACCCCAATTTTGTTAAAAAAATCTCAAGACAACATGTTTATTGTCAAAAAATCGTGAGAAAAATCCGTTTTTTATCAAAAGATCGTTAGAAAAATGGTATTTTTGTCTTAAGATCGCAAGGAAACGTGATTTTCGCCAAAAAAATTGCTAGGAAAATGCTACTTTCGCCAAAAGATCGCCAGGAAAAGGCGATTTCGTCAAAAGATTGCGAGAAAAATAGGATTTTCGTCTAAAGATCGCAAAAAAAAAAAGCAATTTTTGTCTAAAGATTGCGAAAAGTACCCAATTTTCATCTAAAGATAGAGAAAAAAATGTGATTTTTGTCTAAAGATTGTAGAAAAAATTCAAATTTTACCAAAGAATTTAAAATAAAAAGTTTTTTAAAACTTTTACATTAAAAGATCATGAGAAAGGTGGTATTTCCCCCTAAGTATCAAAGGGAAAATGCAAATTCCATCAAAGCATTACAAAAAAAGAAAAAACCCTGTTAATGCTGTTGAAAAAATGTATAATTAATGTAAGGAAGGATTTCCTCTCTCCCTCTTTGCTGTAACTTTTCATAAAATTTGCCGTGAATTTCAGGATTTTTTAGAACTTTGAATTTCTTTTGCTGCAGAAACTCATTTTATTCAAATTTATTACAAAAAAATCATTTATAACCTTTATTTTAATTACATTTGTGTTCGTAAATGCAAATTATATATGCAAATTATATAAGTGATGATGATTCAGAAAATAATTGTAATAAGTGTTAAATATTGCTGGAAAAAACAAAAAAGCGTACTATTCCTGAAACCAGTATTTTAATCCTAAAGTGTGCTAAAAATTTCTGAAATAGTCAGGAATGAACTTTATATAGTTTATTTATGTTATAGTTTTTTACAATGTTGATGTCTGTGTTGATACATATGTTAATACATTAAAACATGTGTCAATATATTTACACTAGCAGGGGAGACCGAGCTTAGCTCGGTCAAAATTAACTTTGTGTTCAACTCGATATAGTATCTTCACTGTGTCATTCACTCGGTATTATTACTGTAAAACATGTTGTTTATTTAGAAAAACAATCAAGAAGAAAACTATGTTTTTATGCGCATGTGTATAAATTTTACTTTATTTTAAAATTTACAACGAAAGGACATCGATCTAAATCACTTTTTTAGCTCGACTCTGATTGGTTTAACCATGCATCTCGAATCCTCGTAAGAATGTATAAAAAAATTCTTTACATTCTGAAAGACAATATTTTCTGCTAGATATAGCCAAATTTGGAGGCATTTTTTCATTTGGCTCCAAATACGTGTTTTGGTTTTCGTAATTTTTGTAGTCGATTTTTTAGCCATATGTCGCCGATATTTTGTCAAATATCACCAAGTTATTGGCTTTTGCCATATTCTCGTGACCCTGACCCGTATTACCCAAAATGAGCCACTAATCAAATTTGATCAAGCATGTGACATAGCTCAATCGTCTTCAGGTAATCAAAAACAGTAGAATATAAAATTGAATCAAAATCGTTTAAGCCATTTTTTTAGGTAAAATTAGCTTGGCAGCATTCAGCAATGAAACGAAATGACCCACTAATATAATTTTGTTTAACGTGCGACTCAGCCCAATAGTCTTCTCATGACAAAAAACGTTTTGTTTCAAAATTTAGGTAAAATTGATTGAGTCGTTGTTATATATAATTAGAATGACCCTAGCTCATTAAGACCCAAAATGACCCACTAATCGAATTTTCGCGAGCATGTATCCATCCAAATGGTTTTCTCTTGCTCATAAACGATATAATACAAAGTATAGTCAAAATGGTGAATACCATTTTCTATATAAAATTAGCATGACCCATCATGACCAACAAATGACCCTTATAATCGAAATCTCTCGAACGTGTGGCCTAGCTCATTAGTTTTAGCATGCCGAAAAACATTAGATACAAAATTTAGATAAAATCGATTGAGCCGTTTTTTAGATATAGTTAGTTTGACCCTGACCCCTTATGATCCAAAATGACCCATTTATCGCATTTTTTCAAAAATCTGTCATAACCCAATGATTTTCTTGTGCCCGAAAACGATAAAATACAAAATTTAGTCAAAATTGCGCGAAACGTTGTCTAGATAAAATTAGAATGACCCAAAAGTGGCCCACTAATCGAAATTTCTCGAACATGTGACCTACCCCAATGATTTTCTAGTGCCAACAATATGTTGTATACAAAATTTCGTTAAAATCGACCCACCTATTCTTTAGATATAACTTGACATTAACCCATTAAGACCCACAAATGACCCTTATAATCGAAAGCTCTCGAATATGTGACTTAGTCCATTAGTTTTCTCGTTTCTAAAAATTGTTACATACAGAATTTCGTTAAAATTGATCCTGCCGTTCTTTAATTATATATAGCTTGACCCAGACCCTTTATGATCCAAAATGACCCATTAATCGAAATTTTTCGAACATGTAACCTAGTCCAATAATTTTATCGTGCCAAAAAAATGTTGCATACAAAATATTATTAAAATCGATCCACCTGCTCTTTAGATATAGCTTGACCATGACTCATTATGACCCATCATGACCCACAAGAGACCCTCATAGTCGAAATCTCTCAAACATGTGATTTAGCCCATTAGTTTTCTCATGTCAAAAAACTGTTACATACAAAATTTCGTTATAATCCATCACGCCGTTCTTTATATATAAATAGCTTGACCCAGACTCTTAATGACCCAATATGACCCATTAAAATTTTTTCTCGAACATGTAACCTAGCCCAATATTTTTCTCGTGCCCGAAAACCATAGAATGCAATTTTTAGTCAAAATTGCGTGAGAAAATCTCTAGATAAAAATAGCATGACCCACAATGACCCCAAAAATGACCCACTAACCGAATTTTCTCGAACATGTTACCTAACCCAATGGTCTTCTTGTAATCTAAAACGATACAATATAAAATTTGGTCAAAATCGTTAGAGCCGTTTTTTAGATAAAAATGGCTTGACCCATAATGACCCACTAATCGAAATTTTTCGAACATGTGACCCAGCCCAATAGTTTTGTTGTGCCAAAAAACGATTGGTTAGAAAATTTCCTTAAAATCGATCCAGCCGTTCTCTAGATATAAATAGCTTGGTCTTGACCCATTATGACCCAAAATGACCCAATAATCGAATTTTCTCGAACATGTGATCTAGCCCAATGGTCTTCTCGTGCCCGAAAATGGTAAAATCCAAATTTTTGCGAAAATCGTTAGAGCCGTTTTTGAGATAAAATTTACCCACACAGACACACACACACACAATTTTTGCTCGCATTATAGTATAAGATACTAGCAGGGGAGACCGAGCTTAGCTCGGTTAAAATTAACTTTGTGTTCAACTCGATATAGAATTATTACTGTAAAACATGTTATTAATAATAGTATTATTTACAAAAACAATCAATAAGAAAACTATGTTTGTATGCACATGTTCATAAATTTTACTTTATTTTAAAATTTACAACGAAAGGACATCAATCCAAATCACTTTTTTAGCTCGACACTGATTAGTTTAACTATGCATCTCGAATACTATTAAGAATGTATAAGAAACTTCTTCACATTCTGAAAGACAATATTTTTTGCCAGATATAACCAAATTTGGACACATTCTTTCATTTGGCGCCAAATATGTGTTTTGGTTTCGTAACCTTAATAGTCAATTTTTCGGCCAAATATCGCCAACTTATTGGCTTTTGCCATAGTCTCGTGATCCTGACCCTTATTACCCAAATGATCCACTAATCACATATGATCAAACATTGACTTAGCTCAATGGTCTTCAGGTAATCAAAAACGGTAGAGTATAAGATGAATCAAAACCGTTTAAGCCATTTCTTAAGTAAAATTAACTTGACAGTATTCAGCAATGAAGCGATATGACCCACTAATATAATTTTGTTTAATATGCAACTCAGCTCAATAGTCTTCTCGTGACAAAAGACGTTCCGTTGCAAAATTTAGGTAAAATTGACTGGGTCGTTGTTATATATAATTAGAATGACCCGAACCCACGAAGACCTAAAAAGACCTACTAATTGAATTGTTACGTGCATGTGTCCTATCTCAATGGTTTTTTTTGTCCGAAAACGATATAATAGAAAATATACTCAAAATGGTGAGAACAATTTTCTAGATAAAATTAGCATGGCCCACAAATGACCCTTATATCAAAATCTCTCGAAAATGTGACTTAGTTCATTAAATTTTGCGTGCCGAAAAACGTTAAATACAAAATTTAGATAAAATCGATTGAGCCAATTTTTAGGTATAAATAGTTTGACCTTGACCCATTATGACCCAAAATGACTCATTAATCGAGTTTTCTCAAACATCTGACCTAACCCAATGATTTTCTTGTGTCCGAAAACGGTAGAATATAAAATTTAGTCAAATTTGCGCGAGACATTGTCTAGATAAAATTAGAATAAGCCAAAAGTGACCCACTGATCGAAATTTCTCGAACATGTGACATAGCCCAATGATTTTCTCGTGCCAAAAATATGCTGTATACAAAATTTCGTTAAAATCGATTCACCCGTTCTTTAGATATAGCTTGACCATGACCCATCATGACCCACAAATGACCCTTATAATCGAAATCTCTCGAACACGTGACTTAGCCCATTAGTTTTCTCGTGTATAAATATTGTTACACTCAAAATTTCGTTAAACTCGTTCCTGCCGTTCTTTAAATATAAATAACTTGACCCAGACCCTTTATGACCCTTTATGACCATTAATCGAAATTACTCGATCATGTGACCTAGCCCAATGATTTTCTCGTGCCAAAAAATTTTGTATACAAAATTTCGTTAAAACTGATCCACATGTTCTTTAGACATAGCTTGACATGACCCGTTATGACCCATCATGACCCATAAATGACTCTTATAATTGAAATCTCTCAAACATGTGAGATAGTCCATTAATTTCCTCGTGTCAAAAAAATTACATACAAAATTTATTAAATTTGATACTGTCGTACTTTATATATAAAGAGCTTGAACCAGACCTTTTATGACCCAAAATGACCCAGTAATCAAAATTTCTCGAACTGAGACCTAGCCCAATAGTTTTCTCGGGCCAAAAAATGTTGTATACAAAATTTCGTTAAACTCGATCCACCTGTTCTTTAGCTATAGCTTGACCATGACCCATTATGACTCATCATGACCCACAAATGACTCTTATAATCGAAATCTCTCGATCGTGTGACTTAGCCCATTAGCTTTCTCGTGTCAAAAAACTATTACAGGCAAAATTTCGATGAAATTGATTCTGCGGTTCTTTAAATATAAATCGCTTGACCCAGACCCTTAATGACCCAATATGACCCATTAAATTTTTTTTCGAACATGTAACCTAACCCAATGTTTTTCTCAAGCCGGAAAACCATAGAATGCAATTTTTAGTCAAAATTGCGTGAGAAAATCGCTAGATAAAAATAGCATGACCCACAATGACCCCCAAAAATGACCCACTAACCGAATTTTCTCGAACATGTTACCTAACCCAATGGTCTTCTTGTAATCCAAAACGATATAATATAAAATTTGGTCGAAATCGTTAGAGCCGTTTTTTAAATAAAAATGGCTTGACCCACAATGACCCACTAATCAAAATTTTTCGAACATGTGACCCAGCTCAATTGTTTTCTCGTGCCAAAAAACGATTGGATACAAAATTTCCTTAAAATCGATCCAGCCGTTCTCTAGATATAAATAGCTTGATCCTGACCCATTATGACCCAAAATGACCCAGTAATCGAATTTTCCCGAACATGGGACCTAGCCCAATGGTCTTCTCGTGCCCGAAAATGGTAAAATCCAAATTTTTGTGAAAATCGTTAGAGCCGTTTTTGAGATAAAATTTACCCACACACACACACACAATTTTTGCTCGCATTATAGTATAAGACTAGCAGGGGAGACCGAGCTTAGCTCGGTCAAAATTAACTTTGTGTTCAACTCGATGTAGTATTTTCACTGTATCATTAACTCTGTATTATTACTGTAAAACATGTTTATAATAGTATTATTTAGAAAAACAATCAATAAGAAAACTATGTTTTTATGCGCATGTTTATAAATTTTACTTTATTTTAAAATTTACAACGAAAGGACATCGATCTAAATCACTTTTTTAGCTCGACTCTGATTGGTTTAACCATCCATCTCGAATCCTCTTAAGAATGCAGAGCTGCCAAGTCTCCGGCTTTTTGCACACCAGTATTATTTTAGAGAAAATCATCTGTTTTTAAATCGTCTCAATGTTCCAATTACTTAAAACATAATTTTCTGTATAATAATACTGGTATCCAAAAAGCCGGAGACTTGGCAGCTCTGAGAATGTATAAAAAAATTCTTTACATTCTGAAAGACAATATTTTTTGCTAGATATAGCCAAATTTGGAGGCATTCTTTCATTTGGCTCCAAATACGTGTTTTGGTTTTCGTAATTTTTATAGTCGATTTTTTAGCCATATGTCGCCGATGTTTTGTCAAATATCACCAAGTTATTGGCTTGTGCCATATTCTCGTGACCCTGACCCGTATTACCCAAAATGAGCCACTAATCAAATTTGATCAAGCATGTGACATAGCTCAATCGTCTTCAGGTAATCAAAAACAGTAGAATATAAAATTGAATCAAAATCGTTTAAGCCATTTTTTAGGTAAAATTAGCTTGGCAGCATTAAACAATGAAGCGAAATGACCCACTAATATAATTTTGTTTAACATGCGACTCAGACCAATAGTCTTCTCGTGACAGAAAACGTTTTGTTTCAAAATTTAGGTAAAATTGATCGAGTCATTTTATATATAATTAGAATGACACTAGCTCATTAAGACCCAAAATGACCCACTAATCGAATTTTAGCGAGCATGTGTCCAAGCCAAATGGTTTTCTCTTGCTCAAAAACGATATAATACAAAGTATAGTCAAAATGGTGAGTACCATTTTCTATATAAAATTAGCATGACCCATCATGACCGACAAATGACCCTTATAATCGAAATCTCTCGAACGTGTGGCTTAGCTCATTAGTTTTAGCATGCCGAAAAACATTAGATACAAAATTTAGATAAAATCGATTGAGCCGTTTTTTAGATATAGTTAGTTTGACCCTGACCCCTTATGATCCAAAATGACCCATTGATCCAATTTCTCAAAAATCTGTCATAATCCAATGATTTTCTTGTGCCCGAAAACGATAAAATACAAAATTTAGTCAAAATTGCGCGAAACGTTGTCTAGATAAAATTAGAATGACCCAAAAGTGGCCCACTAATCGAAATTTCTCGAACATGTGACCTACCCCAATCATTTTCTCATGCCAAAAATATGTTGTATACAAAATTTCGTTAAAATCGACCCACCCATTCTTTAGATATAGCTTGACCTTGACCCATTAAGACCCACAAATGACCCCTATAATCGAAAGCTCTCGAATATGTGACTTAGTCCATTAGTTTTCTCGTTTCTAAAAATTGTTACGTACAGTATTTCGTTAAAATTGATCCTGCCGTTCTTTAATTATATATAGCTTGACCCAGACCATTTATGATCCAAAATGACCCATTAATCGAAATTTTTCGAACACGTAACCTAGTCCAATGATTTTATCATGCCAAAAAAATGTTGCATACAAAATTTCATTAAAATCGATCCATCTGTTCTTTAGATATAGCTTGACCATGACCCATTATGACCCATCATGACCCATAAATGACTCTTATAATCGAAATCTCTCAAACATGTGACATAGCCCATTAATTTTCTCGTGTCAAAAAACTTACATACAAAATTTCATTAAATTTGATACTGTCGTACTTTATATATAAATAGCTTGACCCAGACCTTTTATGACCGAAAATGACCCATTAATCGAAATTTCTCGAATTGAGACCTAGCCCAATAGTTTTCTCGTGCCAAAAAAATGTTGTATACAAAATTTCGTTAAAATCGATCCACCTGTTCTTTAGCTATAGCTTGACCATGACCCATCATGACCCACAAATGACTCTTATAATCGAAATCTCTCGATCGTGTGACTTAGCCCATTAGCTTTCTCGTGTCAAAAAAACTATTACAGGCAAAATTTTGATGAAATTGATTCTGCGGTTCTTCGAATATAAATAGCTTGACCCAGACTCTTAATGACCCAATATGACCCATTAAAAATTTTTTTCGAACATGTAACCTAGTCCAATGTTTTTCTCGTGCCCGAAAACCATAGAATGCAATTTTTAGTCAAAATTGCGTGAGAAAATCTCTAGATAAAAATAGCATGACCCACAATGACCCCAAAAATGACCCACTAACCGAATTTTCTCGAACATGTTACCTAACCCAATGGTCTTCTTGTAATCCAAAACGATAAAATATAAAATTTGGTCGAAATCGTTAGAGCCGTTTTTTAAATAAAAATGGCTTGACCCACAATGACCCACTAATCAAAATTTTTCGAACATGTGACCCAGCTCAATTGTTTTCTCGTGCCAAAAAACGATTGGTTACAAAATTTCCTTAAAATCGATCCAGCCGTTCTCTAGATATAAATAGCTTGATCTTGACCCATTATGACCCAAAATGACCCAATAATCGAATTTTCTCGAACATGTGACCTAGCCCAATAGTCTTCTCGTGCCCGAAAATGGTAAAATCCAAACTTTTGCGAAAATCGTTAGAGCCGTTTTTGAGATAAAATTTACCCACACACACACACACACACAATTTTTGCTCGCATTATAGTATAAGATACTAGCAGGGGAGACCGAGCTTAGCTCGGTCAAAATTAACTTTGTGTTCAACTCGATATAGTATTTTCACTGTATCATTAACTCTGTATTATTACTGTAAAACATGTTTATAATAGTACTAGCAGCCTTCGCCCGCTACGCTGGTCAGTTTTTTTTTTTTTTTTTTTTTTTTTTAAGAAACTTTGAATCAAACGAAATTTTTATATCATAGTAATTTTTAGTTTTATATCGTACTTTAGACTGTCTGTCATCGGTGAAAAATCAGTCATCTAAACGGAAAGTTCAATGTTAGTCACCAATGAATGACGTAGCGCTCAACATGTTAACAATTTTAATCACATAAAAATTCATTCAGCAGAACTTTTAAAATAAAGCCAAACTTTTGTAATTGGGTTCATCTGATAAAAAACATTCCCTAAACATTCAATTAAACAACGTAGAATACTATATTCCATTTGTTACAAAATTTCTGAAAAATTATCCAACTAACAATGTAAAATCCATAAAATCTATCTTGTAGAACTTAAGTTATAAGCGGCCCCGATGAAATTTCACTTTTGCGTTTTACATATATTGAGATAATTTAATATAGCTTTCATATAATAATCATGTTAACCTGATTATAGAACTCTCTTTCAAAATTATAGGTTCAATAGATATTTTTGTGCTGTGATTAATACGAAATCCAGACTTTCTTTTATATATAGTGTTCTCTGATGTGTTTCTATATATATAAAAGAAATCCAGACTTCCTTTTATATATATAGATAAGGTGAAAATTTTCAGGTTTTTGCGCCGAAGACACCGCCAAATCAGGAAAATGTGAAGTATCTCGCGAACTACTAAACTTAAAAGAATTTGCTTGGTACCATTCGATTCAGCATGAAAAAATAAACTAAAATATGTTATCAGTTGGAAAATAACTAAAAAAGTCGATTTTTAAGGAATTTTTTAAAAGTTCGTACCTTTTTTTAACCCCCTTAGGGGTAGAATTTTCGAAAATCCCTTCTTAGCGGTACTCGATGTTATCAGAAGTATTTTTACCCCAATTGCCCAATTTTCAAGATTTTAGGTTCGGCAGATTTTTTTGTTCTGTAATTAATACGAAATCCAGACTTTCTTTTATATATATAGACTAGCGGACCCGACAGACGTTGTCCTTCTTGGCACCAACTCCAGAAAATCAAATAAATGTACGTAAATATGGTAATATGCACGATTAACACTACACTCTTAATTTAATTTCTTATTACAATTATGTAAGGAAATTATTTTTCACTCTTCAGTATATTTTGAAGTCGGTTCAATTTTTCATAGAAAAGTTAATTTTTCTCTTTTTAGTTAAAAGTTAACGATTTTCTGAAGTCGGTTAATCAAAATTATAATACAGGAAATATTATTGTAAAGCATACACGTTTGTCAGGAGTGGGGTTCGAACACGCGATCTCTTTCTTAAAGAAGCTGAGCTTAAATTTGGCGCCTTAGACCGCTCGGACATTCCGTCCGCACTCTATTCATCGAACTTATTCAACACTTTTAATTAGCGAAAAATCACTAACTATTAGTTTTTGCCTAATTACTAAAAAAGTACTGAATCAATTTCGATGAAATGTGAATCTAAACCATCTCGAATCCACTGGAACGCACGCACAAAATTTCATTAAAATCGGTCCAATCGTTTAGGAGGAGTTCAATTACATATACACGCACAGAAATTTTTTATACATAAAGATGAGCATTGAAAATTTCAGGTTTTTGCGCCAAAGACATCGCCAAATTAGGAAAATGTAAATTATCTCACGAACTACTGGATTTAAACGAATTTGCTTAGTACCATTCGATTCAGAATGAAAAAATGCACTAAAATATGTTATCAGTTGAAAAATAACTAAAAAAGCTTATTTTTAAGGAATTTTTTAAAAGTTCCTTCTTTTTTCTACTCATCTTAGGGGTGGAATTTTCGAAAATTATTTCTTAGCGGCACTCGATGTTATAAGAAGTATTTTTACCTAAATTTTTAATATTTTTGGTTAGGTAGATTTTTTTGTGCTGTGATTAATACGAAATCCCGACTTTCTTTTATATATACAGCACTTTTAATTAGCGAAAAATCACTAACTATTAGTTTTTGCCTAATTACTAAAAAAGTACTGAATCAATTTCGCCGAAATGTGAATCTAAACCATTCTCGAATCTACTGGAACGCACACACAAAATTTCATCAAAATCGGTCCAGTCGTTTAGGAGGAGTTCAATTACATACACACGCACAGAAGATTTTTATATATAAAGATAAGGATTGAAAATTTCAGGTTTTTGCGCCGAAGACACCGCCAAATCAGGAAAATGTGAATTATCTCGCGAACTACTGAACTTAAAAGAATTTGCTTGGTACCATTCGATTCAGCATGAAAAAATACACTAAATTATGTTATGAGTTGAAAAATTACTACAAAAGCCGATTTTTAAGGAATTTTTTAAAAGTTCGTTCCTATTTTTAACCCTCTTAGGTGTGGAATTTTCGAAAATCCCTTTTTAGCGGCACTCGATGTTATCAGAAATATTTTTACCCCAATTTTCAAGATTATAGGTTCGGCAGATATTTTTGTGCTGTGATTAATACGAAATCCAGACTTTCTTTTATATATATAGATAAGGATTGAAAATTACAGGTTTTTGCGCCGAAGACACCGCCAAATCAGGAAAATGTGAAGTATCTCGCGAACTGTTGAACTTAAAAGAATTTGCTTGGTACCATTTGATTCAGCATGAAAAAATACACTAAAATATGTTATCAGTTGAAAAATAACTACAAAAGCCGATTTTTAAGGAATTTTTTAAAAGTTCGTTCCTATTTTTAACCCCCTTAGGGGTGGAATTTTCGAAAATCCCTTCTTAGCGGCACGCGATGTTATCAGAAATATTTTTACCCCAATCTTCAAGATTATAGGTTCGGCAGATATTTTTGTGCTGTGATTAATACGAAATCCAGACTTTCTTTTATATATATAGATAGGGATTGAAAATTACAGGTTTTTGCGCCGAAGACACCGCCAAATCAGGAAAATGTGAAGTATCTCGCGAACTACTGAACTTAAAACAATTTGCTTGGTACCATTCGATTCAGCATGAAAAAATACACTAAAATATATTATGAGTTGAAAAATTACTACAAAAGTCGATTTTTAAGGAATTTTTTAAAAGTTCGTCCCTTTTTTTAACCCCCTTAGGGGTGGAATTTTCGAAAGTCCCTTCTTAGCGTTACTCGATGTTATCAGAAATATTCTTACCTCAATTTTCAAGATTATAGGTTCGGCAGATATTTTTGTGCTGTGATTAATACGAAATCCAGACTTTCTTTTATATATATAGATTATAGGTTCGGCAGATATTTTTGTGCTGTGATTAATACGAAATCCAGACTTTCTTTTATATATATAGATTATTTAGAAAAACAATCAATAAGAAAACTATGTTTTTATGCGCATGTTTATAAATTTTACTTTATTTTAAAATTTACAACAAAAGGACATCGATCTAAATCACTTTTTTAGCTCGACTCTGATTGGTTTAACCATGCATCTCGAATCCTCTTAAGAATGTATAAAAAAATTCTTTACATTCTGAAAGACAATATTTTTTGCTAGATATAGCCAAATTTGGAGGCATTCTTTCATTTGGCTCCAAATACGTGTTTTGGTTTTCGTAATTTTTATAGTCGATTTTTTTTTGGCATATGTCGCCAATATTTTGTCAAATATCACCAAGTTATAGGCTTTTGCCATATTCTCGCGACCCTGACCCGTATTACCCAAAATGAGCCACGAATCAAATTTGATCAAGCATGTGACATAGCTCAATCCTATCTCAATCCGTCTTCAGGTAATCAAAAACAGTAGAATATAAAATTGAATCAAAATCGTTTAAGCCATTTTTTAGGTAAAATTAGTTTGGCAGCATTCAGCAATGAAGCGAAATGAACCACTAATATAATTTTGCTTAACATGCGACTCAGCCCAATAGTCTTCTCGTGACAAAAAACGTTTTGTTTCAAAATTTAGGTAAAATTGATTGAGTCGTTGTTATATATAGTTAGAATGACCCTAGCTCTTTAAGACCCAAAATGATCCACTAATCGAATTTTCGCGAGTATGTGTCCAAGCCAAATGGTTTTCTCTTGCTCAAAAACGATATAATACAAAGTATAGTCAAAATTGTGAGTACCATTTTCTATATAAAATTAGCATGACCCATCATGACCTACAAATGACCCTTATAATCGAAATCTCTCGAACGTGTGGCCTAGCTCATTAATTTTAGCATGCCGAAAAACATTAGATACAAAATTTAGATAAAATCGATTGAGCCGTTTGTTAGATATAGTTAGTTTGATCCTGACCCCTTATGAACCAAAATGACCCATTGATCGAATTTTCTCAAAAATCTGTCATAACCCAATGATTTTCTTGTGCCTGAAAACGATACAATACAAAATTTAGTCAAAATTGCGCGAAACGTTGTCTAGATAAAATTAGAATGACCCAAAAGCGGCCCACTAATCGAAATTTCTCGAACATATGACCTACCCCAATGATTTTCTCATTTTCTCTCTTTCTTCAAAATATGTTGTATACAAAATTTCGTTAAAATCGACACACCCATTCTTTAGATATATCTTGACCTTGACCCATTAAGACCCACAAATGACCCTTATAATCGAAAGCTCTCGAATATGTGACTTAGTCCATTAGTTTTCACTTTTCTAAAAATTGTTACATACAGAATTTCGTTAAAATTGATCCTGCCGTTCTTTAATTATATATAGCTTGACCCAGACCTTTATGATCCAAAATGACCCATTAATCGAAAATTTTCGAACATGTAACCTAGTCCAATGATTTTATCGTGTCAAAAAAATGTTGCATACAAAATTTTATTAAAATCGATCCACCTGTTCTTTAGATATAGCTTGACCATGATCCATTATGACCCATCATGACCCACAAATGACCCTCATAATCGAAATCTCTCAAACATGTGATTTAGCCCATTAGTTTTCTCATGTCGAAAAACTGTCACATACAAAATTTCGTTATAATCCATCACGCCGTTCTTTAAATAAAAATAGCTTGACCCAGACTCTTAATGACCCAAAATGACCCATTAATCTAAATTTTTCGAACATGTAACCTAGTCCAATGATTTTATCGTGCCAAAAAATGTTGCATACAAAATTTCGTTAAAATCGATCCACCTGTTCTTTAGATATAGGTTGACCATGACCCATTATGACCCATCATGATCCACAAATGACCCTCATAGTCGAAATCTCTCAAACATGTGATTTAGCCCATTAGTTTTCTCATGTCAAAAAACTGTTACATACAAAATTTCGTTATAATCCATCACGCCGTTCTTTAAATATAAATAGCTTGACCCAGACTCTTAATGACCCAATATGACCCATTAAAATTTTTTCTCGAACATGTAACCTAGCCCAATGTTTTTCTCGTGCCCGAAAACCATAGAATGCAATTTTTAGTCAAAATTGCGTGAGAAAATCTCTAGATAAAAATAGCATGACCCACAATGACCCCAAAAATGACCCACTAACCGAATTTTCTCGAACATGTTACCTAACCCAATGGTCTTCTTGTAATCTAAAACGATACAATATAAAATTTGGTCAAAATCGTTAGAGCCGTTTTTTAGATAAAAATGGCTTGACCCATAATGACCCACTAATCGAAATTTTTCGAACATGTGACCCAGCCCAATAGTTTTGTTGTGCCAAAAAACGATTGGATAGAAAATTTCCTTAAAATCGATCCAGCCGTTCTCTAGATATAAATAGCTTGGTCTTGACCCATTATGACCCAAAATGACCCAATAATCGAATTTTCTCGAACATGTGATCTAGCCCAATGGTCTTCTCGTGCCCGAAAATGGTAAAATCCAAATTTTTGCGAAAATCGTTAGAGCCGTTTTTGAGATAAAATTTACCCACACAGACACACACACACACAATTTTTGCTCGCATTATAGTATAAGATACTAGCAGGGGAGACCGAGCTTAGCTCGGTTAAAATTAACTTTGTGTTCAACTCGATATAGAATTATTACTGTAAAACATGTTATTAATAATAGTATTATTTACAAAAACAATCAATAAGAAAACTATGTTTGTATGCACATGTTCATAAATTTTACTTTATTTTAAAATTTACAACGAAAGGACATCAATCCAAATCACTTTTTTAGCTCGACACTGATTAGTTTAACTATGCATCTCGAATACTATTAAGAATGTATAAGAAACTTCTTCACATTCTGAAAGACAATATTTTTTGCCAGATATAACCAAATTTGGACACATTCTTTTATTTGGCGCCAAATATGTGTTTTGGTTTCGTAACCTTAATAGTCAATTTTTCGGCCAAATATCGCCAACTTATTGGCTTTTGCCATAGTCTCGTGATCCTGACCCTTATTACCCAAATGATCCACTAATCACATATGATCAAACATTGACTTAGCTCAATGGTCTTCAGGTAATCAAAAACGGTAGAGTATAAGATGAATCAAAACCGTTTAAGCCATTTCTTAAGTAAAATTAACTTGACAGTATTCAGCAATGAAGCGATATGACCCACTAATATAATTTTGTTTAATATGCAACTCAGCTCAATAGTCTTCTCGTGACAAAAGACGTTCCGTTGCAAAATTTAGGTAAAATTGACTGGGTCGTTGTTATATATAATTAGAATGACCCGAACCCACGAAGACCTAAAAAGACCTACTAATTGAATTGTTACGTGCATGTGTCCTATCTCAATGGTTTTTTTTTGTCCGAAAACGATATAATAGAAAATATACTCAAAATGGTGAGAACAATTTTCTAGATAAAATTAGCATGGCCCACAAATGACCCTTATATCAAAATCTCTCGAAAATGTGACTTAGTTCATTAAATTTTGCGTGCCGAAAAACGTTAAATACAAAATTTAGATAAAATCGATTGAGCCAATTTTTAGGTATAAATAGTTTGACCTTGACCCATTATGACCCAAAATGACTCATTAATCGAGTTTTCTCAAACATCTGACCTAACCCAATGATTTTCTTGTGTCCGAAAACGGTAGAATATAAAATTTAGTCAAATTTGCGCGAGACATTGTCTAGATAAAATTAGAATAAGCCAAAAGTGACCCACTGATCGAAATTTCTCGAACATGTGACATAGCCCAATGATTTTCTCGTGCCAAAAATATGCTGTATACAAAATTTCATTAAAATCGATTCACCCGTTCTTTAGATATAGCTTGACCATGACCCATCATGACCCACAAATGACCCTTATAATCGAAATCTCTCGAACACGTGACTTAGCCCATTAGTTTTCTCGTGTATAAATATTGTTACACTCAAAATTTCGTTAAACTCGTTCCTGCCGTTCTTTAAATATAAATAACTTGACCCAGACCCTTTATGACCCTTTATGACCATTAATCGAAATTACTCGATCATGTGACCTAGCCCAATGATTTTCTCGTGCCAAAAAATTTTGTATACAAAATTTCGTTAAAACTGATCCACATGTTCTTTAGACATAGCTTGACATGACCCGTTATGACCCATCATGACCCATAAATGACTCTTATAATTGAAATCTCTCAAACATGTGAGATAGTCCATTAATTTTCTCGTGTCAAAAAAATTACATATAAAATTTATTAAATTTGATACTGTCGTACTTTATATATAAAGAGCTTGAACCAGACCTTTTATGACCCAAAATGACCCAGTAATCAAAATTTCTCGAACTGAGACCTAGCCCAATAGTTTTCTCGGGCCAAAAAATGTTGTATACAAAATTTCGTTAAACTCGATCCACCTGTTCTTTAGCTATAGCTTGACCATGACCCATTATGACTCATCATGACCCACAAATGACTCTTATAATCGAAATCTCTCGATCGTGTGACTTAGCCCATTAGCTTTCTCGTGTCAAAAAACTATTACAGGCAAAATTTCGATGAAATTGATTCTGCGGTTCTTTAAATATAAATCGCTTGACCCAGACCCTTAATGACCCAATATGACCCATTAAATTTTTTTTCGAACATGTAACCTAACCCAATGTTTTTCTCAAGCCGGAAAACCATAGAATGCAATTTTTAGTCAAAATTGCGTGAGAAAATCGCTAGATAAAAATAGCATGACCCACAATGACCCCCAAAAATGACCCACTAACCGAATTTTCTCGAACATGTTACCTAACCCAATGGTCTTCTTGTAATCCAAAACGATATAATATAAAATTTGGTCGAAATCGTTAGAGCCGTTTTTTAAATAAAAATGGCTTGACCCACAATGACCCAAAAATGACCCACTAATCAAAATTTTTCGAACATGTGACCCAGCTCAATTGTTTTCTCGTGCCAAAAAACGATTGGATACAAAATTTCCTTAAAATCGATCCAGCCGTTCTCTAGATATAAATAGCTTGATCCTGACCCATTATGACCCAAAATGACCCAGTAATCGAATTTTCCCGAACATGGGACCTAGCCCAATGGTCTTCTCGTGCCCGAAAATGGTAAAATCCAAATTTTTGTGAAAATCGTTAGAGCCGTTTTTGAGATAAAATTTACCCACACACACACACACAATTTTTGCTCGCATTATAGTATAAGACTAGCAGGGGAGACCGAGCTTAGCTCGGTCAAAATTAACTTTGTGTTCAACTCGATGTAGTATTTTCACTGTATCATTAACTCTGTATTATTACTGTAAAACATGTTTATAATAGTATTATTTAGAAAAACAATCAATAAGAAAACTATGTTTTTATGCGCATGTTTATAAATTTTACTTTATTTTAAAATTTACAACGAAAGGACATCGATCTAAATCACTTTTTTAGCTCGACTCTGATTGGTTTAACCATCCATCTCGAATCCTCTTAAGAATGCAGAGCTGCCAAGTCTCCGGCTTTTTGCACACCAGTATTATTTTAGAGAAAATCATCTGTTTTTAAATCGTCTCAATGTTCCAATTACTTAAAACATAATTTTCTGTATAATAATACTGGTATCCAAAAAGCCGGAGACTTGGCAGCTCTGAGAATGTATAAAAAATTTCTTTACATTCTGAAAGACAATATTTTTTGCTAGATATAGCCAAATTTGGAGGCATTCTTTCATTTGGCTCCAAATACGTGTTTTGGTTTTCGTAATTTTTATAGTCGATTTTTTAGCCATATGTCGCCGATGTTTTGTCAAATATCACCAAGTTATTGGCTTGTGCCATATTCTCGTGACCCTGACCCGTATTACCCAAAATGAGCCACTAATCAAATTTGATCAAGCATGTGACATAGCTCAATCGTCTTCAGGTAATCAAAAACAGTAGAATATAAAATTGAATCAAAATCGTTTAAGCCATTTTTTAGGTAAAATTAGCTTGGCAGCATTAAACAATGAAGCGAAATGACCCACTAATATAATTTTGTTTAACATGCGACTCAGACCAATAGTCTTCTCGTGACAGAAAACGTTTTGTTTCAAAATTTAGGTAAAATTGATCGAGTCATTTTATATATAATTAGAATGACACTAGCTCATTAAGACCCAAAATGACCCACTAATCGAATTTTAGCGAGCATGTGTCCAAGCCAAATGGTTTTCTCTTGCTCAAAAACGATATAATACAAAGTATAGTCAAAATGGTGAGTACCATTTTCTATATAAAATTAGCATGACCCATCATGACCGACAAATGACCCTTATAATCGAAATCTCTCGAACGTGTGGCTTAGCTCATTAGTTTTAGCATGCCGAAAAACATTAGATACAAAATTTAGATAAAATCGATTGAGCCGTTTTTTAGATATAGTTAGTTTGACCCTGACCCCTTATGATCCAAAATGACCCATTGATCCAATTTCTCAAAAATCTGTCATAATCCAATGATTTTCTTGTGCCCGAAAACGATAAAATACAAAATTTAGTCAAAATTGCGCGAAACGTTGTCTAGATAAAATTAGAATGACCCAAAAGTGGCCCACTAATCGAAATTTCTCGAACATGTGACCTACCCCAATCATTTTCTCATGCCAAAAATATGTTGTATACAAAATTTCGTTAAAATCGACCCACCCATTCTTTAGATATAGCTTGACCTTGACCCATTAAGACCCACAAATGACCCCTATAATCGAAAGCTCTCGAATATGTGACTTAGTCCATTAGTTTTCTCATTTCTAAAAATTTGTACGTACAGTATTTCGTTAAAATTGATCCTGCCGTTCTTTAATTATATATAGCTTGACCCAGACCATTTATGATCCAAAATGACCCATTAATCGAAATTTTTCGAACACGTAACCTAGTCCAATGATTTTATCATGCCAAAAAAATGTTGCATACAAAATTTCATTAAAATCGATCCATCTGTTCTTTAGATATAGCTTGACCATGACCCATTATGACCCATCATGACCCATAAATGACTCTTATAATCGAAATCTCTCAAACATGTGACATAGCCCATTAATTTTCTCGTGTCAAAAAACTTACATACAAAATTTCATTAAATTTGATACTGTCGTACTTTATATATAAATAGCTTGACCCAGACCTTTTATGACCGAAAATGACCCATTAATCGAAATTTCTCGAATTGAGACCTAGCCCAATAGTTTTCTCGTGCCAAAAAAATGTTGTATACAAAATTTCGTTAAAATCGATCCACCTGTTCTTTAGCTATAGCTTGACCATGACCCATCATGACCCACAAATGACTCTTATAATCGAAATCTCTCGATCGTGTGACTTAGCCCATTAGCTTTCTCGTGTCAAAAAAACTATTACAGGCAAAATTTTGATGAAATTGATTCTGCGGTTCTTCGAATATAAATAGCTTGACCCAGACTCTTAATGACCCAATATGACCCATTAAAAATTTTTTTCGAACATGTAACCTAGTCCAATGTTTTTCTCGTGCCCGAAAACCATAGAATGCAATTTTTAGTCAAAATTGCGTGAGAAAATCTCTAGATAAAAATAGCATGACCCACAATGACCCCAAAAATGACCCACTAACCGAATTTTCTCGAACATGTTACCTAACCCAATGGTCTTCTTGTAATCCAAAACGATAAAATATAAAATTTGGTCGAAATCGTTAGAGCCGTTTTTTAAATAAAAATGGCTTGACCCACAATGACCCAAAAATGACCCACTAATCAAAATTTTTCGAACATGTGACCCAGCTCAATTGTTTTCTCGTGCCAAAAAACGATTGGTTACAAAATTTCCTTAAAATCGATCCAGCCGTTCTCTAGATATAAATAGCTTGATCTTGACCCATTATGACCCAAAATGACCCAATAATCGAATTTTCTCGAACATGTGACCTAGCCCAATAGTCTTCTCGTGCCCGAAAATGGTAAAATCCAAACTTTTGCGAAAATCGTTAGAGCCGTTTTTGAGATAAAATTTACCCCCACACACACACACACACAATTTTTGCTCGCATTATAGTATAAGATACTAGCAGGGGAGACCGAGCTTAGCTCGGTCAAAATTAACTTTGTGTTCAACTCGATATAGTATTTTCACTGTATCATTAACTCTGTATTATTACTGTAAAACATGTTTATAATAGTACTAGCAGCCTTCGCCCGCTACGCTGGTCAGTTTTTTTTTTTTTTTTTTTTTTTTTTTTTTAAGAAACTTTGAATCAAACGAAATTTTTATATCATAGTAATTTTTAGTTTTATATCGTACTTTAGACTGTCTGTCATCGGTGAAAAATCAGTCATCTAAACGGAAAGTTCAATGTTAGTCACCAATGAATGACGTAGCGCTCAACATGTTAACAATTTTAATCACATAAAAATTCATTCAGCAGAACTTTTAAAATAAAGCCAAACTTTTGTAATTGGGTTCATCTGATAAAAAACATTCCCTAAACATTCAATTAAACAACGTAGAATACTATATTCCATTTGTTACAAAATTTCTGAAAAATTATCCAACTAACAATGTAAAATCCATAAAATCTATCTTGTAGAACTTAAGTTATAAGCGGCCCCGATGAAATTTCACTTTTGCGTTTTACATATATTGAGATAATTTAATATAGCTTTCATATAATAATCATGTTAACCTGATTATAGAACTCTCTTTCAAAATTATAGGTTCAATAGATATTTTTGTGCTGTGATTAATACGAAATCCAGACTTTCTTTTATATATAGTGTTCTCTGATGTGTTTCTATATATATAAAAGAAATCCAGACTTCCTTTTATATATATAGATAAGGTGAAAATTTTCAGGTTTTTGCGCCGAAGACACCGCCAAATCAGGAAAATGTGAAGTATCTCGCGAACTACTAAACTTAAAAGAATTTGCTTGGTACCATTCGATTCAGCATGAAAAAATAAACTAAAATATGTTATCAGTTGGAAAATAACTAAAAAAGTCGATTTTTAAGGAATTTTTTAAAAGTTCGTACCTTTTTTTAACCCCCTTAGGGGTAGAATTTTCGAAAATCCCTTCTTAGCGGTACTCGATGTTATCAGAAGTATTTTTACCCCAATTGCCCAATTTTCAAGATTTTAGGTTCGGCAGATTTTTTTGTTCTGTAATTAATACGAAATCCAGACTTTCTTTTATATATATAGATAAGGATTGAAAATTTCAGGTTTTTGCGCCGAAGACACCGCCAAATCAGGAAAATGTGAATTATCTCGCGAACTACTGAACTTAAAAGAATTTGCTTGGTACCATTCGATTCAGCATGAAAAAATACACTAAATTATGTTATGAGTTGAAAAATTACTACAAAAGCCGATTTTTAAGGAATTTTTTAAAAGTTCGTTCCTATTTTTAACCCTCTTAGGTGTGGAATTTTCGAAAATCCCTTTTTAGCGGCACTCGATGTTATCAGAAATATTTTTACCCCAATTTTCAAGATTATAGGTTCGGCAGATATTTTTGTGCTGTGATTAATACGAAATCCAGACTTTCTTTTATATATATAGATAAGGATTGAAAATTACAGGTTTTTGCGCCGAAGACACCGCCAAATCAGGAAAATGTGAAGTATCTCGCGAACTGTTGAACTTAAAAGAATTTGCTTGGTACCATTTGATTCAGCATGAAAAAATACACTAAAATATGTTATCAGTTGAAAAATAACTACAAAAGCCGATTTTTAAGGAATTTTTTAAAAGTTCGTTCCTATTTTTAACCCCCTTAGGGGTGGAATTTTCGAAAATCCCTTCTTAGCGGCACGCGATGTTATCAGAAATATTTTTACCCCAATCTTCAAGATTATAGGTTCGGCAGATATTTTTGTGCTGTGATTAATACGAAATCCAGACTTTCTTTTATATATATAGATAGGGATTGAAAATTACAGGTTTTTGCGCCGAAGACACCGCCAAATCAGGAAAATGTGAAGTATCTCGCGAACTACTGAACTTAAAACAATTTGCTCTGTACCATTCGATTCAGCATGAAAAAATACACTAAAATATATTATGAGTTGAAAAATTACTACAAAAGTCGATTTTTAAGGAATTTTTTAAAAGTTCGTCCCTTTTTTTAACCCCCTTAGGGGTGGAATTTTCGAAAATCCCTTCTTAGCGTTACTCGATGTTATCAGAAATATTCTTACCTCAATTTTCAAGATTATAGGTTCGGCAGATATTTTTGTGCTGTGATTAATACGAAATCCAGACTTTCTTTTATATATATAGATTATTTAGAAAAACAATCAATAAGAAAACTATGTTTTTATGCGCATGTTTATAAATTTTACTTTATTTTAAAATTTACAACAAAAGGACATCGATCTAAATCACTTTTTTAGCTCGACTCTGATTGGTTTAACCATGCATCTCGAATCCTCTTAAGAATGTATAAAAAAATTCTTTACATTCTGAAAGACAATATTTTTTGCTAGATATAGCCAAATTTGGAGGCATTCTTTCATTTGGCTCCAAATACGTGTTTTGGTTTTCGTAATTTTTATAGTCGATTTTTTTTTGGCATATGTCGCCAATATTTTGTCAAATATCACCAAGTTATAGGCTTTTGCCATATTCTCGCGACCCTGACCCGTATTACCCAAAATGAGCCACGAATCAAATTTGATCAAGCATGTGACATAGCTCAATCCTATCTCAATCCGTCTTCAGGTAATCAAAAACAGTAGAATATAAAATTGAATCAAAATCGTTTAAGCCATTTTTTAGGTAAAATTAGTTTGGCAGCATTCAGCAATGAAGCGAAATGAACCACTAATATAATTTTGCTTAACATGCGACTCAGCCCAATAGTCTTCTCGTGACAAAAAACGTTTTGTTTCAAAATTTAGGTAAAATTGATTGAGTCGTTGTTATATATAGTTAGAATGACCCTAGCTCTTTAAGACCCAAAATGATCCACTAATCGAATTTTCGCGAGTATGTGTCCAAGCCAAATGGTTTTCTCTTGCTCAAAAACGATATAATACAAAGTATAGTCAAAATTGTGAGTACCATTTTCTATATAAAATTAGCATGACCCATCATGACCTACAAATGACCCTTATAATCGAAATCTCTCGAACGTGTGGCCTAGCTCATTAATTTTAGCATGCCGAAAAACATTAGATACAAAATTTAGATAAAATCGATTGAGCCGTTTGTTAGATATAGTTAGTTTGACCCTGACCCCTTATGAACCAAAATGACCCATTGATCGAATTTTCTCAAAAATCTGTCATAACCCAATGGTTTTCTTGTGCCTGAAAACGATACAATACAAAATTTAGTCAAAATTGCGCGAAACGTTGTCTAGATAAAATTAGAATGACCCAAAAGCGGCCCACTAATCGAAATTTCTCGAACATGTGACCTACCCCAATGATTTTCTCATTTTCTCTCTTTCTTCAAAATATGTTGTATACAAAATTTCGTTAAAATCGACACACCCATTCTTTAGATATATCTTGACCTTGACCCATTAAGACCCACAAATGACCCTTATAATCGAAAGCTCTCGAATATGTGACTTAGTCCATTAGTTTTCACTTTTCTAAAAATTGTTACATACAGAATTTCGTTAAAATTGATCCTGCCGTTCTTTAATTATATATAGCTTGACCCAGACCCTTTATGATCCAAAATGACCCATTAATCGAAAATTTTCGAACATGTAACCTAGTCCAATGATTTTATCGTGTCAAAAAAATGTTGCATACAAAATTTTATTAAAATCGATCCACCTGTTCTTTAGATATAGCTTGACCATGATCCATTATGACCCATCATGACCCACAAATGACCCTCATAATCGAAATCTCTCAAACATGTGATTTAGCCCATTAGTTTTCTCATGTCGAAAAACTGTCACATACAAAATTTCGTTATAATCCATCACGCCGTTCTTTAAATAAAAATAGCTTGACCCAGACTCTTAATGACCCAAAATGACCCATTAATCTAAATTTTTCGAACATGTAACCAAGTCCAATGATTTTATCGTGCCAAAAAATGTTGCATACAAAATTTCGTTAAAATCGATCCACCTGTTCTTTAGATATAGGTTGACCATGACCCATTATGACCCATCATGATCCACAAATGACCCTCATAGTCGAAATCTCTCAAACATGTGATTTAGCCCATTAGTTTTCTCATGTCAAAAAACTGTTACATACAAAATTTCGTTATAATCCATCACGCCGTTCTTTAAATATAAATAGCTTGACCCAGACTCTTAATGACCCAATATGACCAAGTGAAATTTTTTCTCGAACATGTAACCTAGCCCAATTTTTTTCTCGTGCCCGAAAACCATAGAATGCAATTTTTAGTCAAAATTGCGTGAGAAAATCGCTAGATAAAAATAGTATGACCCAAAATGACCCCAAAAATGACCCACTTACCGAATTTTCTCGAACATGTTACCTAACCCAATGGTCTTCTTGTAATCCAAAACGATAAAATATAAAATTTGGTCAAAATCGTTAGAGCCGTTTTTTAGATAAAAATGGCTTGACCCATAATGACCCAAAATTGACCCACTAATCGAAATTTTTTGAACATGTGACCCAGCCTAATAGTTTTGTTGTGCCAAAAAACGATTGGATAGAAAATTTCCTTAAAATCGATCCAGCCGTTCTCTAGATATATATAGCTTGATCTTGACCCATTATGACCCAAAACGACCCAATAATCGAATTTTCTCGAACATGTGACCTAGCCCAATGGTCTTCTCGTGCCCGAAAATGGTAAAATCCAAATTTTTGCGAAAATCGTTAGAGCCGTTTTTCAGATAAAATTTACCCACACACACACACACAATTTTTGCTCGCATTATAGTATAAGATAAATGAAACTTCTTTAAAATTCCTTTATTTTCTTCAAAAAAATTCCTATAATTCCTATAATATTTTTGAAAAAAGTCACTTCTAGGCCTGATGGATGTGATGCGTCTGATTTTATTATTTTAGTATATAACTATTTTAATGACTGCCCATCCAGGTGGGAAGATTTTAGTTTTATACAGGAAAAACTAAGTGTTCCTGCACGTAGATTTATGAAATATGTGCCAAGCAGATGGTTAACTCTGGAACCTACAGCAAATTGGTTGTTAGAACAATGGAATTGTTTCCATGAGTATTTCTTAAAATATATTCCATCCAGAAAAGAACAAAGAACACTAAATACAGTCAGCTACAAAAAAATTGTTGAATATTTGAAGGAGAAAACAATGAAATGTCAGTTATTGTTTATTGTATCTAGTGCCAAACTATTTACCCAGTTTACTGTATTTTTCCAAAGGGAAGATCTTCTGATCCACTTAGTGTATGATGAAATAAAATGCCTTATCATTAAAGTCGCAGTGGGTATTTGCAAACAGTCAGCCATTAAATCTATCAAGAATGATGTCAGTCAAGATCTCTTTGAGAGTAAAAATTTAATCTCTCCAGGAATTATTGTTTTTAATGAAGAATTGCAAAAAGAATTTTTGCAATTATCTGAAAAAGATAAAGGTTATGTTTTAAGTGATGTGCAACGTCATTATATACCTTCTCATAAATATATTTACAATAAGGATATATTGCCAAATTAAAACTTGAAATATCTCAGTTGCTTAAACCCAGAATTCAAAAGTATTCCAAAAGGTTTTAAAAATATTGCTAAACTTGCACAAAAATTACCTATAAACATTGAAATTGATGCCCTCTTGGATGAATGGAAAATTTGCAAGCTCAGTCAAGAAGAATCTGAAGTAAATAGGATTGATTCATTTTGGGCTACTTCTATTAATGCAAAAAAGGAAAAGGGAGGATTAAAATATACAAATCTCTCTCTTTATTTTGAAGAGTAGTTTGTGCCATGGCAGTGCAGATGTAGAACGAGGATTTTTGCTTTCACATCAAATTCTTTCCGAAGACCAGGCCTCTATGAAAAAACGGATGCTAAATGCTAGGCTAAACTTAGCAGATGTTTTAAGACATCATTATGAAAACCATGCAGCTCTAGTACCAGTAACTAGTAAAAGGATAAAAAAGGCTAATATTGCATATCAAAATTATCAAAGTTACCGAGAAAATGAAAAGAGAGAAAAAGAAAAAAAAGGAAAGTACAACTTGAAGTGGAAAAAGCTACAGAAGAGGAAGAAATCAGAAAAAAAGAAGCTGAAAAAGATAAAAGTACAATTGTAGTTCTTGACAAAATTTTGGAAGATTTAAACAAAAATGTGAATGAAGAAGTAACTGTATTGGACAGATTGATCGATGAAGGAAATGAAAGGTTAAAAATTGCTTTAGAAAAAGGAAATTTAACTGAAGCTAAAGTGCTTAAAATTTGATTGCAGCTGGTATAACAGCTAACAAGGAACTGAAAGTAAAAAAGGATAAAGCTGATAGCTTGTCTAGTGTTATAAATTAGAAAAAATAATTTAATTACAAATTTTATGAGTAACAAATCTAATAGTCTAAGAGCTAGCAACGTCAAAAATCACGTCATTTTATCAAAGCTCATTTTTTAATATGTTTTTCCCTTTTATAGTAGAATACGTTTGCAAGCGGTCTGGCAGGTGGGAGACGTTGCGTTTACCTGTGGCAGAAGGGGTTATGCAGGTCAAAAAGCTTCAAAATCACGTCATTTTATCAAGGCTCATTTTTAAATATGTTTTTCCCTTTTATGGTAGAATACGTTTGCAAGCGGTCTGGCAGTCGGGAAACGTTGCGTTTACCTGTGGCAGAAGGGGTTGTGCAGGTCAAAAAGCTTCAAAAATCCGACATTTTATAAAGGCTCATTTTCTTATATGTTTTTATCAAGCTTAAAAATTACAAGATATTACTCTTTGGACAGAAGACAACCTATAATTAATTTTCCAGACACAAATTCGGTTGCAAAGTTAATGCCAGACGTCTTTAAATATGGCAACGAAAGTGCCTGTTTCTAGAGTGGTTTATAATTTAAAAATTATAAGACCTCTTTACATCATTTTATCAAGCTTAAAAATTACACGATATTACACTTTGGTGGGCAAACAACCTATAATTAATTTGCTAGACACAAATTCGGTTGCAAAGTTAATGCCAGACGTCTTTAAATATTGCAACCAAAGTGCCTGTTCCTAGAGTGGTTTATAATTTAAAAATTATAAGACCTCTTTACATAATTTTATCAAGCATAAAAATTACAAGATATTACTCTTTGGATAGCAGACAACCTATAGTTAATTTGCCAGACACAAATTCGGTTGCAAAGTTAATGCCAGACGGCTTTAAATATGGCAACAAAAGTGCATGTTCCAAGATTGGTTTATAATTTAAATTTTATAACCCCTCTTTACGTCATTTTATCAAGCTTAAAAATTACAAGACATTACTCTATGGATAACAGACAACCTATAATTAATTTGACAGACGCAAATTCGATCGCAAAGTTAATGGCAGACGACTTTAAATATGGCAACGAACGTGCCTGTTCCAAGAGCGGTTTATAATTTAAAAATTATAAGGCCTCTTTACGTCATTTTATCAAGCTTAAAAATTACAAGATATTACTCTTTGCATAGAAGACAACCTATAATTAATTTGCCAGACACAAACTCGGTTGTAAAGTTAATGCTAGACGGCTTTAAATATGGCAACGAAAGTGCCTGTTCCTGGAGTAGTGTATAATCTAAAAATTATAAGACCTCTTTACGTCATTTTATCAAGCTTAAAAATTACAAGATATTACTCTTTGGACAGAAGACAACCTATAATTAATTTTCCAGACACAAATTCGGTTGCAAAGTTAATGCCAGACGTCTTTAAATATGGCAACAAAAGTGCATGTTCCAAGAGTGGTTTAAAATTTAAATTTTATAACCCCTCTTTACGTCATTTTATCAAGCTTAAAAATTACAAGATATTACTCCATGGTTAACAGACAACCTATAATAATTTTACCAGACACTAATTCGGTTGCAAAGTTAATGCCAGACGGCTTTAAAGTATGACAATGAAAGTGCCTGTTTCAACGGCGGTTTACAATTTAAATTTTACAAAACCTCTTTACGTCATTTTATCAAGCTTAAAAATTACAAGATATTACTCTTTGGATAGAAGACAACCTATAATTAATTTGCCAGACACAAATTCGGTTGCAAAGTTAATGCCAGACGGCTTTAAATATGGCAACGAAAGTGCCTGTTCCAAGAGAGGTTTATAATTTAAATTTTATAACCCCTCTTTACGTCATTTTATCAAGCTTAAAAATTACAAGATATTACTCTATGGATAACAGAAAACCTATAATTAATTTGCCAGACACAAATTCGGTTGCAAAGTTAATGCCAGACGGCTTTCAAGTATAACAATGAAAGTGCCTGTTCCAACGGCGGTTTACAATTTAAATTTTACAAGACCTGTTTACGTCATTTTATCAAGCTTAAAAATTACAAGATATTACTCTTTAGTGGGCAGACAACCTATAATTAATTTGCTAGACACAAATTCGGTTGCAAAGTTAATGCCAGACGGCTTTAAATATGGCAACGAAAGTGCCTGTTCCTGGAGTAGTGTATAATCTAAAAATTATAAGACCTCTTTACGTCATTTTATCAAGCTTAAAAATTACAAGATATTACTCTTTGGATAGCAGACAACCTATAATTAATTTGCCAGACACAAATTCGGTTGCAAAGTTAATGCCAGACGGCTTTAAATATGGCAACGAAAGTGCATGTTCCAAGAGTGGTTTATAATTTAAATTTTATAACCCCTCTTTACGTCATTTTATCAAGCTTAAAAATTACAAGATATTACTCTTTAGTGGGCAGACACAAATTCGGTTGCAAAGTTAATGCCAGACGGCTTTAAATATGGCAACGAAAGTGCCTGTTCCTGGAGTAGTGTATAATCTAAAAATTATAAGGCCTCTTTACGTCATTTTATCAAGCTTAAAAATTACAAGATATTACCCTTTGGTTAGAAGACAACCTATAAATAATTTGCCAGACACAAACTCGGTTGTAAAGTTAATGCTAGACGTCTTTAAATATGGCAATGAAAGTGCGTATTCTAAGAGCGGTTTATAATTGAACAAATTATAAGACCTCTTTACGTCATTGAACCGAATTTGCAACCCTGGATTTTTCTGAGTCTTATTGATTAGATTCACTATTTTTCTGCACCTGAATTTTTGCACGACACTTTTTCAGAGCCTAATTGAGTAAATCTGTGATACTTTGTGCTTGATTGACGAAAGTTGCATTTTTTTTAAGTCCTACCGACAAGTCTTTGCATGTGATGAACATTTGTGCAGCTGGAGAAAGGTTAAAGTGTAAGAATTCATATAATTTGTCAACATCGACTCACAGCTTAAATATTGAACAAATAAATTCCAGTGTGGCCAAAACCGGGGCATCCACCCTAATATTTAATAAAAGAAACTTATATTTTGATAAACCAGAGCTTTTTATAAGTAAACTTTATATTGAAAAAAAAATTGCCGAATTCGCCGAATTCGCCGAATGCAACCGAATTTGTGTCTGGCAAATTAATTATAGGTTGTCTGCTATCCAAAGAGTAATATCTTGTAATTTTTAAGCTTGATAAAATGACGTAAAGAGGACTTATAATTTTTAAATTATAAACAACTCTTGGAATAGGCACTTTCGTTGCCATATTTAAAGTTGTCTGGAATTAACTTTGCAACCGAATTTGTGTCTGGCAAATTAATTATAGATTGTCTTCTATCCAAAGAGTAATATCTTGTAATTTTTAAGCTTGATAAAATGACGTAAAGAAACCTTATCATTTTTAAATTATAAACCGCTCTTGGAACAGGACTTTCGTTGCCATATTTAAAGCCGTCTGGCATTTACTTTAAAACCGAATTTGTGTCTGGCAAATTAATTATAGGTTGTCTTCTATCCAAAGAGTAATATCTTGTAATTTTTAATCTTGATAAAATGACGGAAAGAGGTCTTATAATTTTTAGATTATAAACTACTCCAGGAACAAGCACTTTCGTTGCCATATTTAAAGCCCTCTGGCATTAACTTTGCAACCGAATTTGTATCTGGAAGATTAATTGTAGGTTGTTTGCTATCCAAAGAGTAATATCTTGTAATTTTTAAGCTTGATAAAATGACGTAAAGAGGCCTTATCATTTTTAAATTATAAACCGCTCTTGGAACAGGACTTTCGTTGCCAAATTTAAAGCCGTCTGGCATTAACTTTGCAACCGAATTTGTATCTGGCAAATTAATTACAGGTTATCTGCTATCCAAAGAGTAATATCTTGTAATTTTTAAGCTTGATAAAATGACGTAAAGAGGTCTTATAAAATTTAAATTATAAGCCACTCTTGGAACAGGTACTTTCGTTGCCATATTTAAAAACATCTGGCATTAACTTTGCAACCAAATTTGTATCTGGAAAATTAATTGTAGGTTGTCTGCTGTCCAAAGAGTAATATCTTGTAATTTTTAAGCTTGATAAAAACATATAAGAAAATGAGCCTTTATAAAATGGCGGATTTTTGAAGTTTTTTGACCTGCACAACCCCTTCTGCCACAGGTAAACGCAACGTCACCTGACTGCCAGACTGCTTGCAAACGTATTCTACCATAAAAGGGAAAAACATATTAAAAAATGGGCCTTGATAAAATGACGTGATTTTGAAGCTTTTTGACCTGCACAACCCCTTCTGCCACAGGTAAACGCAACGTCTCCCGACTGCCAGACCGCTTGCAAACGTATTCTACCATAAAAGGTAAAAACATATTAAAAAATGGGCCTTGATAAAATCAGGTGACAAAAACGTTGCTAGCTCTTAGACTATAAAGAAGGTTAATTTAAGAAATTTGTAAATATTATATTTGATTAAATAAAAGTTAAAAAAAAAAATTGGCTTTTATTTTTTAAAAATTGTATTTGATTTGTATAAATATTATGTTTATTTTTCAGGTCCCTAAAAGGTCCCTATTTCAGACTTTTGGTCCCTAAAAAGTCCCTAATTTTTAATCATTAGGTCCCTAAGTCCCTACTATTTTGTACAAAAGTTGCTGGCAGCCCTGGACAACCTTTTCTTACCTTGTTTTCGATCCGATTTTCTTCTTTAAATCGTTTTATCATATACTGCACGGTAGAATTTGACAAATTAACTAATTTAGCAATATTCCGAACTGATTTACCACTATTATGATGAAATACAATCAATTTTCGAATGCTGTTAGATGTTTCTTTACGACTGCGAACCATTTTTTGATAATAAATAGAATATTACGGACCAATTAAACAAAATATAAAGCCAAACGATTTTTTAACGTCACCACAAGTCAAACATACAAATAAAGTGCCAGACGATAATTTTAATTATGAGATTATCCAAAAATATTTCAGTGTACGAAGACTTTTGTGGCATGTTTTTCCTCTGTCTCTTTCTATTTTTATTTTTCGAAAAAAAAGAAAAGCAGTCAATATTAAAACAAATGTTGAGTGTTATTTAGAATAACATAAAGATGTAGTGAAAAAATATCGGACGTCACAGTCTAAATTTATTCCAGGGAAATTCATATTTATTGCAAATTTTTAAAGTGTACGAACACTTTTGTGAGCCACTGTATATAGCAGGGGTGATTCTCGTCCGAAATTTCCGAAAATTTAAGGCATCTTCTTCCGAAAATTTGAAATTGGGTTATCAGTTCCGCATAGTTGCCAACTTGTACGGTTTTGCGCGCGGAAAAAACAATTGCGTAGAAATGCAAATTTCGTGATAGGATCGCCGAAATAGCATACATTTCGTCAATATTTCGTGGAAAAACGACGATTTCGTCAATGTTTTTGTAAACGAACTTTGTCAAAAGATCGATGAAAAACGCGAATTTCCTGTGCGGATCGCGGAAAAAACGGCAATTTCACCAAATATTGCAGATAAAACGCTGATTTCTTCTGAAGACAGCGGGAAAAAGCCAATTTCGTCTAAAGATTACGGATATAACGCCGATTTCGTTAAAAGATCGCGGTAAAAAACGCCGTTTTCGATAAAAGATAGCTTAAAAATATTTTGTCAAAAGAATATTTGAAAAAATACGCCGATTTCATCAAAAGATCACGGAAAAAATGCCGATTTTGTCAAAAGATTGCGGAAATAAAACGCCGTTTTCGAGAAAAAATCGCGTAAAAAAGCAAATTTTGTCTAAAGATCGTCGGAAAAATGCCGATTTCTCTAAAAAAAAACATGGGAAAACGCCGATTTCGTCAAAAGATCGCGGAAAAACCGCCGATTTTGGCAAAAGATCGCAATAAATCGCCGATTTTGTTAAAATATTGCTGATTTCGTCTGAAGATAGCGGGAAAACGCCGATTTTTTCCGAAGATCGCTGGAAGGGGGGGGGACTCACGACCCCCCCCCCTCCCCCCCCGATTTCCGAAAATGCGATGCGAATTTCCGAAAAAAAAATTTCATCCAGAATCACCCCTGGTATATAGTGTACTCACTTTACTATTATACTATGGAGAGCTGAAATGAAAGAATTGAGGTGGGCTTCTTCTTGACCAAGGCTAATGACATCAGCAAACCAATATTTCTTTTTAATCTGGGCTTTGTAAATAGTATCTGTATTGCCTTATACTAGGTTTAAAGTGCATCATTAGCCTTTCAGTTTGTTATGGTCATTTTATATGGATTAACAATATTAACTCATTTAGATAATTACATACAAATAAAAATTCATTGAAATCAATCCACCTTAAAAAGGGAAAAGAAATGAGGATTTAAAATTTCTATAAATATACTGTGTAAATTTAATAAAGCAACATAAAATAAGTTCATTACTGCAATATAAACTTTTTAAGATTCAGTTAAAATTAGGGTTCTTTCGTGTACTAACTCTGCCAATTTGACAAGTACACATTATTTGACCAAATTTTGTACCGAGTAGTTGTAAGAATTTCATTTTTTAAGCTTTATCATTACTACAATGAGAAATTAATTGGGACAGTACATTAAAAATTAATAAAATCTATGTTTAAAGCACCAAAATACTTTATTTCTTCTTGCAAATTAGTTATGGTAGCCATGGCATACCGTCATAATTATATTTTGCACTAATGATGGTATGTTATGCTACTGAAACTAGTTTTCAAGAAGAAGGAAAATATTTTGGTGCTTTAAATGTTTTAGATTTATTTATAACATTATTGAAGACATAGGAATTTATAACTGATTTGTAAAAGTTATTTGAATATAAATGCATAATATTTGCAGTTATTCATAAAAATCGTTTACTTGGTATATAAAAATGTCTACAAAATATGGAAAAGTAAAATAATAATAATAATAATAAATAAAATTTAAAAGCAAATTCTTCCCCCTAATTCTCTTTTTAATCCTCCTTTTATTGTATCATAATCAAAATAACTGAAACCTTTCTTTTTCCAAATAATGTAGCAATGTTTTAATTGGTGGTATTACTTCTAATATGATCTATTCATTTAAGCTCATCAATGTTATGATTACTCTGAATAAAAATAACAATAATTATAAATTGGACATTTGCATCAAAAATTTTTCTTAAAAAAATGTATTCAAATCAATACGAATTGCTAAATGGTACACCTACAAAACACGTATTTAAAAAAAAAAAAAAAAAAAAAAAAAAAAAAAAAAAAAAAGGAAAAGAAAGTTTTCTATCACATTTGCGAACGTCATCAGGATTACAATTACAATGGAAAATAACAATCTCCTAATACTTCACAGTAATAGCAACTGAACTGTGGTTAAATTTATCTTACTTTCAAGATTTTAAAGGCAAAGAGGCTGTTTTAATTCATGCAATATTTTCAATATATAATATGTTGGGTTCCATCTTATGGTTGATTACAGTTAATCACTGTAATAATTAATTCTTCTGGATCCAGGTAAGTTAACTGAATCTTTTTAAAATTTGAGTATTCAGCTGTAAGGAATGGTCATAAAGTCCCACAATGTTTTTAGCTATAGTTAACATGCCTGAAATAGCTTGTTATGATAAACCTGATTTTATTGAGCTTATTCTATCGACAATAATTTTCAGAATTTTCAAGCTATGTTTTTGTGACTTTTACAGAAGTTGCTCTATACATTTAGATAACACATTATGCAAATTATATTTTGATTGCCTTCACGCAGGTGCAGTGAAACATTATTTAGTAAACCTGTTCATTGTAAATACATTCATACAATTTTTCTTATTTTATAATTCTGACTACATGGTGTTATTTAAAATACTGTTTGTTATATTTTCTGTAAAGAACATTTTATATTAAGGACTTCGTAAATTATAAGCAAAAATCTTGGCAAAATTTGGGACTGTTTTTATAAAAACCTTAATTTCTCTATGAGTATATATCCTATCTTAATAAAAAATGAACACAATTTATCACAATAAGCCACTTAATCATAATCAGCAATTTGAATGCCTTTGCTACATTAGTTTTTACAGGGTTATCAAAAGATCTTTTTTTTTATTCAGTTTGTTGAAGTCTCCTACAGGATTTGGGGGGGGGGGGAAATCTTAGCGAAAATTTATAACATATGCTATTTTGTTTACACATCCGGAGTTTCGGAATAATTCTTTATGTATTTTTCTAGATGTTTAACAAAACGTCTAAAATCGCAAGTGTTCGGTCATTAATGGCCATATTGTGTATATTTTTAAATTAAAACTGTTTGCAATATTATGTTTTGGCTATTTTATATATGACATAATTTTTCCCATTTACTGTGGTTAATGCATTTTAATGAATTCATTATTTTATTTATAGTTTGTATAATTCATTTAATTGTATTTTTAAAAAAGTTGGATTTTTTTTCCTGGAAGGTTCTGATTCAGTTTATTTTTGCACAAGTTGGGCTGGGTTTTTTTGTATGACCCGGGTAGACCTGTCTAATGTTCTATACAACTTCTCAGCCTTATGTGACAACCTCAGTTCAGTTCCCAAGCAAGCTTGATACTCATTTCATTGATCCCAGGGGATGAAAGATATAATGAATCTACACAGAATCACTTGACAGAATTGAACACAAAGTGAACCTGTAGTGTGGTAGAGATACAGTATTGTGCTTTGGTATTGCCACTAGAACCAAGAAAAATATACTGAAGGAATTTTTGATTTCGTATATTCATCTCCTGCAAAACTGCTTTGACAATTGTTATTTGTTTGTTATTACTTAAAACAGTTCATTTTATGGTCTTTATTACATACATGCCAACATAAAAAATAAATTTTTATTATCTAGAGAAAAGCTAAACTGAGTTGCCACCATTTGAAGAAATATTCTAAAAAAGCATTTAAAATTAAAAATAAAATATAAAAATGGAAATCCGTCTATAGTAAAAAAAAAACTAGCCTTAAAAGGAATGACTCCTGGAATGATGCTGATGTGGAAGATTTCCGGAACTAACGAATCCGGGTTGTTCAATCCTTCCATGAGTCGAATAGACCAATCAGGAAAGGGCTCCGTCTATGCATCGCCATATGGGTTACCATAAAGAGAGGAAAGGTTACCATCGCCAACAATCGCCAATTTTGTCGCCAACTTGGCGATATATCGCCAAATTTGGCGACCAAAATTGGTTGTCAAAAGTGACGCCAACTTGGCGATAACTGTAATATTTCGCCAAATTTTTAATTTCTTTACAACACCAGTCGTTTGATGCATCATTTGAGAGGTTTGCAACTGCTGATTCATATAATGGATGTCTTGTGTGTTATCCCCCATTCTGCTCCCCAGGGGGGACACATTTTTAATTTCTTTACAACACCAGTCGTGTTACACAAGATTTGAAAGGTCTGCAACTGCTTATTCATATTATGGATGTCTTGTGTGTCACCCCCACACTCTGCTCTCCCTAGGGGGGGGGGGGTCACATTTTTAATTTCCTTACAACACCAGTTGTGTGACACATCATTTGAAAGGTCTGCAACTGCTTATTCATACTATGGATGTGTTGTGTGTCATCCCCCACTCTGCCCCCCAGGGGGGCACATTTTTAATTTCTTTACAACACCAATTGTGTGACACATTATTTGAGAGGTCTGCAACTGCTTATTGATATTATGGATATCTTGTGTGTAAAACCCCCCCTCTGCCCTCAGAGGGGGCACATTTTGTAATTTCTTTACAACACCAATTGTGTGACACATCAATTGAAAGGTCTGCAACTGTTTATTCATTTTATGGATGTCTTCTGTGTCACCCCCACTCTGCCCCCCAGGGGGGCACATTTTTAATTTCTTTACAACACCAGTCGTGTGACATCATTTGAGAGGTCTGCAGCTGCTTATTCATATTATGGATGTCTTTTGTGTCGCCTCCCACTCTGCCCCCCAGGGGGGCACATTTTTAATTTCTTTACAACACCAGTCGTGTGACACATCATTTGAAAGGTCTGCAACTGCTTATTCATACCATGGGGTATTGGCGAGCGCAGCAAGCAGGGGTAGCCAATAATTTGGAATCGCGAAGCGATTACGCGGGGGGTTGGCGAGCATAGCGAGCAGGGGGGCGGGGCCCCCCTAGTAAATTAAAAAAAATAACCAAAATGGGCACAACTACAAATAAATAGCTTTCATTTAAAAAAAAAATAATTATCAAAATCGGTTGAGTAGAAAATTCAAGGATAATGACACGACATTTTTAGCTTGTCTGAAAGAAATAGCATCGGAGGCTAAAAATATATATCTATATATATGAACATTAGGTTAATTAGAACCAAGTTGAACATGATTTTAAACAGAATAATTATTTTATAAAAGAAATAAAATGAATTCTACATAAATACATGATATATAAAACGTATTTGACTACGGTGAAATTAATGAAATATTAGAAAGTTGGCAACTATGGCTGTATGTAGAAAAATAGTTTATTGCAGGTAAGTTTTTTTTTTTTTTTTCCAAAACTTTCTTTTAATTAATACAAATATTAGTAGACTGAATTATTTGGAGAAATTACTTGTATATATTGTATAAATGATGATGAATATTCTCAAATAAATTACTTTAGAATTTCTTCCCACTAAAAATCTTAAATATTTAAATTAAAAAAATATGTATATCTGGAGTTCTCAATGTTTTTGTTTGGTACTCTTTTGTACGGTAGGTAAAAACAAGCAAGACATAAAGAGATTTCTTCAGTATTAAACTGATTTATCAACTAATTTTCATCAATATTTAATTATGATATTTCCAAGTATTCTTTAAACTATTTTAGGGGCTGTGCATATATAACGTTATCAACTTTTTGGGAATTTTGCCCCCCCCCCCCCCATCCGATATCATACATTGTCACTGCTCGAATTACCTCCCCCTCCCCTTTTGACTCCCCAATAACTTAAATTCTATTTGACTAACACACTTGCAATTTTTCGTGTCAGGTAAAACCATCTTCTAATTATCGAATCCTATAGTTTTTTTTTTTTTTTAAAATCTCTTGCCGTTCACAAGAATTTCACGTCCAAAAATCTCTATTTTTATCACAGACTGACTGACTCGCTCATCAAAATGTTCGACTACTTCCAAGCGATTTAGGAACTTTAAATTTGGTATGGAGGTAGGTTATTGGATTTGTAAATTGAAAAAAAATGAGAAATCACCACATTAAACATTAATAGTGGATTAGAAGATAAATTATTGGATTACAATGGGAATTTTGCGAAATACCAAAAATAGTGCCAAGTTGGCTATCGCGGCTAATCTCTAAAACTAGCGAACCGATTTCAAAAGTAATGTTATCAAAATGATGGTATTCGCCCCGTTTCAAACATAGGCTATATCTTATGTCTATACCACTAACCAAAAAAGGGTATAGAAGCAAAAAACATTCTAAAAATACGATTTATGCGTTCCTGTAGGGCTTAGAACATGAAATTCGGTATTTTAATTACTATTAGATGTAAATGATCAAAAAGGACATTTGCTAAACTAGTTGGATGTGCCAATCCCGAAACTTTCTTCTATCTCATACGTACATTTTAATATTTAAAAAAAAATAGTTACTCATTTTAATGCTTTAATAATTTTAATTCAATACCATACCAACTTTGAATTTCATCTTAGATTTGTGTTTCAATCAATTAATCGGAGTTAAAACGAAATTCCGTCTCTGCACGAGCCGATGGACAGTAGAATGAGAGGCAGATTTTTTTTTTTTTTTTTTTTTTTTTTTTTTTCCAAATTCAAGGAGGACCTACTTGCCATACCAAAAAATAATCATGCTCAAAAATTTTAGTTTAGTTCTAGGCCTAACTTCATACACTTTTCGGGGGTGCAATATTAAAAATGGCATAAAATTCGCTATTGCAACGCCCCCTTCCGTCGGATTTTTTTCAAATTCAGGAAGAACCAGCTAGCCATAGTTATACACTTACACACAAAAAAAAAAAAAAAAAAAAAAAAAAAAAAAAAAAAAAAAAATTGGTTCAATTCGATGCATAACTTTATACACTTTTGATCGGTACAATATTGAAAATGGCACAAAAATCGCGATTGCAGCGCCCCCTTCCGGCGGAATATTTCAAAATTGTAAGGGGATCTGCTTGCCTCAGCCAGAAACATTCACAAAAAGTTTGGTTCAATTCTGTGCATAACTTCATACACCTTTTGATGGTAGAATGGCGACATACACACACATATACAGACAGACATTTTGTAAAAACGTGTTCCTGATTCCTAAAACGTGTAAATCCGTCGAAAAAAAATTTCGATTACAACACTTTCTTCTATTGAAGATAGAAGAATGTAAAAATACCAAACTTTAAAAAAGTGGAAATTCGCGAAAAGCGTTCTAAATAGCGATTTTTAAGCAATCTCAGGAAGTAATTATGTCAAACTGATGGTGACAGTCTTTGCTCCAACATAGGCTATATCCAGTGTTCTCGCTGACATTTGACCAACGTTAGTAATTTGGCTAATTAAAAAAAAAAAAAAAAATTCGCCAAATGAAAAAAGTATTAGCAAAATAGATTCGCCGTGTAGCACAAAAAAATCTTTAATCTTTTAATGTACCCCCGTCCCTTTTTTAATATGTTCTAAAATAACCTAAGCTTTTATAACTGTGACAGCGATTGTTTTTAATCTAATTTCAACTATGTGCTACAAATATAAAAAATATGTATATATTAAATATAAATGTATGCATATGCATAAAAAACGAAAAGAAAAAATGAAAAAGCAAAAATTGAGCACTAGCAATTTGGCGAATCTAATCGCTTGTTTACTCGCCAAATGAAGAATTTAGTCGCAATTTGGCGCATTGGCGAGCGACAGCGAGAACACTGACTATATCTTAAGTCGATGCCACTTGTCCAAAGGTGGTGCAGGAACAAAAAACGTTCTAAAAATACGACTTTTGTATTACTGAAGGATCTAGAAATATAAAATTTGGCATGATAATTATTTATAAGATATAAATGATCTCTAAGGGCATTTGTTAAAAAATACGGAATTCAAAAAAGGTGAAAATGAACGAAAAGCGTTCTAAAAATATTCTAAATTGCGATTTTTAGCCATCTCAGCAAGTAATGAACCTATCTTAAAAGTAATGATATCAAAACTAGTATTAAACAAGTTGGAAATTGCACGTGAAGCGTAGCAAATTAGGTGCGTTCGTACGGTAACGGAGTTTTAAAAATATTACTTTCATATGTCAATCTCATAAAATTGTAAATAGTGAATTACAATTAAAACGCTCATCAAACAATGTTTTCCCTATACCGTTATATAGTGGAATACTTTTGTGTGGCCTTGTAAATCAATAACAAATGTTCTTTGCACCACAAATTATATGATGTATATTATAATATGTACTTTATAGTTGCATATAAATTTTATTAAGTTCGTATGAGTGTAACACGATTAAAATGCATTTGAAACATTTTTCCCATTGACCGTAATGTAACGGAATACTTTTGATTGTCCCTGTAATTGATCTATGCATCCGATTTTCATAAAATTTGAAATAACTCGACAAAATTATGTAATAATTATGTATTTTAAATTTCAAACGTATAGAATATATTTCAAACTTTTTCCCCATTGACCATAATGTAATTGAATACTTTTGATTGCCCCTGTAATTGATCTATGCACACGATTATCAAAATACTTGAAATAACTCGACAGAATTATGTAATAATTGCGTATTATAAATTTCAAACGATTAAAATGCATTTGAAACTTTTTTCCCCATTGACCGTAATGTAATGGAATACTTTTGATTGCCCCTGTAATTGATCTATGCATCCGATTTTCATAAAAATTGAAATAACTCGACAAAATTATGTAATAATTATGTATTTTAAATTTCAAGCGTATAGAATATATTTGAAACTTTTTCCTAATTGACCATAATGTATTGAATACTTTTGATTGTCCCTGTAATTGATCTATGCACATGATTATCAAAATATTTGAAATAACTCGCCAGAATTATGTAATAATTGCGTATTTTAAATTTCAAACGATTAAAATGCATTTGAAACTTTTTTCCCCATTGACCGTAATGTAATGGAATACTTTTGATTGCCCCTGTAATTGATCTATGCATCCGATTTTCATAAAATTTGAAATGACTCGACAAAATTATGTAATAATTATGTATTTTAAATTTCAAACGATTCGGTTGGGTAGTTTTTGCGTTGTTATATGCGGACAGACGGACGGACGGACAGACGGACGGACGGACAGACGGACGGACAGACGGACGGACTGAACGACCACTATAGGTGCTACGTATTATATAATTACGAACGCACCTAAAAATGCTCTGACGAGCACCAAAAAAGGTTAATATGTTTTAAAGTATGAAAAAGTGTTTGACAAGAGCTTCTAATTGAGAATGAGAAAGGACAAGGGGTCCCTTCTTGGCTGCAATTCACTGTCAATGCCAAATTTGAAAAAATCATATTTGCGCTTTTTCCATATAAAAGAAATTTGCGTAAAACTTTCTATCTTTACTTTTTAGTAAAACTTTCAATCGTGCTTTACATGCTAACTGCATTGTTGACTCTGCACTGCAACTGCACTACAAATAAGTTTTCTGTGCTGTTTTACACTGCGATAGTTTATGGTGGGACTGCGTGAATGTGATACGCTGCAGGCAGTGTTGAATGCAGGAGGTGGGCCGGGGGGACATTCCCTCCGAAGGTATCAAATGCTCCGCCCCAATAAAATTTGAGATTTTGTGTTTTTAATGGTAAAAAAAGTATAATCCCTGTAGAACTCTATTGTGTCGTCCCCCCCCTCCCCCCGAAGCCACAGAAGACCCTCCCGGAGAAAAGTGTCTGAATTCAACACTGGCTGCGGGAACTATGGTTTTTGGCCCTATTTTGCTTTACATTCATGTTTAATCACGCGGTGTCTTTTCTAATTATGCCTTTACACTACACAATTTTATTGTAACAGTGACTGATTTCTTTCATATGGAAAAAGCGCAAATATGATTTTTTCAAATTTGGCATTGACAGTGAATTGCAGCCAAGAAGGGACCCCTTGTCCTTTCTCATTCTCAATTAGAAGCTCTTGTCAAACACTTTTTCATACTTTAAAACATATTAACCTTTTTTGGTGCTCGTCAGAGCATTTTTTAATACTAGTCATTTAAATTTTTTGATAAATATATATTGAATATAAGAAAACCTCAGTTGCTTTTAAATATTCCCAGTACTTTTAGCCTCCGATGCTATTTCTTTCAGACAAGCTAAAAATGTCTTGTCATCAGCCCTGAATTTTCTACTCAACCGATTTTGATAATTATTATTTTAAACGAAAGCTATTTATTTGTAGTTGTGCCCATTTTAGTTATTAGCCTCCGATGCTATTTCTTTCAGACAAGCTAAAAACTGTCGTGTCATCAGCCCTGAATTTTCTACTCAACCGATTTTGATAATTATTTTTTTAAATGAAAGCTATTTATTTGTAGTTGTGCTCATTTTAGTTATTTTTTAATTTATTTCCATTTTTATTTTTAATTTTAAATGCCTTTTTACGATACTTTTTGAAAAATCAAAACGGTGACAACTCAGTTTAGCTTTTCTGTCGATAATAAAAATTTCTTTTCCGTTATGATTGCGTATAATTATGCACTAATTGAGGTAAAAAAAATATATATTTGCTGAGAAATAATATTAATAGTGTAAATAAAATAACAGAAAATAATTTATGATAAAAATTAATGTCAAAAGCAAAATAAGAAAAATTTCTAAATGAGGAAAATGATCGCATTCAGCAACCAGATAAATGGGAGTTACAATATTATTACGGTTGCCTTTTTCATATTACTAATAACAGTAACTTTTAAAAAAACATTTGAAGAGAAAATGACGTCACTATTTAAAGCATCGCATTTTTACTCATAACAATATTAGGTACTACTCTGTTATCCCGTCGACCAATTTCGCCAAATTATACAAATCGCCAAACTATACATATTGACATAATTTTTATTTTAAATAACGAAAAAACAAATAATTAGTAGAATATTAATAAAAAATCGAAATAAAAATCACTTAATGACATTTTAAACACATGAAACACATTTAATGTCATTGAATGTGACATTCACGATCATCCATTATTGGCATTTAATCTTATAGTTTGGCGATAATTTTTTGGTCGACGGGATAACCTAGTAGTACCCGATATTACATTTCAATATTTCTTTTCATTATGGACACTGAGATTGAGATTTTACTTTCAGCTGACTTCAGTTAGTGAAAATAATGTCACAGTAAAAATGAAATTAGTTTTTTTTTTTTTTTTTTTTTTTTTTTTTTTTTTTTTTTTTTTTTAACCATTTGAAAAATGGTTGTTGTTTTCGGGAGAATGGACCCGATGATGTTACCACTTTTGAATGATGTTACCACTTTTGAATGATGTGGTCACTTTTGAATTTAAATTAATTTCTTTACTTTTAGAAGAGTTTTTATTTGAATTTAAATTAAATTCTTTACTTTTAGAAGAATTTTTATTTGAATAGTAAATTAAAATGGTTAAAATCATTGTAATAAAGGAGAAAACTAACAAATTTAAAAATGGGTAGACGGAAATTAACAGATACGGAAAAAGCCGAAGCCAAAGAAATGAATGAACGTGAATATCGCATTCAATGATATTAAACACAATACGCGTACTTAAACAATCATAAAGTGATTTTTATTTCTTCTTTTGCTATTTAAAATAAAAATTTAGTCAACATGTATAAGTTGCTTATTAGTTTGGCGATTCGTATCATTTGGCGAAATTGGTCGACGGGATAACTGAGTAATACTGTATTTGGTTTGGCGCAAAAACGTCTTTCAATGCAGAAAATGATAAAATCAAAAGATTATTGAGCCGCTGAAAACCAATTACGTGTTGAAAGGCGATCACGAAAAAGGAAGCAATTTAATGCCGAACCGATTAATTGTAAAACATCATGTCGCCAGGGCGACCAATCCACTAGCCATGGCGTTTTACTATCGGTCGGTTCTAACCAGGAAAATTTGAGTGCCAATAGTGATTCTAACAAGCCGGAAAATGTTATAGCTATTACTCTTGATTTTCCACCACCTAAAAAGAAAACTAAAAAGCAATCGGCTTGGGAAAAACTGGGAAAAAACTTTTTTGATTCGATGTCTGATGGACCCATTCACAGATGCATGTGCTGCGATCGATTTTGGTTTAAAACCTCCATCACCAAAATTCTGCTCTGTAAAATCAAACAATATATGCCAAAGTCTTACAAGTATAACAGTATATGCCAAAGCTGTATTTTAATAATGATTACTTTTGCACCAACAATGTTAAATAGTTTGAAATGTTTCTTTCGTCGCCAACTTTTATGCTTGGCGACAATAGAGTGATATAACTTAAACGAACCGTACCTTCAAATTGCAGCATGTATAAAGTCATTTATAGCAGTGGCACGGATAATACACAATAAAACAACTGGTATTTAGCTTAAAATGATAGATGAATGTATCGAGTGAAACATTTTTCAAATGGTTGGGGTAATTTCTTAAATTACAATTATTTTTTTTTTTAACCATTTGAAAAATGGTTGTTGTTTTCGGGAGAATGGACCCGATGATGTTACCACTTTTGAATGATGTTACCACTTTTGAATGATGTGGTCACTTTTGAATTTAAATTAATTTCTTTACTTTTAGAAGAGTTTTTATTTGAATTTAAATTAAATTCTTTACTTTTAGAAGAATTTTTATTTGAATAGTAAATTAAAATGGTTAAAATCATTGTAATAAAGGAGAAAACTAACAAATTTAAAAATGGGTAGACGGAAATTAACAGATACGGAAAAAGCCGAAGCCAAAGAAATGAATGAACGTGAATATCGCATTCAATGATATTAAACACAGTCAACATGTATAAGTTGCTTATTAGTTTGGCGATTCGTATCATTTGGCGAAATTGGTCGACGGGATAACTGAGTAATACTGTATTTGGTTTGGCGCAAAAACGTCTTTCAATGCAGAAAATGATAAAATCAAAAGATTATTGAGCCGCTGAAAACCAATTACGTGTTGAAAGGCGATCACGAAAAAGGAAGCAATTTAATGCCGAACCGATTAATTGTAAAACATCATGTCGCCAGGGCGACCAATCCACTAGCCATGGCGTTTTACTATCGGTCGGTTCTAACCAGGAAAATTTGAGTGCCAATAGTGATTCTAACAAGCCGGAAAATGTTATAGCTATTACTCTTGATTTTCCACCACCTAAAAAGAAAACTAAAAAGCAATCGGCTTGGGAAAAACTGGGAAAAAACTTTTTTGATTCGATGTCTGATGGACCCATTCACAGATGCATGTGCTGCGATCGATTTTGGTTTAAAACCTCCATCACCAAAATTCTGCTCTGTAAAATCAAACAATATATGCCAAAGTCTTACAAGTATAACAGTATATGCCAAAGCTGTATTTTAATAATGATTACTTTTGCACCAACAATGTTAAATAGTTTGAAATGTTTCTTTCGTCGCCAACTTTTATGCTTGGCGACAATAGAGTGATATAACTTAAACGAACCGTACCTTCAAATTGCAGCATGTATAAAGTCATTTATAGCAGTGGCACGGATAATACACAATAAAACAACTGGTATTTAGCTTAAAATGATAGATGAATGTATCGAGTGAAACATTTTTCAAATGGTTGGGGTAATTTCTTAAATTACAATTATTTTTTTTTTTTTTTTTTTTTTTAATAAAGCTATTTTTCTGTGAGTGCGTATAAAATAAAATTTCTGGATTTCGCCGGCATTCAGATTACAATTTTAACTGAAGATGTGCGAATATTTGCATGCAAAATTGTAACTGGCAAATTTGACATTTAGTTTGGAAATATATTTATTATATATTGATTCAATAATGTAATTACTTTTGATTTTTTAAAAACCAAATCGATCGGGCCTTTTGAACATTTCATTCGTCGAATTTGACGGGATTCCACTCGTTTTATTGTTAAATTGCATTTCCTTTTACTCAGAGTCTATAAAAAAGCGTTTAAACTAAAGAAAAAATCCGTTTTTGATGTATCTAGTCAATGAAGAAGTAACTCGTCAAATTGTATCTCTTTATTATTCCGCAATTCCAATGTCTCAGAGAGAAATTGCTATTCGATTGGGTATTTCACGCCGTTCTGTTTGCTATTATATTGATAAACACAAGAAAGATGAAGTTAGTTCATTGCAATCTAAACGGGTTCGCCCTTCTAAAAGACATCTATCGATTTTTTTTTTTTTTTTTTTTTTTTTTTTCCTAATCGGAGGCGAAATTGAATTCTGAAATGGCAGAATCTACATTCAACTTGTTTTTTTTTAATTTTATTTATTATTTTTTTTTATTTTACGTTTTGGTTTCAATAATCTAACACATGGCGCTGCTATGCTGAATTTGTTCCGATTGCCACAATAGCTCTATCGCAGGAATTAATGCACAAATTTTCCTCAAACTTGAGATTTAGGCACACTTTGATTAATATTATTGCTGATTGTGTATTTTGGGTAAATCTCCAAACAAGTGTCACTAATATGCTGCATTTTTCCGATATCCGCAACAGTCCTATTTCAAAAACTAATGTTCAGAATTTCATGCCTTTAGAATTCTCACGGTGAGCATATGATTGTCATTTGATTTTGGCACTGAAATAATGAATTTTGAAGCGTTAACATGCATGAGATAGAAAATAGCTTTGGGGTTGCCACATCCGGCTAGTTCTTTATAATCGGGGTGATCGACGTTTCGTCTACACCATATTGTTTAGCTATTTCGATTACATTATCATCGTTCGTAAGTTTTGTTACCACTTCTTTTCATAATTGATGAGTAATTCACTTAAGCTTCTTACTACTGCTAAGACTAAAAACATTTTCATTCTTAGAAGTCATAATGAAGGCTAAAATTTTCGCAATACTGATTAAAATTAAAACAATAAATTAAATTTTTTACTGTACTAAAGGCCGCAAAGAACTCTGATACGAACACTTTACTCCAAACTTGACTTATAACAAGAGTTATGTGAGGGTTGCCAACTGAACTATTCAACAGCTTTGGTCGCGAATCGAGTTATCCTACGCAGATTGTGTTAAATTTTGATCACTGAAGTTGGTCATAAACCGAACTGGTCATAAACAGAGGCGGCCGTAAACCAAGGTTCCACTATATTTTAACCGTTAAGTTTGCAAATTTGGCATTATTTATATATTCAGTGGCGATGATCATTATGGAACTTGGTGATTTAGCCGATTAAACTTGCGATTTTAAAGTAGAGTTTGTTAACAACGGAATATTAAGAATTTTTAGTAGAAAAATTAGGTTAATTACAATAATTTTTATGCACGATTTTAAGTAAACTTCCGCTGAACTCTGATTTTTTTCCCCTAATTTCAAATTCAGTACATTTGGAAATGGAAGGAAGAGGGAAAGTATATCTTTAAAATGCATTTTCGACAATATCTCAAGAAAAAATACTTTTAAATGCCAATAATTGCTCATCGTAAATGTTACATTCACTTCAGATCATCACAAAAGTTTTTTGCATCACTATGTGTTTTTTTATTTTATGCTTTCTTGGCACAGATGCCATATATGCACGACATTGGTTGGATATTTTACTGACGCCAATTTGGCAAAAGCTTCATTTTCAAACTTCAATTACATATATGTATATTAAGGTACTACTTAGCCCGTTGACAAATTACGCCAAACTATGCAAATTACCAAACTCATAGCCAAATTATAAATATTGACATAATTTTTATTTTAAACTAGCAAAAGCCATGCTTTGTTTGGATTCGCGAAGCATTATTTTGCATCTTTATTAAACAAAAACGTTATTTTATGTTTTGGCGCATTTTAATTTTTTATTTATGATGTAAAGCTGGCATAATAAGATATTTTCGAAGCAAACTTTTACAATTTTTTTTAAAATTTCAACTAAAAGCTCTTTTAAAGATGTTTTTACAATTTCAAGTAGCCACTGGTGTTTTTTAATTGTTTGAAATATGCATGTTTCCAATCTTTGTAATCAACATCCGATAATCTTTGATAGCTATTTTAGAATAATATATTTGAAGAAAGCTTGAAGAAAGTTACTTCTTCAAAATCCTATTTTCTGGAAAAAACATTTGAAATCTGCTTTCGTTGATACCATGAATTTTTAACTGTAAAACATTTTATTTTAATTTCTTCGTTTTTATACATGTTAGCGTATGAGAATTGCTGTAATTCTCTCCGCGTGGGAGAACTTTTTACTTTCTGCGAATGGCAACTCAATTAATGGAATTACCCATGGAGGAAGAATATACTGGAGGTGATCTATAATGATTTGGGTGATGCCAAAAATGTAACCCTACATTAAGTCACATTAAGTCCAAACAAAACCACGTGCTTTGATTCGCCTATGAATTCAAACCGGTTAAAACACGAATTTGATTGCTCTTGTTTTTTATCGTCGAATTTTTCATTAGACAGCGAATTAAAATTTCGTAAACAATGAAGTTTGTGCGATACTTGGCTGTAATATTCGATCAATAAATACAAATTTATCGCTTCACAGGTAAAAATTTCTTTGATTATTTAATTATATGTGTTTTAAATATCAAAATAGGAAATCTTTTAATATTTTGCTTGAAAGATAACATTATTTTGAAAATCGTTTGCAGTCAGAAATCTGTATTTTAGATTAATATTTATTACTTATGTTTTCGTACATGATTTTAAAAGAATGTTTTCATTATTATATTTTAAATATTATTTAAATGCAATTATTAATGTGTAACAAAACAAAATTCTTTTTAACAAAAATAAATAAAGATGTTTAAGTAAATTAGCAGCGATTGACGTAGGCAAAATGGAGATCTATTTAAAAATTTCATTCCATAAAAGAGAATATTTATTAATTATTTTGAAATATTTGAATTATTAATGCGTATTGTTATTTGCAAATAAAATGAGTTTATCAGACTGGAAAAGTTTAGCTGCAAGACTGAAATTATTATCAATAAATGCTTGGTTCACATTTGAATAATTGCTTTTGATCTTACGATACAAAATTTTATTTTCACAAAATTCTTATATTCATCGCCTATCATGGAGGATGAAGACGCTGATCAACACTAGCTTTATATTTAAAATTTAAGCACTCTGCATTTTGATTAAAAAAAAAAAAAATCCATATCTGTATTGCTCTCTGTAGTAAAAAAGCAGTTACCTTTAGATATTATACAGTGTCTCACAAAAGTGATGGGACACTTGTGCTTTATAAAAAGAAACTGCAATAAAATAAATAAACAAACATGTGCAAAAATTTTTTGGGTGTGTTAAAGTTAGTAGCAATTATTACATAACATACATTTTGTCAAAATATTAAAATATTAATTTAGTAAAAATACAATTGTTCAGAACGGAGCAAAAAATGGCTCACATAAGTGATGGGACACTTACTTTTCCATCAAATATTTATCCAAAAATTTTACTTTTTAAAAGGTTTTAATATTTTGTTGGATTTCCTTTTATTTTTAAAACATGATTTAATCTTTTTGGGGTGGATTCGACTAATTTTTTTGTGATTTCTGGAGTGATTTTACCCCATTCTTCTTGAAGCACCGATTTTAGTTGTTGTTTTGAAGAAATGGTGTGTTTGCGAATTCTTGATTCCAATCCTTGCCAAATATTCTCTATGGGATTTAAGTCTGGAGATTGTGGTGGTGTTTTTATTATTTCAAGACAGTTATATAGCAGCCAGAGTCTAACGTTCAGAGCAGTGTGCTTGGGGTCATTGTCCTGGTAGAATTTAAAATCGTTATGAAGGTTCAATTTTCGTGCTGAAGATTTCAAATTTTGCTTTAAAATATCAATATACTTGTACTGATCCATTATACTGTCAATAAAAACAAGATTACCAACTCCAGCGGACGACATACACCCCCATACCATAACTCCTCCTCCACCATGTTTTACTGTTGGTACCAAGTTCTGTTTGCGAAATTCTTCCCTGTGTTTTCTCCACACCAAGATTCTACCGTCAGAACCAAATATATTAAATTTACTCTCATCAGCAAATATAACTTTATTCCAGTAATCAGAATTCTTATTTATGTTGGATTTTGCGAAAGCTAGTCTGAGTTTTCTATTCTTTTCACTTACGAAGAATTTTTTCCTGGCTACTCTACCGTGATATCCAGCAGATTGAATCACCGTTCTAATAGTCTCAGGATTAACAATTATTCCATATAATGCTTGTAAATCAGCAGCAACTTTTGAAGCACTATTTCTTGGATTATTTTTAATATTTCGAACGATAATTCGCTTTATTCCATTGGATAGCTTTGATGGTTGGCCAGGCCTTCTTTTATCCTGAATCATATGATTCTTTTTATAACGTTTAATGATATTGAAAACTGTTGAACGACTCAAGTTAACTGTTTCAGCAGTTTTTCTAATAGATTTTCCACGTTCAATATGCAAATTAATAACTAATTTTCGAATTTCAGGCGAAGTTTCTTTTCGTTTAGCATTCATGGCTACACAGAGCTAAAAAACACAAAAATTCCAAAACAAACTAGAAAGAAATACTGCAGATGATTTTATAAATTATTGCCAATTGCTTTTAAGTAAAAATAAAACCCCCAAAAATATTTTTATTGCTTATTTTAGACGATTTTTGTTGCATATATAATGGTGTCCCATCACTTATGTGAGCTATTTTTTGCTCCGTTTTAAACATTTGTATTTTTATTAAATTAATATTTTAATATTTTGACAAAATGTATGTTATGTAATAATCTTTACTAAATTTAAGTATGAAACACACCCACAAAAAAATGTGTACATGTTTTTTTAATTTATTTGATTAGTTTCCTTTTGTAAAGCACAAGTGTCCCATCACTTATGTGAGACACTGTATATATCAGCCTTTGACTTCTAGTAAATTGTTTTAAAATTCTTGAATTAAATATATATATATATATATATATTCATCTTGATTTTTTTTATCCCTGAATTATTTATTTAGAATAAATCTATTTGTGATATCGAAACCCTGTATTTATGCTTCATTTTTCGCATTTAAATGCGATTAATCTTAAAAGATGTGTAATCATGTTTTTGAAATTATTAGAAAATAAATAAGAATCGAAATTTTTATTGCGTGAAAATCAGCTCATTTATTTTACAGCTCTCAAATTTTATTATGCTTTATATCTGTTGTTTTTAGGTGCTTTCGTAATTATGTAAATACGTAGCACCTATAGTTGTCGTTCAGTCCATCCGTCTGTCTGTCCATTCGCATATAACAACGCAAAAACTACCCAACCGAATCGTTTGAAGTTTAAAATACATAATTAATACATAATTTTGTCAAGTTATTTCAAATTTAAGATAGATCAATTATGCATAGATGAATTACAGGGACAATCAAAAGTATCCCGTTACATTACGGTCAAGGGGGGGGGGGGGTTCAAATGCATTTTAATCATTTGAAATTTAAAACAAATAATTATTACATAATTTTGTCATGTCATTTTAAATTTTATAGAAATTGGATGCATAAATCAATTACAGGAACAATAAAAAATATTCCATGACATTACGGTCAATGGGAAAAAAGTTTCAAATGCATTTTAATGGTGTTAAACTAATTCAAACATAATAAAACTGACATGAACCTATGAAGTATTATACCGGGTGTCCAGTAAATGACTGACCCATTTTGAATGTAAATAAAAAAAAAAACTATTTGAGATAAAAATGCGCGGCTTGCTGTATTGTTATTAGAATATAAATAAATTTTAAACTATGCACTTTGTTAATGTAATATAAAAATATTTAAAATAATATATCAGTCTCAAGACTGAGGAGGGGAAATGAGGGGGGTGGTTCAATCACAAATATTATTTTAAATCACTTTCCAACCAACGTACCCCATTTCTGAAGCTGATTCGAGAGTCGATTCAACATATAGATTCAGATTCGACAACATATAGATTCAGATCCAGCCGAAAATCTCATATTTATGAAAATTAGAGTCATGTCTGTATTCAAACAGCCTGTTACCGCCAGCGCAATATTTTTTTCCGAAATTTGAACTGTATTAACAATGTACATGTTTAAAAATTTATTGATTTTCTAATAACAATACCGCAAACCGAACATTATTATCTCCAACCGTTTATTTGTTATTTAAGTTCAAAATGGGTCAGTTATTTACTGGACACCCGGTATATACTAAAATATACATGCTGTACAATCTGTGATGCAAAGAATATTTATTTTTAAATTACAGGAGCACACAAAAGTATTCCATTACATAAAGCTATACGGAGAAACAGAGTTTGTGGGGCGTGTTTTAATTACATTAAACTATTTAGCATTTTATGAATATGATATACGTTGCTGAGGTGTAATAAAAACTACTTCCTGTATATTTACAGGAACACAAAGATTTCTACTACTATAATGTAACCGAAGTACTGTCTACTACATCAGCAAGATCTGAATATTTTAAAAACTTTGTTATCGTACGAACGTACCTCATTTGTTACGCTTCACGTGTAATTTCCAACTTGTTTATTAATTGTTTCTCAAAATTTTTTATTGATAATGCTGTTATTTTGAAGAAGTAAAATTTTTATATTTGTCAAAAATTGTTCTTATTAATGTAAGGCATGACTATATGCTAACAATATTTGTTTTAAAACATGTTTTGGAATTTTTTAATAACGTTGTAAGTATTAAAATTAGCTCTGTTTCAGGCGGAATACTGTTTATGTGTCGGATTCGAATTCAAATATTAGCGTTCAAGATGGATTAAGAAAAAAACCAAAGTTTTTTATCTATAAAATTTTTTTTAATACCTGTATTAACAACTTTATATCCACATATTTACCAATTATATCAGGTATTATCGTAAGTTCAAAATGGGGGAGTTTTCTACGTCCAACTACCAAAAAATTCAAAATTCTTTTTCAAAAGATAGCATATAAATATATACACATATAAGCACATACTCTATGTATATTTCAACATGTTTATTTATATTATATCAGTTATTAATATAGTATTCTGTACAATTTATTACATACAATAAATCCAATTCACAAATCCTTTTTTTTAAAAAGTAAGCATATTGCATCGAGTCTTTTAAAGTGTTTAAAAATGATGATAATGATAGTTCGAAGTTCAAGTTAAAAAAATAGATTTGTCCACAAAGTATTCTGTACAATTTATTACATACAATAAATCCAATTCACAAATCCTTTTTTAAAAAGTAAGCATATTGCATCGAGTCTTTTAAAATGTTTAAAAATGATGATAATGATAGTTCGAAGTTCAAGTTAAAAAACCTAGATTTGTCCACAAAAATTGGTCCAGAGAGTCCCAGTATTTAAATACATAAGTTCATATAAGATTCAGATCGATAAAAAACATTTATGTTGGATTTGAATAGAATTTTCGTGTTCAGGTAAAATACAACCCGACCCATTCAAGGATCTAGTCTCGCTGCAAATTTAACATACATTTTTATTTGCGCAGCTTTAAGCATTGAGCAAATAAGAAAAATTATAATATAATTTTTTTTATAATGTTGCAATATTATAATTTTTCAACATTACAATTTAAGCAACATTATATCATTTTAAACACTCTTTACTTTCCTTTGCGTGAAATTTTATATCACCACGAAAAATATTGAAAAAGCCCGGTTTTAAACTATATTGAGCTACACTCTTCCCATTTTGAATATGCCTATACAGGGTGTTTCAAAGTTATGCATCAGAAATGTAAAGGCAATTAGCGGGAACATTAATGAGCAGATTTGTAAAGGAATGTGGGTGCGGAAATGTAGCGTTGAGGAGAATCAGTGAATAATTTATGTCTATTTCACTATAATTTAGTAACATATTTTGGCCGCTAAAAGCTTCCAACCGTATATCATTATCCCCATAAACGGAATTCCTTTGTGTGGCTCTTTAAATAAATAATAATTGTTTAGCAAACCCCATATTCTACAAAATGCTTGTTACACTGCCGTTTATAAATGCATATCAATTTCTTTATGTTTTAAATGGTCTAACGTCATTTAAATGAACTTGAAACGATTTTTCCCATTGACCATAATGTAACAGACTACTTTAGACTGTCTATGCAAATGAACTATAAATTCTACACATTTCCTTTTCAATAGCGATCACGGTGTATAGTACACGTCAATAACATATAAAAAATGCTACGAGCATTAGAGTTTATTTACAAGAATTAGAACTCGGCCACACAAACCGGAGTCATAAACATTTTTCATCTACGTTATAAAGTATTAATCAATAAAAAGAAAATCCTGCGTTAAGCATAGATTATAAAACGCTATCCAAATTTCCTTAATTCTTTAACAAAACTTCGTTATTCAGGGAAATAGGTGTTACTGCCCATAACCAAATATGTATTCCAATACTTTTGAACAGCTCTGTATTTGATTTGTCGGTTGATATATATATTATATCATGGAGAAATTTAGTTTAGCAAAAAAATGCCTAGCTGGATGAAATTTTACTTTTGGCAGTTTATACGAATTGATGTAAAACATACTTCAATACTTTTGTTCAGCCCTGCAGTTTACCTAGTACTTTTATTATACGAAAGTATTTTGCTAAAATTAATTATATAAAAAAAATAAATAAAAAATGTTAATCAAACAACAATATTCTTTAAACTATTTAAATCATATTTCCAGAAATTATCATCCTTAAACAAACCTGTATCCAGTTCTTTGCGTGACCCTGTATATCATTTAATCTATATTCTACACACATTTCACGATAAATTAAATGCGATTCGACGTAAAAATGCAAAACTTTTTTAAAAACAAACCTTTAAGTAAATTACACTTTCATTCAGTAACTTTTCCGAGTTCTTTTGAGTAACCTTGTATATCTTAATTGTGTAACTATTATAGCATTTATGCACACCATATAATATGAATACATTTAGTAACACTTAAAAGCGCATATCATAATTAAACATGCATTTCATCCATGCAACAGTTACCATGCGTAATATACAGTACTTCGAATAGAATATGCTTTTTGAAGTCTTTTGCGTGTCCCTGTAAATGTACTTCGTATTATTGCGACGAATTATTGCGTCTCAGCGACGTATATCAATTTGATTACACATGATACCGTTTACCATCGTTAAAATATGTCGCAAACAATTTCCTCCTTTATTAACATGTATTAGAATTATTTTGTGTGGCCCTGTAAAAGAATAACTACTCTTTTAGCTGCATATTTTCGTGTGCTTTTCGTAGATGCAAATAAATGTGAATACGTTTGTCCGGCCGCAACATCTTTAAAATTAATTCGAAACGATTTTTCCCTATTGGCCCTAATATAATCGAAAACATTTGACTGCCCCTATAAATAAACTAATCGTGGTAGAAACTTCATTTTTTATAGGATTTGTGCTTGTGTAAACTTCAATAACATGGTAAAATTTCTTTGCATTCCAAGTATATTTACGAGAGTTAGAGCGCGGACAGACGGACAGACAAACCGAATGCATAAAAATTTTTCAATTTTGTTGAAAAGTGATAATAAAAATTACTGTAAAAAGAAAACTTTTAATAATACAATTTTTAGTTCGTATCAAACGTTTTCAATTCTTATTTAATTTTAATTTGAAATTTAATAATAATAATGACATTTAATCTATACTAATATTATAAAGAGGAAAGATTTGATTGTTTGTTTGTTTGAATTGAATAGGCTCCGAAACTACTTGACGGTTTTGAAAAATTCTTTCACCGTTGGATAGCTACACTATTTCTGGTGAACATAGGCTAATTTTTAATTGATTTATTCAAATATTTTCCTTAATAATTCAAAATTTCATTATTTTTCATACAGAATCAATTAAAATTTTTCCGATAAAAAATAACCATTTTCTTTCCCGTTGCCAAAAAAAATCAAAATATGGAAAATAATTTCTCCTCGGCAATTAATTTTTAGTTGAACAGTATCCGCGTGAAAAATTAAAATAAAAAAAATTCAAAGGAAAATAAATATGACGTCATTTATTATATTATCGGAAGTTTTGTTTGCACAGATATCATATACACACCAAGGTAACTAATGGACACTAAATTAATGTTATTTTGCCTGGCATGGCAACCCGACTATTGTTATTTAATGATTAATAAATTGTTTTTTTATTTCCTTTCTCTTTTTTAAAATTATGTAAACTGTTTTGTTCTATACTTATTATTTAAATACTAATTGTTATTATTTTTTAAATAATAGAAAATAATTTAAATATATATATGAAACTGGTATTCGAAAACGATTTTTCCGCCAAATTAGTGTAAAAAATTATCGCGCCGACCTCAGCGCGTACATGACAACTGCAGTGTTTTGTTTATGTATTAAGGATACTTTTAGATCATAAATCGGATTACAGAAAATTAGTCAGATTATTTAATTAGAAGTTATTAAATTTATGTTATTTTTATTATGAAACAGACGAAGAAAAGAAAATTTACTATTGCTGCCCGACTGGAGAATTAAGCTTGATGTTATTTTAAAAAACTATCGAAATTTCGAATTTTTAATTATTTGTTTACGTTTTTTTTGTTTATATTATTGCAAACATTTTTCCACTTTTATACACGCATCACCTTGGCGTGATTTTTTTTATGATGCCAATTTGGAGAACACTGCGTTTTCAAATACCAATTATATTTATATTACTATTATTTATTTTCTATTATTTTAAAAAGGAAATATTAATAATAAACTAAGTCAATAAATAATTATGGAACAAAACAATTTATATAATTTTAAAAGAGAAAAGAAAAATAATGAAATAATTTACTCAAAAATAATCAACTATTACCGGATTACCACATGAGGCATAAAATCGCAATTTGCTGCAATCGCGCCAACGGGATCCGTAGATGACACTTGCCCTACATATTATTGGCAATATTATTGTTTATACAATTTGTTTATATAATTTGGTAATACTTGATAATCCCATCGACCATTTGACATTAAATTTGTTATACGTAATTGTTACTTCATCAACCAATTTTAATTCGATGTTTATTTGTATTTCTATTAACATTTTAGTAATTTATTGATTCTTTGGTTATTTAAAATAAAAATTATGTCAATTTGCATAATTTGGCGAAATTGATCGACGGAATAATCAAGTAGTCGAACAAAAAACTATCGTCAAGCTGTAACATTAAATGCCAATAATGGATGATCGTAAATTTCACATTTATTTGAGGACAAACATGAAATAAGTCTGGTACATTTGTAACAATATCGTTTCTAGCACTTCTAATGTTTGACACTAAAAATCATAATGGAATCGATTACAGAAGGTAGAAATATTTTATTAGATGCAAACTAAAGACTTATTTTTCTACAAAATTTAGTCATCAAGATTATTTTGATTTAATGGCTACATGTTAGCAACAGTTTTATAAAAGGAAGAGGCAGTGAAACTGATGTAATTTTAATGTTATTCAAATAATACAGCTTTAAAACATACTTTTTATGCTTCATTGTTCTACTAAATAGTATATAAGTGAAACACCCTTCTTCGTCTGCCACCCCCACGGAGGGCATCCTTTCCTTAGGGCCTATATCCCACGTGTAGATAAATGGCCGTCATAAATACAAATAAACAAAAACTCTTCTTTATCTGTCAATAATTCTTTACATTTTTTACTCTCTGTATTCTTGCTGGAACAGATTAAGGTAGATAGGAAACTACAGTAGACCTGCTAGAAGAGGACGTTTATTAAAAAATGTAACATGAAATGACATTGTATGTAGGCTACCAGAACTACACATAGTGCCAGTTCAGATGTCGGGATTTTAAGAACTAAGAAATGATAATGTACAATCCGAAAGTTAATAGAGTTTGATAATCAATCTCACTAATCATTGCAATGCCTTCTAATCTAATAGTGTGATGACTCGAGAACATTATGATTCATGTTGTCATAACGGTCTCATGTTCATACGAAACTCTACTATAAATGATAAAATAAAAGAGATGGTGCTTAATTGTCCAAATTTTCGCCAAGACTTACAATAGTACAATATTGCAATGGAGTTGGCATCAGTACGGAAGAACATTCCAGGGTGGTCTATACTGCTTTAAAATAAAATTTTTAAATCGCCATTTTTTTTTAGTCAAGGTTCGTTTGGAAATATGGACCAGCGAAGCGGGCATAGCCTGCTAGTAATAATAATAATAATAATATTTTCCCAATTTCAATTATTTTAAAAGTAAACATTTCTTTTAATAAATAATAATAGAACAAAGACCATTTTAAAAATTTCCTATTTCTTCTTAAAAAATGCTCCTGCTGTAATTCATTTCTTTCAATTCGTCTTATTAATACAAAATCCCTTCCTTTTTTGGAAGCTTTCCAATTTTCCACGTGCTTTTGTTTGGTACACTAAAATTTGAGCGATAAATGGATTCACATTGCAAACCTTTTTTAAGGCTTAGTTCACCTCCACCTATCTTCTTCCTCCATGGGAATTACCTTTTAACGAAGCGCTCTCTCATTCTCGCAGTGACGTTTTCACGAATAATTATTGTTGTGTTTGCGAACTTATTAAAGTCTTATTTTTCTATAAATCCTTCTGATTAATGAGTCGATATTATTTAGCCACAATACGACCTTCGCAAAAATATTTATAAAGAGCTTGAACCAACAACTTCACGCAGATCTTTTAATTTTTCATTTATATAACAAATTTAAGAATTAATTTTATTTGTTTACAATTATTTTGTTGCCAGTTTACAAAAAAAAAAAAAAAAAATCCATAATACAATTCTTTTAAAATGTTTAAGTGTCATCTGTGCAAAGGATTTTGCGGGATAATGAAAACATGTTTTATTTAATAAATTAATCATGATTTTATCTATAATTATTTACTCCATGATTTTAACTTTTTTTTTCTGAAAATATACGCGTTTCATTTTTTATTTATTTGCTAAAATGCGTCCGCATTGGAAATGCATGTAAAATAAATTAATTAAAATAATAATTTTTTTAACGTTTTACTGTAAAAAAAATTATATTCTGCAAATCTACAGATCATAATTTATTTTTGTGTTTAATTTGAAGTTAAAATATTGAATAGTTTTTTTGTAAAGCGTACGACAAATTGTAATTTGAGTGGACTAGTAGAGGATTCGCTTCGCTCATCCTAATAATGCACACAAAACAAGTTGGAAATTGCAAGTGAAGCTAGCAAATGAGGTGCGTTCGTATGATAACGAAGTTTTAAAAATATTCAGATCTCCTTTATAGTAGACAGTACTTCGAAAACAGTATAGTGGACGAAATCTTTTTTGTGTTCCTGTAAATATACAGGAAGTAACTTTTTTTACACCTTAGCAACACATATCTTATTCATTAAATGTGAAATAGTTTAATATGATTAAAACACGCCCCAAACAATGTTTCCCCGTATAGCATTATGTAGTGGAATACTTTTGCGTAGCCCTGTAATTTAATAATAAATATTCTTTGCATCACAGATTGTAGAGAATGTATATTTCAGTATATATATATATATACTTCATAGGTTCATGTCAATTCTATTATATTCGAAAGAGTTTAACAGCATTAAAATGCACTTGAAACTATTTTTTCCTATTAACCATCATGTAATGGAATACTTTTGATTGTCCCTGTAATTGATCTATGTATCCGATTTTCATAAAATTTGAAATGACGCGACAAAGTTATCTAAAAATTATATATTTGAAATTTCAAATGATTAAAATTTATTTGAAACTTTTTCCCCATTGACCGTAATGTAACAAAATACTTTTGATTGTCCCTGTAATTGATGTATGCATCCAATTTTCATAAACTTTGAAATGACTCGACAAAATTATGCAATAAATATATTTTTTAAATTTCAAAAGATTCGGTTTGGTAGTTTTTGCGTTGTTATATGCGGACAGACGGACAGACAGGCGGGCAGACGGACGGCCTGAACGACAACTGTAGGTGCTACGTATTTACATAATTACGAACGCAAATAAAAACGAATAATTAGTAGAATATTAATAAAACATACAAATAAAAAGTAGAAATAAAAATCCCTTAATGGCGTTTTAAACACGTGCATCGTATTTAATGTCATTGGATGCGACATTCACAATCATCCATTATCGGCATTTAATCTTATAGTTTGGCGATGGTTTTTTGGTGGACGGGATAACCAAGTAGTACATATATCATCTATTTTTTATTATTTTAAAAAGTAAATAATAATGAATAAAAGTGGGTACTAATTGATTATCCTGACGACCAAAAAAATATCGCCAGATTATAAAATTAAATGCCAATAACGGATTATCATATATGTTGCATTCAGTTTACATTAAATAGGTTACCCATGTGTGTTATGTCATAATGTGATTTTGAATTCGACTTTTTATTTGTACTTTTATTGATGTTTTACTAATTTATTTCTTCTTTCGTTAATTAAAATAAAAATTATGCCAATATGCATAACTTGGTAATTAAATGGATGATTTGTACAATTTGGTGAAATTGGTCGACGAGATAATCAAGTGGTACTGAAAAGTTTAAGTAATAACTATAGAATGAAATAATTTTTAAAATTTAACAATATTAAATAAAGGTAAATAAAAAGTTATTTTTTAATAAACAACAATAACCCGGCTATCATATCAGTTAGGTACCCTGATGCGTATTTGACATCACATCGTTATTTAAAATCAATTGAATGGTATTTAAGATATGGACAGAATGTGAAGTTTTTGATTTACTAATTTAAAAAGCTTACATTTAGTTCCTGAATAGAAATTTTGGTTCTCCTAGGTAGTTTTTTCCGATGTGTTTGTGTTTTTCCCATTTTTTTTCCTGCTAATAAAATTCAAAATGTTAGGGTACTCGAGAAAATCATTCCATGTCATGTAAAATGCATGCTATTTGAAAAAATAATCATGGAGTCAAACAAAAAAAAAAAAAAAAAAAAAAAAAAAAAATGACAGTGCATTTACAACTTTATTATTTAAAGAACTGAAATTGAAAGCTTCGCAATAAAAACAAATAACCATGTTTTTCACGTGATTTATTTAATTTCAATGAATTATGATACATACATTACAATTTTTATATTAAATTTAGTGGCAATGAATAAAAAAAACTACAATCGCAACAGCAAAAAGTAATATTCAACTGGAGGTTTAAGACAAAAATTCGATTTTCTCAAGTACCGTCAAAAATACAAAGATGAAAAAAAAAAACTGTTCTAAGTTTTATCAAGACGATAAAAATAAGCCAAAAACGAAGTTAATCCATCCATAAGATTGCTAGCTATCGCTTGTTGAACTTTTCGTCTTAATTTTTTCGTTAAAAGTTAAATAAAAAACTACAGTAAACTACAATATTTTTTTTAATGCTATCATTTTTTTCGTCTCGTCGAGTTCTATTGTTTAAAAAAAAATCACTGTCGTACGTCAACTGGTTCGCCAGAAATTTCAAAAAGACGTTCGCACTTTCTATTTCTTAAACATATTATACCAAACGCTACCGCGTTTGCTATGATTATGTGACAATCCTTGCTCCAACATAGGCTGTTTGTTATTGTCGATGCCACTAACCCAAAAGAGGTGCAGGAGCAAAACACGTTCTAAAAATGCAATTTCTGTGTTACTGAAGGGCAAAGAAACATAAAATTTGGCATGTTAATTACTAATAAGATATAAATGATCATTTGTTGACAAATACAAAATTTAAAAAGGAAGGAAATGCGCTAAAAACTTTCTAAAGAGCGAAACGTGTGAAAAGAAACTCAGACAGTGAAAGAGCAATGTGCTATAACGTTTCAAACGTGTAAAAAAATATAAAAAATGACAGCGAAACAAAAGTCAGTACGTAAACGCAGTAAAAAGTTGTAAGATTAATTAATATTAAATAAAGGCTATTTAATATTAAGTCTTGTTTATTTCAAAAAGGAAACAAATACGTACTTATTTGACAAAAAATAATGATATCCTATCAAAAACATAAATGTGAAAAAATGCCAAGTTCGTTAACGGTTTCGCTAAGAAAAGAAGTGAGATCTAACTGCAAACCAAGTTCTGTCGAAGCTCCTTAACCTTCCGGCAGACGCAGAGCCTGATTAATGCACGGGCCTCGGCCCTGGGCTCACCAATTTCAGGGGCCCATAAATTATGTGGCTGATTTTTTTTCTTAAATCAAATACTTTTCAAAAATATTATTTTATAAAATATGAAACGTAAAATTTAAATATTCTGAATGACTCAATAACATTTTTAGAAACTAGGCACTTTTCACCCAAACAACTTTGTCAATTCATCAAATAAACCTTTTTTTCTGAAAGTATCACCGGAAATGGTTAGGTAGAGGGGGCCCAATTTTTTAACAGGCCCTGGGCCCAACTTCAGGTTGATCGGGCTCTGGGCAGGCGAGCCGTTGTAAAAAGTACATCATTCGCTTTCTTTTTTCTTTAAAACAAAATTCAGGCCTCCTTTAATATGCTATAAAAAAAAAGTGTATTGCGGAATACTTTCATAAATTGTGAGCAGAGAAAACTTATATGACATTTGTATGTTACATTATTTGTAAAATTATAAAAAACAGCAATAATTAAATGTTTTCCTCCTGTTGTAGAATTTACAACGTGCGCCTGCTCATGTGATAAAAATTTTCGCGCCCGGCGAAAGGTTAAATCATAGCTCCTATCATGCATAATGTTCTTCAATTGCTTAAAATTATTTGTTATGTTACTTGCTATTTAATAGAGCGACTTGGAAAGTTTTCAGCCACCAACTTTAATTTTTGAGTCTGAATACAATTTAGTCTAGTTTGTCATTTGCAAAGATATAATCAATCAAATATTTGAATAAGTACATCAAAGTTAAGGTATTGAATAACTTAAGGAAGTCATTAAGTTCTGATCAACTTAAATCATAGCAAACGCGGTAGCGTTTGGTATAATATGTTTAAGAAATAGAAAGTGCGAACGTCTTTTTGAAATTTCTGGCGAACCAGTTGACGTACGACAGTGATTTTTTTTTAAACAATAGAACTCGACGAGATGAATAAAGTGATAGCATTAAAAAAATTATTGTAGTTTACTGTAGTTTTTTATTTAATTTTTAACGAAAAAATTAAGACGAAAAGTTCAACAAGCGATAGCTAGCGATCTTATGGATGGATTAACTTCGTTTTTGGCTTATTTTTATCGTCTTGATAAAACTTAGAACAGTTTTTTTTTTCATCTTTGTATTTTTGACGGTACCTGAGAAAATCGAATTTTTGTCTTAAACCTCCAGTTGAATATTACTTTTTGCTGTTGCGATTGTAGTTTTTTTTATTCATTGCCACTAAATTTAATATAAAAATTGTAATGTATGTATCATAATTCATTGAAATTAAACAAATCACGTGAAAAACATGGTTATTTGTTTTTATTGCGAAGCTTTAAATTGTAAACGCACTGTCATTTTTTTTTTTTTTTTTTTTTTTTTCGACTCCATGATTATTTTTTCAAATAGCATGCATTTTACATGACAATGGAATGATTTTCTCGAGTACCCTAACATTTTGAATTTTATTAGCAGGAAAAAAAATGGGAAAAAAACAAACACATCGGAAAAAACTACCTAGGAGAACCAAAATTTCTATTCAGGAACTAAATATAAGCTTTTTAAATTAGTAAATCAAAAACTTCACATTCTGTCCATATCTTAAATACCATTCAATTGATTTCAATTAACGATGTGATGTCAAATGCGCATCAGGGTACCTAACTGATATGATAGCCGGGCTATTGTTGTTTCTTAAAAGATAACTTTTTATTTACCTTTATTTAATATTGTTAAATTTTATAAATTATTTCATTCTATAGTTATTACTTAAACTTTTCAGTACCACTTGATTATCCCGTCGACCAATTTCACCAAATTGTACAAATCATCCATTTAATCACCAAGTTATGCATATTGGCATAATTTTTATTTTAATTAACGAAAGAAGAAATAAATTAGTAAAACATCAATAAAAGTACAAATAAAAAGTCGAATTCAAAATCACATTATGACATAACACACATGGGTAACCTATTTAATGTAAGCTGAATGCAACATTTATGATAATCCGTTATTGGCATTTAATTTTATAATCTGGCGATAATTTTTTGGTCGACAGGATAATCAATTAGTACCCGCTTTTATTCATTATTATTTACTTTTTAAAATAATAGAAAATAGTTGATATATGTACTACTTGATTATCCCGTCCACCAAAAAACCATCGCCAAACTATAAGATTAAATGCCGATAATGCATGATTGTGAATATCGCATCCAATGACATTAAATACGATGCACGTGTTTAAAACGCCATTAAGGGATTTTTATTTCGACTTTTTATTTGTATGTTTTATTAATACTAGGCAGAACCCGTCGAATTTCGACGAAAAAAAAAATGTTTAAAACGGAACTGTTTCATTGATTTATAATAAACCTACAAAATTAGTTATAGTAAAAAATGCATTTTATATTGGTAAGTCTAACTCTTAACAAACGATATTTAATGACAAATTAACAAAATGCTATTTATATAACTCAGTTGTAGAAATTGTTAAAATTAAACTTTAATTGTACACGTAAGCAGTAAAAAATGATAAAGATCTGTTATTATGATAAAGTTATCAATTTAAGTTCTTATGCTAGCATTTCAAAAAAAAAAAAAAAAAAAGCAAAATTTATTCAATTTTGACGAAATCATAGACTTTTTTGGCACAGATGTCATATACGCACCACATTTGCACGTGCTTTTTTCTCTCGCCAATGTGGCGAAAATTTTGTTTTTGAATGTAAATTACAAATTGCATGCAATAACAACACGTTATTTTTTATTCCAATATAAAAAAATAACGTGAAAAAATGAAGAATATTCAAATATTAAAAAAATATATAAATAAATGATAGTTTGATATAAAAAATTATTGATATAATATATCATAAAAATAATTTAAAGAACTAAAATAGAAAATAACAGTAAATAAATATGAATTTAATCAAAAAGGAAACAACAAATAAATAGTTATAAATAATAAACTTAATAAGCAACAAAACAGCAAATATAATTTTCACAATAAATCGTAAATATTAATATATATTGCCATGCTGAATGCATGCAGTTGTATCATTTAATCAGTACATTTCACTGAAATCTTTAATTTTCCCCATTTCCTCTCCCTAACAACTGTTATAAACTTATTAAACAGGTAATCTCCTTGGCACAGCTGTATAATGCCAAATTGACGGGAGGAAAAGCATGTGCAAATATGGTACGTATATGATATCTGTGCCAATTTTTCTCCGTGAAATCTAAACCTGGCGTCATTTTCATCATATCAAAATTTACAAATGCACATTTCGTATCTTTATTCACCTTTTCAGAAAAATTTGGAATTTTAATTTGATCATTTTGATTCAAATCTTGAAGTTTCAATGCTATTAGCTTAAACAGTTGATATTCTTTTACGTGTAAATCAAATTTTGTAGATGAAATCAAAATTCACCGGCTTTTATAACAGAAGATATTTAAATTTAAATTTTTTCCCTTTTAATGAGTAAATGGCAACATAAAGATACAGTAATCAATTTCTTTCCTTTTTTTTTCCTTTGCTTTTAATAGAAATGAAGTACTCCTGTTGCCACATTTAGAAAAGCTTTATTAAAAACTACAAAAAAATTAATATTTTAAAAACAAATCAAGATTCGCGTTTGAAATGAAATAGACGCCCTCTCGCGGACAAAGTCTGAAACGAAATAGAACTGATACCGTGAGCATCTTCCGCTGAAATCAGTGTTTAAAAGGCCGATAAATAAATAAACAGTTCTATAATAAATAAATAAATAAACAGTTCTATAACGCATGCAACGTTGGTTTCTTTGTATTAAAATTATCTAAAATCAAAATTTTATACACAAAGTTTAGATCTATAATATAAAAAAGTACATTTGACTTACTCATGGCAAAATAACATGACAGCAACACAATGCTTGCATGATTCGCTTGCTCCAGCTTTGCAAGAGCAAGAAAAAAATTTTATTTTAAAATTTTTGTTTTCCTTTACTAGCAAACCTGAAATTTGTAATTTATCTCCCATAATTAAATAAAAAAAAAAAAAAGAAAAAACTGCACTTTAAATAGCTCTTTAAACAGGTTTCGAAATGCTACAGTATGGAACAAACACCACTACGTAAACAAACGATTATCAGGTCTATACAACGCCATCTTTCGGTCATTACAAACGCGAATACAGCTTTCAAACAAATTTCATTTAAAAGTATATTTTTTTCCCTACACGATGGTGAAAGAATTGAAAATGTGGGATATATAGAAGTTTAAAAAATTGTAGTAGAAAAATTGCAATACTGAAATTTCATTTAAAATTTGAAAGTGTTGCCATTCGCAAAATGACGTATGCGTTACGCACAGATACGTTTGGCCTTTATAATATAGATTCTACTAATTATTCGTTTTTATTTGCGTTCGTAATTATGTAAATACGTAGCACCTACAGTTGTCGTTCAGGCCGTCCGTCTGCCCGTCTGTCTGTTCGCATATAACAACGCAAAAACTACCAAACCGAATCTTTTGAAATTTAAAAAATATATTTATTGCATAATTTTGTCGAATCATTTCAAAGTTTATGAAAATCGGATGCATAGATCAATTACAGGGACAATCAAAAGTATTCTGTTACATTACGGTCAATGGAAAAAAAAAGTTTCAAATAAATTTTAATCATTTGAAATTTCAAATATATAATTTTTAGATAATTTTGTCGTGTCATTTCAAATTTTATGAAAATCGGATACATAGATCAATTACAGGGACAATCAAAAGTATTCCATTACATGACGGTTAATAGAAAAAAATAGTTTCAAGTACATTTTAATGCTGTTAAACTCTTTCGAATATAATCGAATTGACATGAACCTATGAAGTATATATATATATACTGAAATATACATTCTGTACAATCTGTGATGCAAAGAATATTTATTATTAAATTACAGGGCCACACAAAAGTAATCCACTACATAATGCTATACGGGGAAACATTGTTTGGGGCGTGTTTTAATCATATTGAACTATTTCACATTTAATGAATATGATATGTGTTGCTAAGGTATAATAAAAGTTACTTCCTGTATATTTACAGGAACACAAAAAAGTTTTCGTCCACTATACTGTTTCCGAAGTACTGTCTACTATAACAGCAAGATCTGAATATTTTTAAAACTTCGTTATCATACGAACGCACCTCATTTGCTACGCTTCACTTGCAATTTCCAACTTGTTTTGTGTGCATTATTTAAAATGAAAATTATGTCAATATTTATAATTTTGCTATGAGTTTGGTAATTTGCATAGTTTGGCGAAATTTGTCAACGGGCTAGTAGTACCTTAATATGCATATATGTAATTGAAGTTTGAAAATGAAGCTTTTGCCAAATTGGCGTCAGTTAAATATCGCACCAATGTCGTGCATATATGGCATCTGTGCCAAGAAAGCATAAAACGAAAAAAAACACATAGTGATGCAAAAAACTTGTGTGATGGTGTGAAGTGAATGTAACATTTACGATGAGCAATTATTGGCATTTAAAAGTATTTTTTCTTGAGATATTGTCGAAAATGCATTTTAAAGATATACTTTCCCTCTCCCTTCCATTTCCAAATGTACGGAATTTAAAATTATGAAAAAAAAATCAGAGTTTAGTGGAAGTTTACTTAAAATCGTGCATAAAAATTATAGTAATTTACCTAATTTTTCTACTAAAAATTCTTAATATTCTGTTGTTAACAAACGCTATTTTAAAATCGCAAGTTTAATCGGCTAAATCGCCAAGTTCCATAATGATCATCGCCACTAAATATATAAATAATGCCAAATTTGCAAACTTAACGGTTAAAATATAGTGGAACCTTGGTTTACGGCCGCCTCTGTTTATGACCAGTTCGGTTTATGACCAACTCGCAGAGGGTACTTTTCTGTCAGGGGTTCTTCTCTGTGCCATTTTTGGTTCGTTCCCTGGCAGTTTGATCTTGATCCTGTTTGTATGTAATAAACTCAAAAGATGCTAATTTTAAAGAAATAGTAATAAAATACTTTAAAAATAATGTGAATTCGATTAAAAAAAATCCCTGAATCGATTAAAATAGTGTGTATTACTTAAATTAAATAGTTTAATATTGAGCAAAATAAGAAAAAGTACTGGGAATATTTAAAAGCAACAGAGGTTTTCTTATATTCAATGTATAATTATCAAAAAATTTAAATGACTAGTATTAAAAAATGCTCTGACGAGCACCAAAAAAGGTTAATATGTTTTAAAATATGAAAAAGTGTTTGACAAGTGTTTCTAATTGAGAATGAGGAAGGACAAGGGGTCCCTTCTTGGCTGCAACTCACTGTCAATGCCAAATTTGAAAAAATCATATTTGCGCTTTTTCCATATAAAAGAAATCAGTCACAGTTGCGATAAAATTGTGTAGTGTAAAGTCATAGTTAGAAAAGACGCAGCGTGATTAAACATGAATGTAAAGCGAAAAAGTACCAAAAACCATAGTTCCTGCAGTCAGTGTTGAATTCAGACAATTTTCTCCGGGAGGATCTTCTGCAGCTTCGGGGGGGGGGGGGACACAATAGAGATCTGAGGGGGGGGGGGGTTATGAGATTAAAAACACAAAATCTCAAATTTTCTTGGAGGGGGAATTTCATTGTTCCGGGAGGGAATGTTCGCCCGGCCCACCTCCTGAATTCCACACTGCCTGCAGCATATCACATTCACGCAGTCCCACCATGAACTATCGCAGTGTAAAACTGAACAGAAAACTGATTTGTAGTGCAGTTGCAGTGTGAGTCGACAATGCAGTTAACATATAAAGCACGATTGAAAGTTTTACTAAAAAGTAAAGAAAAAAAGTTTTACGCAAATTACTTTTATATGGAAAAAGCGCAAATATGATTTTTTCAAATTTGGCATTGACAGTGAGTTGCAGCCAAGAAGGGACCCCTTGTCCTTCCTCATTCTCAATTAGAAGCACTTGTCAAACACTTTTTCATATTTTAAAACATATTAACCTTTTTTGGTGCTCGTCAGAGCATTTTTTAATACTAGTAGAATAATCTGAGTAAGAAAAAACTTGCTAAGACGCTCTATTGAATAGCAAGTAACATAACAAATCATTTTAAGCAATTGAAGAACATTATGCATGATAGGAGCTATGATTTAAGGAGCTTCGACAGAACTTGGTTTGCAGTTAGATCTCACTTCTTTTCTTAGCGAAACCGTTGACGAACTTGGCATTTTTTCACATTTATGTTTTTGATAGGATTATAATATAAAATAAATCATTTAGCATTTGTTTGCGATTAATATTATGTGATGAAATTAAACCTTTATCAATAAATAAATAATGTAAATAAAACATGTTTAATAAACTTGTTCAAATTACACATTTAAACTACTGAAGTTGTCATGATCAAAGCTGCTGAAAATAGCGAAATCTTTGATATTTCTTTGGCTGTTAACCTTTGGAATAAGACAAAGGCAAAAATATCAGGGACTAACTGAATCTGAGGTTTTAGAAACTTTCGTATATTGGTTCTTGAGATAGAATTATTGCGCTAATCATGAAAAATGCACTGTAGCAGCGCCACCTGTTGAACTCCAAAACGTAATCAGCACCGTGTTGTATTAAGTACTAACAAGGAAGGTCTCCATACGGGCATACCCAGAAAAATCTGCAAAAATTACAGAATGTTCTTCTCATATAGTTATATATGTTTATAAAAAAAATTTCGGCGGAACCTCCTTATAACGTCCGTAAAAAAATAATAAAAATTTCGTTTATTTGGCGATTTATCTCCGGTTGGCGAAAAAACGAAATTTTGAAAGATACGCTTTTACGCTTCGAATCTCTATAAATAAAAGGAATTCTGAGGATAATTAATTAATTGATTGAGGCACAGGGGAAAGCAAATCTTGGCAATGCGCCAACTCGGTCCAGAGGAAGCAAATCTTGGCAATGCGCCAACTCGGTCCAGAGGAAGCAAATCTTGGCAATGCGCCAACTCGGTCCAGAGGAAGCAAATCTTGGCAATGCGCCAACTCGGTCCAGAGGTATAAAAGCAAGATAGAAAAAAACGCGCAGGTCTGTGCATTCAAGTACAACCACCCATATGTATATGCTGAAAGTTTGTTCTGACGCTCACCCGACGCACGTGGAGTGCCGATGGTCCGGGGAGAGTCACCGGGGGATCCGTCGCCAGCTGAGAGAGAAGCGTAGAGTCACCGGGGGATCCGTCGCCAGCTGAGAGAGAAGCGTACCATACACATAAATTATTAAATAAACTTTCAAATTAAGCCCGGCGAAGCGGGCTGCGTATGCTAGTACTTTTTAAAGAAAAAACTTCCTATGTTCAATTTATTTAAATAAGTTTAGTTTAAGTAATTTTAGTTTTGCATTTTTACTTTACTTTAAGTGTAATTTTGTCATATACGTTTATATGTACTTATATCAAAATGAAATTAATATATTTTATCATTTAAAACACAATTTAAATTGATTAAAATTGTTCCAAATTGAAAAACACACTGTTAAAAATCTGCTGCATTTTGTTTCAACGCACTCCCTTGCTTGTTTAGAAAACGGTTACTTGGCCGTGAAATGGAGCTTTCTCATTGGTTGGAATAGAGATATTATATACAAGCGGTGGAGTGCGTTGCATCAAAATGCAGCAGATTTTTAACAGTGTATGACACGGTCAATTCACCGTGCTATGGAGCATTCTCATTGGTCAGAAGAGAGATATTCTATAATAGTAGTGGAATGACGTTGCAGTAAATGCTGCAGATTTTTAACAGTGAAGTCAATTAAAATTAATTTTCAGATTCGTTAAAATCGTCTACTTTTGGCGAGGAAATGCACTGCTCGCCAAATCCCGCGTCGCTTTCAGCTTTTCACGCCAATTATTCCAAACTATTTTATTTTTTTACATATCTAATAATGTTATTCCGCCGCTAACTTTCACTGATCCTTTATTACCTACATGAGTAGTTTAATTCGTATTTTTTTCAAACAATTCTGAGTATGCCCCCAATGGAGACCTTCCTTGTAAGTCTAAAATTTTATGAAATTCCATGCACTAGTTCTTGAGATATGGCTTTTGTGAATATTGTAAATATGTAGCATAGCAACGTCCCCTGTTGAGCGATATACACCAAAAACTAATCAAATCTAGTTTATATCTAGGTCTCACAGAATCTAAAGTTTTGTGAAATACCGTGCATTAGTTCTTGAGATAGAGCGCCCACAAAATTTTTGTCACATACGGACTTTTTGTAAAAACATGTAAATCTGTCAAAAACCGGAATTCGAAATTTTTCGTGAATCCAGTACTTTTTTCTTGTAAAGATAGACGAAAGTAAAAAGTTATTTTGAAAAGGCGGGGGGTGATAATTTTGTTTTTAAATTTTGTTATTCATAATTTTATTGGCTGTTTTTTTATAAGAATACTTAACATTAGTAAATTTTTGAATAAAATAGAATAAAAGTTTGTCCAATTTTAATCCTAATGTAACTGTTGAAGGAAAATTGCTGATTAAAGATTTTATCTGAAGCATTTTAATACTTCAGTATCAGTATATGGGCCATTCCACTGTCACGTGCGGGACAATCAGACACCATAATTCCACGAAAATTGTGTTAAAGGGCTTAAGATTTTTCAGAAATAAGAATAAACATATTTTTGTAAGTTTATATTTGATAAAACAATATCTCAGGCAGGGACAGATTTTTCCTAAATAGTTTACTGATTTAGTTATTAATTAATTTGCATGCGTCACGTGCAGGACATCTGAAGTCAACCACTTGTAATTTGCTGTATGATCCAGATAACATTTCTGCTCTACTAATTTTGCAATTTCAAAACAAAAAATATGTATTAGAGGCTAAAGGTCTAATGTTCATGAAATAAGCATTCTTATTTGAAAAATAAATTTTTAAATTACTAAAAAAAATATAACGTATAGTGTCACGTGCGGGACACGGTTGTCACGTGTGGGACATTTGCAAATATCATTCAAGTAACCTTTTCAAAAATCAGAAAATAAAGGAATGCAAAAAAGAAAATGCATGTTATACATTTTACAATACAAAAATATTTATTTTAACTTTTTTTTGTACAAAGTAAATGTTCAAATTAACATTTTTAAACATAAAATAAAGTAAATGTATAAACAAAAATTCAAAAATTTTCTAGAAATTTGGAACAACCTCTTTTATTAGCTACAGTGGGGGTTGATATCTTTTTTTACTACATCTTTAAATGAATATAGAATTTAATCTGGATGCTGTGGCCACTTGTAGAATTTACCACTTCTTGCATGACAGACACTTCAACACTATCAGTATGGGTGCTTGTAATTTCACCAGGATAATTATTGCCGTCATATTTTACAACTACCCATTCACCCATCTTAAAAGAAACTGCTGTTTATGATCCTTTTATTTTCTTCTTTTTGGAAATTAGGATTTTCTAATGACATTTTCTCTCTCATCCTTTTCATTCTTCTAGCACTAGTAGACTTAGACCTTTCCATTTCAGCTAAATAAATAACAAACTCTATCAATTATAAACGCTTTTGTCTAAATGTACTTAATTTACTAGAAAAATTGAACTTAAAATAGAATTAAACTTAGAAAAACAGAATATAGATAAGAAATTTTATTATTTTTTTCTGTAGAATAATAACAAGTTCCTAAACACACGACTCTTCTTATTGTATAGAAAAAATCCCTATAAATTAAGTAGATCAATTCTTGCTGGAAAACAATATGTTCTTAAAATAAAAATAACCATTAAAGTGTTCAAATTTTATTAAAATAAATTTATAAACAAATGGAAATAAAAAATATTAGCATCACAAAAAAAAAATGGAACTATCATAAAAATTTAAAAAAAATCTTAAATTCGTTTTAATTATATAGAATAAGTTCTTAAGACAAAATAATCATTAAACTGCTAAAACTATGCTAGAATAAATCTCTATTTAACATTCAGAAAGCAAAAATAATCGTCCTGCTCATAAGGTGTCACGTGCGGGACAATTTTGTTTTGATATTTTTCTCCAATTAAAAATTTCATCCAAGTTTTTAACTAGCATAGGATAAGTGTACTACACTAAACTGCTTTAGAAATGCCAATTAAACAAAATAAATGTGTTCCTTTTTCCTCCTAAGTGAAAAAGTTCATGTTTTGTGTCACGTGTGGGACACAGAAACAAAGTTCTTTTTGTGTGCTGTAATAATTACAGTAGACTCCCTCAAATCCGCACAGTTTGGGACCAGAGGTTTTGCGGATTTTAGAATTTTGTGGATTTCTGGTCATCGCTTTGTTTACATTTTTAAAAAATAATTTGAATGCAATTAATATTGAAATCAAAAGTATAATGAATGCTTACAATATATTAAAATATTCAAATAAGTAATAAATAATAAAAATTTAGATATTTTTTAAAATGATAAAAATACTAAAAGGAAACGTCATATTAATAATCGATAATGTACAATTAAATATTCATTATAAAAGAGGAAATGTGTTTTTCCTAAATTATTCAATGAAACTTGCCTCATAAAGGTACATTACTAATTCACATCAGGATCATAAAATAATGGAACTTTATTTCAGGTTTAGCCAGACTTAATAACTAAAAAAGCTGTATTAATACATAAATATATTTGGCAAGATTGTGATTACCAATGTTATTAGCAATATCTTTATTTTTTCAGAAATAAATTATTTTTTCTTCATGAAAAAACATGAATTCAATAACCTTAACAAAAATTATAAATTAAAAAAATGTATGGAATTGATATAAAACTAAAAAAATAAATGTTTGCACCTACATCTGAACTGAATATTTCATTGTTTACATCTGTAAAATATGCGCGGATTTTAGAGAGTTGCGGATTTTAGGAGTGCGGATTTGAGGGAGTCTACTGTATTTGAAATTATCTTATATATTTCAGTTTAGTGAAATATAAACAATGAATATTAGACTTACCTAAAATGTTGATTTTAAAAGTTTCACTGGATTTTCTTTATTAAAAAAACTCACTCAAAATGTATTGTAAAACGCAACATACTTGCTTGCACATGGATGCCATCTTTAAACTGTTGTGTTGCCAATCCACAAAAGATAAACTTTACATTCTTACTCAAAACATAAAATTTGACATGTTACCAATCACTAAATACTAAAAACATTTATTTAAACAAATTTTTAAAAATGACTATCAATTTACCTCTTTTCATGGAATGGCCCATATGCATTTTCTCGAATACATCATTATTATTTGATAACATTTAATATAAAAGATTTTTGAACATTTTTACTGTTTATTTATTTATTTATTTATTTATTATTGAAGTTCATGAAATTAATTCAACAAATAGCTGGAGCAGCAATGTAGCCAGTTGATTTTTTTTTATTCTCTGATTTTCGAGTAAAGTAAAATTCCTCAATAAATATTAAATAAAAGCTGAGAAATCGCTTCAAATTAACAGTATTATTCATAATTAAATATAGGAATAATCGTATTGGATTCTATATATGTTAATTTATTTTAAACTAGCTGCACCCGTCGAAACTCGACGGAAAAAAATATATATTAGGTATGATTTATATCAATCTTATATAGACAGTAAAATACTGAGCGAAATAAATGCACAACTCATAACACATAACAAACAACATTAAAACAGCTCATAAATTATTATGTTGGACTTCAGCTACAAATCTTTTTTTTAATGCGGTTTCTAAACTTTAAATATTATTTAAATGCCAAACTATTTAGGAAATTAATATTATACCCCGGAAGACGAATTCAAAAATATCTGCATAGTTTATTTTTTCTCCATTTAAAGATCGCTTGATAACTGTACAATAATTATAATATCAATGAATTATTTTAATTTTAATAGAAACAGGGACTTACTAAACTGCCTAACCAACCCAGTACACATATACAGCACTTGCAATAAATTTAATTTATTTATCAGCTTGTATCCTTCATGAACTTGTAAAAATTAATTTTATTGCTATGGCAACGAAAAAAAATGTATCTCTGTTATTAAAAAGAACAAAATTTTTGTATTTGTTGCTGAAATGCAGATTTTTTTTTCTGTTTTAAACAATAACTTAATACAATGAAATGATTTTAATTATTTTTTGATATTATGTAAGACAGAAATATAGTATTACCGCCATATCACAGGTTTTATTCTTTTTTTTCCCTCTAATATGACATCATTTACACCTTCAGAAATACTCATCTTTTCTTAAATAAAAGCGTGATTTATGCAGTTATTTAAGAATTCTTTAGTTTCATAAAATATTCAATATAATTAAATAGAAATGGCGCAGTTTATAGAAATATTTTCATTTGTGCACACCACGGACCTTTAAATTAACAGAAGTTCACTTTATTTAGATGCAGGAATTAAAGTCAATGAATATGACATCATCACTGACAGAGCTATAACAATGTATATTATATTCATGGAATAAATTTATCTGGTTTCTGTATGACGACATTTTCTTCATCGACAAAATTTCACTTTAGATATTATATTTTATTAAAGTTTATCTTCTGTTATTTTACTTACATAATACTTAATAATATTACTCAGTAAATAATCTGTGTATTGCAGGGGATAACTATGTGCAATCATTTTATTATGATTAAATTTAACGAAAACCTTTATTTATTCTTTTTTGTTTGTTTGTTTGTTTGAAATGCGATTATACATTCACCGATGAGATCAAGCTGCTGATTGGTGGAAAATAATGAAACAAAATAAATTTTGAGAATAGCTTAACCTGTTGCCACTGTTTTGAAGAAATGTCATGAAAAAGCTTTTAAAATTAAAAATAAAATATAAAAATTGAAATAAATTAAAAATTAGCCAGAATGGGCACATCTACACATAAACAGCTTTCATTTTAAAAAATAATCATCAAAATCGGGCCAGTAGAAGGCTCAGGGCTGATGACCAAAAAAACAGCCAGGTGTTTTAAATATATAGATAATCGTTAATTTGAGTTTCACTGCTCTCGCATTGGCCGCCATATTGGTAGGTCAGAAATTGATTTATAGGTCCCTAGGTCAGGCTCTCAGTTACTTCATTCGTTAACTTGGACTGATTTGAGGTTACCCAGTCTACAATGTCTGAAATAAATCTTTATAGTCCAAATGTGTCATAAAAGGGATTTCAACTAAATTTAGAAAAACGACTTGTCGTGGGAGGAGGGGTGGGGACACTAGCGTCTAGACCCCGTCCCAAACAACGGCTCTTGTCACAAATGCACCCAAGAAAATCCCTAGCCGTCCGCGCAGGTTCATATGACGTTATTATTGTTTGGGATGGGGTCTAGACACTAAAGACACACACGGTCTGTCTGTTTGTCTGACTGTTTATTTGTTAGTTTGTCTGTCTGTCTGATTCATTGTTTGTCTGCCTGTCTTTGTTTCTCTGTCTGTTTGTTTGTTTGTCGATTTCTTTGTATGTCTGTTAATTTGTTTGTTCGTCGGTTTGTTTGTTTGTCTGTTTGTTTCTTTATTTGTTTATCTGTTTGTTTGCCTATCTGTATGTCTGTCGGTTTGCCTGTCTGTCTGCCTAGTTTGTTTGTTTGTTTGTTTGTCGATTTGTTTGTTTGCCTGTGTGTCGGCTTGTTTGTCTGTTTATTTGTTTGTCGGTTTGTTTAATTTGTCCATCTGTTTCTGTGTTTGTCGATTTGTTTGTTTGTCTATCTGTCTGTTTATTTCTTTGTCTGTCTGCATGTGCGTTTGTTTGTTTTTCTGTTTGTTTGTCTGTCGATTTGTTTGTTCGTTTATCTGTCTGTCTTTTTGTTTAGTTATCGGTTTGTTTGTCTTTTCGTATGTTTGTTTATTTGTCTGTGTGTCAGTCTCTCGGTTTGTTTATACGTTTGTTTGTCTCTCTGTCTGTCTGTTTGTACTTGCGTCAAGAAAGGGCAAGAAATCATATTTTCCGTTTAAAAAGGGAAATGATCGGCAGCATGGGCATTTTCTTGGGTGCATTTGTGATAAGAGCCGTTGTTTGGGGCGGGGTCTAGACGCTAGTGGGGGGGGGGGGGGAAGTCGGGCGAGAGACACCGAAAATGTATAAGTGATTACAGGCCTTTCCAGCAATATGTCACATGAGGGGCCTCTGTTAAATTTATAAAAATGCCCTTTGTTTGAGGCAAAGTGTGTGTGTGTGTGAAGGGGGGGGGGTGTATAATATGAGTAAGTGATCACAGGTCTTTCCAACAATAAGTTACATGAGCTGTCTCGGCTATATTAGGAAAAGTACCACCAAAGGTGGCAAAGGGTGGGCGGCACTGTACGTGCATAACATTAGTATATAGTCAGATGCCTTTCCAACAATATGTCACATGAGGAGTCTCGACTAAATTTAGAAACAAGTAAGAAAAATCATACGTTAAGCATAGATTATGAAGCACTTTACAACACTTAATGAAATTTTTAACAAAACTTTGTTATTTAGGGAAATAATAGTGTATAAGCCAAATGTACCCAAATATGTATTCCAGTACTTTTGAACAGCCCTGTATTTCATATGTCAATTAATATAATGGGAAAATTTAGTTTAGCAAGAAAATACCCAATAGCTTGAAATTTCTTTTTCAGCAATTCATACTATTAGATGGAAACATACTTGAATACTTTTGTTCAGCCCTGTAGTTTACATTGTACCTTTATTACACGTCAGCATTAGGCTAAAATTTATTGTAAACTAAAACACTTTTAAAACAACTGAAATCACATTCTCATAAATCATCATTCATAAGCGTCCATGTACCGAATTCTTTGCGCGGCCCTGTATATCCTTTTATCTATATTCTGCAAACATTTCTCAGTAAATTGAGTGAAGCTCAGCGTAAAAATGCATAGCTTATTTAAGAATCACGCTTAAATAATTTACGCTCATATTCAGTAACGTTGGTGAGCTCTTTTGGGTAGCCCTGTATATCAACTATAACATTTATACACACCGTATAATGTGCATATATTTAGCGAAATATAAACGCGCATATCATAATTAAAATGCATTTCATCCCTCCATCAGCCATCATCGGACACATATACGGTACTTCGGAAAGAATATACTATTTGAAATCTTTTGTATGGCCCTGTAAATGCTATGTACCTCATATTATGCAAGACAGTAGCGTATAATTTATATTAAGCTTCAGTGACATATATCAATTTTATTATACACGAAAAAGCTTAATATATTTAAAATATGTCACACACAATTCCTCCTTTTACCATTATCTAATAGAATTCTTTTGTTTGGCCCTGTAAATGAATAATAGCTACATTTTCACCTTATATTTTATAGAATGCACATATTTAAAATATGTCACACACAATTCCCCCTTTTACCATTATCTAATGGAATTCTTTTGTTTGGCCCTGTAAATGAATAATAGCTACATTTTCACCTTATATTTTATAGAATGCACATTTTAATATGTTTGACAGGGTATAACATCTTTAAAATTTCTTTGAAACGATTTTTCCCCATAGGCCGTAATATAATGGGAAACTTTTGATTCGCCCTGTAGATAAACTAATCATGGTAGAAACTTCATTTTCGATAGGACTTGTGCTAGGGTAAACGTCAATAACGTCCTAAAATTTCATGGCAATCCGAGTATATTAACGATTTTTCCCCATGGGCCATAATGTAATGGGAAACTTTTGATTCTCTCTGTAGATAAACTAATCATGGTAGATACTTCCTTTTCAATAGGGTTCGTGCTAGGGTAAACCTCAATCCTGTCAAAAACATGAATGTGAAAGAATGCCAAGTTCGTTAAAGGTTTCGCTAATAAAAGAAGTGAGATCTAACTGCAAACCAAGTTCTTTTGGAGCTCCTTAAATCATAACTCCTGTCATGCATAATATTATTCAATTGCTTAAAATGATTTGTTATGTTACTTGTTATTCAATAGAGCGACTTAGGAAGTTTTCTCTTATTCAATTTTTTCTATTTAGTTGATCAGAAATTAAAGTTGATCCCTTCCTTAACTTATCAGTACCTTAACTTCAATATACTTATTCGACCAGTCGATTGACTAGATCTTTGCCAATCAGATTCTAGATTAAATTACACTCCGACTCAAAGATTAAAGTTGGTCGCTGAAAACTTGCCAAGTCGCTCTATTGAATAACAAGTAACATAACAAATCATTTTAAGCAATTGAATAATGTTATGCATGACAGGAGTTATGATTTAAGGAGCTCCAAAAGAACTTAGTTTGCAGTTAGATCTCACTTCTTTTATTAGCGAAACCTTTAACGAACTTGGCATTCTTTCACATTCATGTTTTTGACAGGATATCATTATTTTTTGTCAAATAAGTAGGTATTTGTTTCCTTTTTGAAATAAATAGGTTAAATTAGTTAAATTAGTTTTATTTAATATTAATTAATCTTTCAGCTTTTTCCTGCATTTATTCATTGTTTTTTTCAGTCAAATTAAAAAATTTAACATTAGGACTGCTTATGTTCCTTTAAATTCCACTAATAAGGATGTTTCTTTTTCGTGATTGGGTACTACTTGATTATTTCGTCGACCAAAAACGTTTGTAGCCAACTTGCCGAAATATCGCTATATTGGCGACAAAAATTACGCACCAAAAGTCATGCTAACATGGCGCTATTTCTGGTATTTTGCCAAATTCCCATAGATTCCCATTGTAATCTGGTAATTTATCCAATAATTTTGTTAGAGCAAGGACTGTCGCCATCATTTTGGCATCTTTTTTTTCTTTAAATCGGTTCGCAAATTACCCAAGATTGCTTAAATATTGCTATTTAGAAAGTTTTTAGAACGCTTTTCGCGCATTTTTATCCCTTTTAAATTTTGTATTTGTTAACAAATGTTCCTAGTGATCATTTATATCTTATAATTAATGAACATGCCAAATTTTATGTTTTTAGGCCCTTAACATACAGACATCGCATTTTTAGAACGCTTTTTGCTATTTTACCCCCTTTGGATTAGTGGAATCGACATAAGATATAGCCTATATCGGAGCAAGGACTAACACCATCATTTTGATATCATTACTTTTAAGATCGGTTTGTTGTTTGCTGAAATTGCTTAACAATCCCGATTCAGAACATTTTTGGAACGTTTTTCGCACATTTTCACTTTTTTTTAATTCCGTATTTTTTATCAAATGCCCTTTATTTATATCTTATAAATATACCATTTATATATTATCATTTATATCTTATAAATAATTAACATGCCAAATCTTATAGTTCTAGGTCCTTCAGTAACACAAAAGTTGCATTTTTAGAATGTTTTTTGCTTCTTCACCCTCTTTTGGTTAATGGTATACGCATAAAACATAGCCTATGTTTGAACCGGGGCGAATATCATAATTTTGGTATCATTAATTTTGAAATCGGTTCGGTGGTTTCAGAGATTAGCCCTGATACTTGCCAAAAGTGTCGCCAACTTGGCGCTATTTCTGATATTTCGCGAAATTTCCATAAACTCTAAAATGCATGCCAAACTTTGTTTCCAGTCCAGTCCCTTAATATACAGATATCGCATTTTTAGAACGTTTTTTGCTCTTTTACCTCCTTTGGGTTAGTGACATCGACATAAGATATATCCTATGTTGGAGAAAAGACTGTCATCACATCATCATTTTGATATCATTACTTTTAAGATCGGTTTGTTGTTTGCTGAGATTGTTTTAAAATTGGTATTTCGAACTTTTTTAGAACGCCCTTTGCGAATTTTCACCCATTTAAATTTGATATTTTTTAGCAAATGTCATTAGTGATCATTTATATCTTATAAATAATTAACATGCCAAATTTTGTGCTTCTAGGCCCTTCAGTAAAATAAAAATCACACCTTTAGAATGTTTTTCGCTTCTGAACCCTCTTTTGGTTAGTGGCACAGATATAAGATATAGTCTATGTTTGAACCGGGGCGAATACCATCATTTTGGTACCATTACTTTTGAAATCGGTTCGGTAGTTTCAGAGATTAGCCCTGATACTCGGCAAAAGTGACGCCAACTTGGCACTATTTCTGGTATTTTGTGAAATTCTCATAAACTTCCATTGTAATCCAATAATTTATCCTCTAACCAACCCTTAATGTTTAATTAATGGTGATTTCTGATTTTTTCCTATTTATAGATCCAATAACCTACCTCCACACCAAATTTCAACTTCCTAAGTCACCTGGAAGCAGTCAAACATTTCTATGAGTGAGTCAGTGAGTCAATGGTAAAAACAGTGGTTTTCAGACGTCTATTTCTCGTGAACGGTAAAAGATTTTTTTAAAAAATTTTAGGATTCGGAAATTAGAAGATGGTCTTACACGACACGAAAAATTGCAAGTGTGTAGGTCAAATAGAATTTAGGTTATTGAGGGGTCAAAAGTGGCTCGAAATGGTTCGGGTAATATAACCCACGGCCGGTGTGTCGCCTTTTACTTTGTGAACTTGGCTGACACACTGCCGTGTGTCTAGATAACGTATAAAAATTTCATAGCAATTCGAGTATGTTTACGGGAGTTAGAGTGCGGACAGACGGCCAGACAAACCGAATGCATAAGCACTTTTCAACTTTGTTGGAAAGTGCTAAAAAGTACCTTTCGTGGGGCAAAGTTGGAGAACGGTTGCGGGAGAGGCATAACATGAGTAGTAATCACAGGTCTTTCCAATAATGTCACGTGAGTGGTCTCGGATAAATTTAGGAAAATAACCCTCGTGGGGACAAAATGTGGAGATATAAACCGGGGGTGCATAATATCTATAAAGGATCGCAAGCCTTTGGGGCCATCCACAAATGATGTCACGCTTGGAGGGGATGGAGGGTATTTGTGAAATGTGGCATTTTATGATAAGGGAAGGGGATGGGAAGGAGTAAGAAGAAATGTGACATTACACATCTTGACTAAAATAAAAGCATTAAAAATCAGTATATTAAATTTTGAAATTAAAATATTTTGTGTTCATAAAATAAAGATAAAATTTAAAGCCAATTATATTATATTCTAAAATACTACTGTTTTCTATTGCTTTTTTATATGAATATATTCTATTACCATTGCGGATTAATTATGCTTTTTGTTGTAAACCTTAACCTTGTTTCAAACAAAATAAGTACATGAATCATTTTTATTGTTATGTTCACAAATGTAATTAAAACGCAAAGTTAAAGTTTAAAATTTGAAATATGATCTATAACGGAATTTGTTGTTTCTGAACTGAAAGCAGGGATGTAGTGGAGGGTATACGTGGGTGGTATACGCCGTATACGCTCTTGATTTTTTAAAGGAACACCGTATACCCTCTGTTTCTCAAGAAAGCCATAGTATATGAACTCTAAGGTATACCCTCTGCTCAGAACGTATACCATCTGTTTTTTTTACGACTACACCACTAACTGAAAGTACGTATATGTTTATTTAATATAGTGTGACAAGAGGGAAGCAGGGGGTATGATGCACTCTGACACTTCATGACAAAGGGGTGAAAATATTGAAAAAAAGTGTGACGTCATTT